>CM062853.1:11873487-11899426 GCA_031772225.1 Eubasilissa splendida | reverse complement strand
AAACAAGTCTAAATATTATTTTATAGAAAGCAGTACAACAATACTATAGAACAGGGAACATTGCATCACAAGTCAATACCATTGACATTCAGGAAATTTGCTATTATATAGCTTAAATGAGGCGAGTTGAGGGAAAGAAGATGACACAAGTTAACCGGAAGTTGAAAATCACCATTGACAAGATCATTATAAAAAAAACCAGTGATCCGCAATGGACAGGCAAAAAAGACATGGTCAAGGGTTTCCTCCTCGGCACCGCACTCACACATTGGGGAGTCCACCATGTTCATCCTGAACAAATGTGAGGCCACCCGGCAATGCCCAATTCTCATTCTAGCGATATTTGCTACTGTTCTTTTAGACACTTTCCTGTTGGAGAACCAAGGGGTGCGGGGAATATATCTTTGGATTATTTTAAGACGATTACCCTTGTGATTGTTTGGATCCATCCATTGTGCAGACCAGATAGAATACGTATGTTTTTTTACAATATTAAGTTTGTCATACATCGGGATATGGAATTGATGGGGAAAAACTCCGGAAAGAGTAGCCTTCTTGGCCAGTTTATCAGCACATTCATTTCCCTGAATTCCCTTATGTGCAGGGATCCAAACGAATGACACCTGTTTATTGTTGCTGTACAAATCAAATAGGCATCTTCTGAT
Source organism: Eubasilissa splendida (assembly GCA_031772225.1). Lineage (NCBI taxonomy): Eukaryota > Metazoa > Arthropoda > Insecta > Trichoptera > Phryganeidae > Eubasilissa > Eubasilissa splendida. Next base: position 11,898,761 of record CM062853.1, on the reverse strand, counting down.
GGAACAGATTATCTCATTGTCTAGCCAAACTTTCATATTAGCAGAGAGGGATTCAAGAGCTGCTTGAGAGTCGGAGAATATAACAGCCTTATCGACGTTCCGGAGAACGCAGATGTCCAAGGCCTCTTTAATTGCCCAACATTCTGCTGAGAAAACCGATGAATCCGCAGGAAGTCGAACCTTCACATTTATTCCTAATTGAGGTATGGAAACTGCAGCACCGCAAAAGCCCTCAGGGCAAAGTTTAGAACCGTCGGTGAAGATGTGGAGATAGTTAAGCCACTTCGAATCAAGTACACTATTAAACAACTTGTTTACATGATTTTCATTTAGCTGGGTTGATTTGTCTAGTCCAGAGATTACATCCATGTTAGGAGAGAAAAATATAGCACGAAAAGGGGTAGAATAGACTGGAAGAGTAGAATAGCGAGGTGAATCGGGATATTTTGTTTTTAAACAGGATAAGCTATTGCATAAGTTTGGGCGAGATTTATTTAATAAGTATCTCCGTGAGTCTATCAAAGAGGAAAGGGCGGAAACCTTTTCTAATAGTGGGTGGGAAATAAAATTGCACCTTTTTAGAAAGAATTTATCCGACAAATATTGTCGCCTAATAAGGAGAGGCATTTCTGCACATTCCACTTGTAGAGAATTGATTGGAGATGAATTCATAGCTCCCAAAATAAGTCTCAAACATTTGGACTGGATTCTGTCAAGCTTGGATTGAAGGTAAGCTGGTAAAGGATCAAACAAAAAACTAGCGTAATCCAAATGGCTTCGTACTAGGGCTTGATATATGAGTTTCATGGTAGATGGATGAGATCCCCACCATACTCCACAAACCGATCTTAAAATATTAATATTTTTTTCACATTTAGCTAGAACCATATCTATGTGGGATTTCCAGGAAAGTTTTCTGTCCAAAATCATGCCTAAAAATTTAACTTGGTTTTTGACTGGGATACTCACGTTATCAATGGTCATTGACACGGGAGGGACTTTGTGTTTCCTCGAAAAGACAACAATATGAGATTTCGAAGGCGATAGGTCTAAACCATTACACTTTAACCAATTGTTTAGAAAGTTAATACCAGCAGATAGTTTGCTGATCGCAGAATCGATATTGTTGTCTGAAGCATAAATAACAAAGTCATCCGCAAAGTTCAACACGTTACATATTTTTGATATCTTACTTATGAGGTCCGCAATGTACAAATTAAATAGTAAAGGACTCAATACCGAGCCCTGGGAGAGGCCTCTTGAAATCACTCTCTTAATAATCCCTTCCGGGCCGTCCACAACAATGGATCGCTCAGCAAAAATATTGTGTATTAGTTGTGCGAGATGGCTTGGGATATCAAGGTTTTTCATTTTTTCCAGAAGCAGAGGTAGAAGTACATTGTCATAGGCTGCATTAATATCTATAAATGCTGCCACTATAAGTTGTTTTTTTGCAAAAGATGCATGGATGTCCGTAATAAGAATACTTAGATTGTCCAGGCAGGAAAGGGATTTGCGAAAACCAAACTGAAACGGAGATAGAAGAGAATTGTGTTCTATATGCCATTCTAATCTATTTTTAAGCATTCGTTCCAGAATTTTCAGAAAACACGATGACAGGGCGATTGGGCGGTACGATTGTCCTTGGTTGGGGTTTTTATAAGGTTTTAAAATGGGTACGATTTTTTGGGTTTTCCACTCCTGGGGAACTGTTCCTGAATTTAAGCATGAATTAAACATGCCTAATAAGTATTTATGAAACTCCGGTGGGGTTTTTTTGAGGAAAGAGTAAGATAGTTCATCAACACCAGGAGCGGAGTCAGATACAGTTTTAAAGGTTATCAATAATTCCTCCATGGAGAAGGGAGCATCCAGCCATGAAGAAGGAGAGTGATTTAAAGCTGACTTTGGAAATAGTATTTCACTGTGATTAGGGACATAGGCTGGAGCTATTTTATTGACAAATTCTTCAATCCACAAGGAGTTCAATGGAGACTGTTTAGGAGCACATGAGGAAGCGCGAAATCTTTTAATCATGCACCATGTGTAGGAGGGGGGAGAATCAGGAGAGAGAGACGAGCAAAATTTATACCATCCATCTCGTTTTTTCTTTTTCAATAATTTCTTGACCTTGGCTTGAATATTTTTGGCATTAAGAAAATTGTCTAGACTCATATCATTTCTATACTTACGCATCGCTTCCTTTCTCAATTCAATAGCCTGTGAACACTCCTCATCCCACCATGGATTTTTATGAGACTTTTTGGAACATGGTTTAACTTTCGGGACAGCTGCATCCGCTGCTGAATACATTATGACCGATATTTCTGAAAAGAGCGTTTGAGGATCGAGCGAAGTTCCTATGGCTGGGATGTTTTCAATGTTACTATTTATAATTTCACTATATTTTAACCAGTTAGCCTTTTTTAGATTATATTTATTGGATTTTTTAACTATAGATTTCATTGGATATAGAGGCACCGATATAATAATTGGAAAATGATCACTCGAGTGGGGATCATGTAATATTGACCAATTACATGAACTGGAAATGTTTGCAGTACATATTGATACATCAACCGCACTAGGATTCTGCGAGGGGGCATTCAATCTTGTAGGAGAACCGTCGTTTAGAATGCAGAGGTTACAGTCGTCGATAAAAGATAAAATTTGGTTTCCTGATCTATCAGAAAAGCTACTTCCCCATGTAGGGGAATGAGCATTGAAGTCTCCCAGTATAAAGAAAGTACTTGGCATTAAAGCAATGATCGAGGACCAGAACTCAGGAATAAAAGGGGTATGAGGAGGCATATAAACAGAGACAAAACCAATTCCGTTAATATCTGCGGCAACTATTTGAGTATTTGTTTGAGCTGGTAAGGGAATATTGGAAAAGGGGAGAGACGAATGAATTAGTAGCGCGGCGCCCGCTCTACCATCGTCTCTGTCGTCTCGGAGAATGGAAAAACCAGCCATTGAATAATCAATACCCGGTCTCAGCCATGTCTCAGATATCGCAGCGATTTTTATAGAAAATGAATTTAGGATATGTACAATCTCATGTTTATTGGAGACAGCACTTCTGCTGTTCCATTGCAGAATGTTTAGAGAGAGGGCACTAGAGTTGGTTTGATGCTGGTGAGTCATGGTTAATATTTATTAATGAATTAAGTAGAGGAAGAAAATTGGCAACGTGGGACGGTATATTTTCGGAGCTAGATATTATAGAAAGCAAGATTTGAGCGACTAAGGTGATTAAGTTAGTAATATTATTGGGTTGGTTTTCTTTATGAACTGGGGGTGAAGTTGAAGATCCTGATGGCGGGATGGCACATCCCACCGACGGGTTTGAAGGCTGGCCATTGAAGTAAGATAGTAAGTCATCGTGAGCTTTTTTTTCATAATAAGAAGTTGACTTTTTTTCAACTTCGTTGATAGCCTTGTATTTGTAAAGCATATTATGAGGCTTGAATGCTGGGGTTATCGGGATTGGCGTCGGGATGGCAATACGGGTTTTATTAGCTGTAACGTCTGCAAAGCTTTTTGAAGATGTTGGATACAGTTTGGAAGCTTGAATATAAGACAGGTTTTGTGAAGCCATGGCTTGCTTAATTTTCCTCTGTCTTGGTAATTCGGGACAAACGTTGCTTACCGCCGAATGGTTTCCTGAGCAATGAATACAAGTATTATTAGCCTCTACTGAGCAGTTTTCACCTAGATGGGCTTCTGAGCATTTATAGCATCTTGGGGTCGAGCGACATTGCAGTTTCGTATGACCGTACCGACAACATCTGTAGCAAATAATTGTAGGGTAAAAATAGAGCTCGACAGGTAAGGAGTTGTAAAAAAGGTATACATATTCGGGGAGGGATTGACCTTCGAATGTTAGGACTACAGTTTGAGAGGGTTTCCATGATGGAGTGTCAGAGGATTTATCCTTATAGTTAAGTCTCCTTGCTTTCAGGACCTTGCCAAACTGAGCAGGAACTGATACGTGTTCAATTATTTCCTCCTCACTTAATTCGGTGGAAATACCGCGTACCAGACCCATTTTGGTAACTTTATATCGTGGAATATAGGCTTTTAAGTTGTTAATTACCAGAAATGAGGACTTGATAAATGTGTTGGCCGCGGTCGGGTTAGTGAAGGTTATCGATATTTTGTTTCGACCCTCGGATTTAACACCTCCGGGAGCAATATTAAAAATTCTACTCTTGAGCAGGAGACTTCCCATTTTCATGGGATGAAGGGATTTAGTGGGATCTTTATCCTGGACCAGAACCAGGAAAGGGCCAAGGGAATGTATTGGATAATCAATCGTAGGAATAATTATTGGGTCGTCAATCTGAATATTTGTCGTTGTTGGGTCCGGAGGTAACATATCTGGAGTGCAGGGTTCTTCTTCTTCCCGACGTCTTTTATTAATACTAATATCCGGAGGGTCCGGGGGCTTGGCTATATTAACCATAATAACTACTATCTAATTCTATAAGATGAGCCTAGATCTAAGATAATATAACAACAATAGACACAAATGAAAGAGCAAGCCGTATACCCCGATACGAGCTTGCTTCTTATGCTAGTACAAAAAAAAAAAATAATAATAATTGGAAACAAAAATATTATAAAATTGGAACGAAAACAGTCTTATCTGAGCGTTTTGCAGGTAGATCCGTGAAATGTCACCCCGCTTGGAATTGTAACAAACAGCGCGCGAATATTATTACAGAAACCGACACTACCGCCCGCTTCGAATGCAACGATCGAACTGTCTCACCTGCTTGATTGATCATAAATATCGGCAGGTCTCATTTTCCGAGCATTCAAGAATCGAATAATACGCCGTACTTTACAGTCGGCGGTATTTCGTATAGTATATTTCATTGACGATGCATAACGTTATCAAAAATAATTATTAAGACACGTGATTCTTGTAACACTAAGAAAATAAGTTTGATAAATTGGACCATCTTTTAATTCGATAGAGGAAATGACTTGCGCAGCCATTATGCGCAATCGGTCTTTACTTACTGGATTATCCTCGTATGTATATGTATATGTATATGATAGTATTAGAATAATGTGTTTATAGAATGATATGAATGTTTCAACAGTTGCTGATCGCCTTCGAGAGCGGTCAGATGGCGATATGGGACCTGCGCACGCGCGTGGCCGAGTTCCGCTGCATCTCCTCCGAACCTTTGCGCTGGGTGACCTGGCACAACGAGGGCAAGCAGTTCATGTCCTGCCACACGGACGGGTCGCTGTGCACGTGGACGGTGCGGCAGCCGCCCAAGCCCTTGACCGTGTCGTACCCGCATGGTATACCATTTATTATTTACTTGCAGACAGCAATCGGTCTCACGAGTTGATGTTACTAGGCCTTTAGGGCGACTATGTTGTGACCGCTGTGCGGCCACGTCCGTTGTCTTTGAAATTTCTAAACCATTACAATATAATTATTTCTAAGAATGCACCATTTTTAATATGATATTTGTAATAGCGGACTCACTGAGATGTGCCCATGCTGAAATTTTATACTTTTTGTATGAAGGTGCTACTTTATACATTAAAAATACACAAATTACGGTAGTAAAATATTAGACATTGATAAATGTGGAATTGATTTGATAAAAATATTGTTGTTGCTACTGGGATTCGAACCTGGATCTCTTTCCAATCAGGGGAAGATGCATTAACCAACTATGCTACAGCACTTTTGACGACGGATTAGAAAGAGATCCAGGTTCGAATCCCAGTAGCAACAACAATATTTTTCGATAAAATTGATTTTATATGTACATCTTTCTAATTAATACATTTAATTAGTATTTATAATGTTATTGCTATTCTATCTGAGCGAGTACGAGGGTAATATCGATATTACAGAAATGCAAATAAATTTAAATTTGGATTTAAGCATAATAAAAATGCTAATTTTATAACGATCTATAATGATAAATTTCTACATTTTTTCAGACATTTATTTTCACCCACCACAGCGATTATGTAAATTTTGAATTGGATCGGCAAAATTATCCATCCAACTGCTTTTATAAAATATTGACTGATGTACATTTTTTGTTTTCTAATAAAAATGCATGTACCATTCATTGTAGGTATAAATTAATAATTATTACTTTTTCCAACGCGAATGAATAACGTCTGTAATAATTTAATTATGGTAATAATAAACATAAGATAGATCATTACATGGTCCATGGTCTTAGTTGTTAATCTCGGGATAAAATGTCTATAATATTAATTATACATTTTAAATCTTGATGTGATCGATATTCAATCAAATTTGCCCTAAAACAGGCTTGCCTAGTTGGGCAATGTATTTAAATGTGTATAAATATGTAAATATGATACATTTTTAAAGAAAAATTCAGCTACAATACTATTATATTATATTGATGATAACAAATAAATAATCAATGCTATCAAAAAAATACTTTAAAGATTAACATATATCCCAAAACTTCGTAATATTTTTATATCGTTGTTATAAATATATTGCATTTTATTTTATTTTAAGCAAGTTATTGTAAACAATAATTATTAATATGTAATCCTCTTCTCTGTATTGTATTGTATCATTGTAATTATAACAGATTAATTAATAAATAAAATTAAATAATTCATTCGGGAATCATGAGATCAAAAAGGTAATCTAAGATTACCAATGTCATAAGATCACAATCTTCTGTAAAGGGAGAAACATTTTCATGGAAATATTGTACCCAAACACGCAAAAACCACCACAAATTGACCACCCGCACAGTATTTGACGTATATGTACATTTCCCTCGAGTAACCGCAATCGGAGATGGCAGACAGCTACACGGAGTGAGGTCGCCTTATTTACGTGTTGTATTCACACTTTGCCGGCAAATTCAGTCAATGATAATTAATCATAGTATAATATATCATAGTGAGTGTACCTCTGTCAATCTCTCGCCTATTTTCCATAAATAAACATGTCGACATTATCTAAACACAGTCGACATTTAGACCTAAGTTAAAGGCATTCAACCATATTTATTAGGAAATCTAAACGGAAAGTTGAACCAAACCACTAAATATTTATTAAGGAGAACACATTATTATTGTCAAGTTGTAATCATTCAGAACAGACGGTCTGTGATGTTTTAAATTCTGATTTAATGTATTAATTAGAAAGATATACATATGAAATATAAGCTGGGTCTCTTTTCCAATCCGGGGATGGTGCTTTACCTACTATGCGACAGTATTTTTGACGACAAAATTCGAACCTACATATTACACTTTTCAAGTTATTTTATATATATATATATCATTCTAATTAATTAGTATTTAAAATATCACAGACCTATGTTCTGAATAATTACAACTTCACAATAAGAATGTGTTCTCCTTAATAATTAATATATAAGTTGTATCAATGTGTCCAAAATTTAATAAAAATGAATTATTTATTCTGGCGTCTGCTATCGGTTCACTCAAAGGTATTTGAGATTCCGCAATACAAAGTTGATCGTTTTCAAGTAAGGGAACGATAGATGTATTAATTTGAAGAGTGTAACATATGGGTTCGAAAATTTGTCGTCAAAAGTACTGTCGCTGTAGCATAGTTGATTAATGCACCTTCCCCGGATTGGAAAGAGATCCAGGTTCGAATCCCGATAGCGCAACAACAATATCTTTCGATAAAATTGATTTTATATGTATATCTTTCTAATTAATACAAAATATGTATTATTTATTTTAATTCGCACGTTAAAAATACATACGCTTATGTAATTTGGGGAAAATAAAATATATTATAGTATTAATTCAATACATATACAAGAAAAAATATAAACATTTTGGATAATTCTGTAAAATAATAAGAATATTACAAAGATGTGTGTAACATGATGACATACGTTCATATCGGCATTGCGACAGTTCTGAAACTGAGATTATTGGTGAAAATTGTAAATTGCATTGAAAAAAGTACTATTTTTTCCTTAAATAATATCGAATTATACTAAAAAAAATACAATAATAAGAAGAATTTGTTGAAACTTGAGTAAGTAAACTTACGTTACAAGTAATTCTCATTTTTATTGTTTATTTATAAAAAATATCATTGTGTTTTTGGAGTACTATTCAATATAATCGGCAATTTAAAAATTTCACCAATTACTTAATTACAATTTAATTTCGGAATTGTCTCAATATATTAGATGTATTAAATTATATTTCAAGTGTTAAATTGAGAGACGATTTCACCATGGTTTTTTTAAATAGATATATTTTTTCCTCAATATTTGCAAAATTACTTTGTGCCCTCATTTTTTAAAAATAATTAGACAAAATACTTTATTTAAACCACTATTTATTGATTATTCTACATCATTACATAAATTTGAAATTTTAGAAAGTGTTAATAGTAAGCTAAATATTGTAAATAACCAAGTCCTCTTTGCAAATAGTCACCTTTTCATATTAGTTGTTACTTATTCACAACTTTATAGTTTTGTTTTTATCTATGCCTGTATTTTTAATTTCAGTATACATTGTTTCCTAAAGAAGATACCATAGGTATCGAAACATATAGAATAATCAATAAATAGTGGTTTAAACAAAGTATTTTGTCTAATTATTTAGATGTATTTTTAATGAAAATACATTTTTGTTGTGAAGTTGTAATTTCAAAACATAACTCTATGTACTTTTAGTACAAATTAATTTAATTATTCCCTGTAGTAACCACATCTTTTTTTACTTTTGAAATTAGCTAAATTAACTTTTTGGTTAAAATTCATATTTTTATTTGTTAACTTTGTTTTAATTACCACTTATTGAGTTTAAATACATCTACCGGTTTCGAAAAATACCATTTTCTTCTTCAGATATCATTGATTCATTTAATATGAATTAAAAATAGATATCGTTTTTGTATTCTAGTTATAAATTTTTCTACCCTAAATAAGTGTGTTTTTTTTTTCTTAAATTTATTTATTTATCATATTATATGAAGATGTGTATTTTTTATTTCGCAGCTAAAACAAATAAGGATGGAAAGTTAGAGTCCTGTAAACCCATACAGAAGGTCGAATGGAAGACATCAAAGGCTGGGTAAGTCACTTTTCTTCATTTACGAGCATACCCACTTGCGAAAAATTCTCGGTGTATTTCTTCTTTAGACCGTTGTAAATTAGATTCATTTTATCCCTGTTGTCAAAAATAGTATGTCACTATTTTGTGATAAAATTATTAGGATTTTTTTTTTTGCGGAATAATTGTAATTTTCTGTCCTGTCTCTCTTCTTCTTACTTGCGTACAACGACCTTTTTTTAGTGACACAGGGACACAATATGAAATGTGTACCCTATTTAGGCTAATCTCAAACATGTTTTCCCTAATGACGAATATTATATCATGTTCTGAAACATTCCAAAAAATTTAAAAATTAATTTTACAAAAGGAAACGAAAAAGCTACAACGGTTTTTTGTTCATTATACACACCTAATGAAATTGTATCATCGCCATACCATTATTTTATACAATTTCCTAGCATTGTAAATATAAAGATATAAAAGGGAAAGTTAATAAGACATTCCATAAAAAGTCGTTCCAATTATCATTTCTCATTTTGTCCCCACGAATTGTATATCTACGATTTAGCGGCCCCCAGTTTAGTTCATCAAAAATAATGCGGTCAGTAGCAAAAGTACCAAAACGACGAATCATACTGTCCACTCGGAAACTATCCGCAGCTAACTTCACATGATTTATGTTTGAAGGTTTCCTTTCGCCCTTGTTATAACATACTGTGAAACTGTCGGCCGCCTTTGTGCCGCCAAATTGGTTTACGCCCACAAATTCGTCCAATCCAGGACAATCAAATAGAGGACATAGTCTTAGGACCAGTTTTTCAATTGGTTTTCTAAAAAATTACTTTTCTCAGATGTGTGATAATTAGGTGGAGGTTTTAATCATCATTCTCATTCCCTTATTCTAGGAGGGTCGGGGCCGCAGAGTCGCAATACACGGCACTTCATCAACCATGAAACATTCTGTCTTTATAAAATCTTTGTTGACGTTTATTCCAATTGAGTCGGAGGTGGCCCATTCTCCTGGGCCGCCTTTCTTCCGGAGTTGCAAAGAAGATAAATCTTAGTAGTGGTTCCTCTGATATTCGCGAAACGTGTCCAAACCACCTCAATTGAGATATTTCTATGTAGAGTATGGGAGCACCGTTCCGAGGGTCTTATTTCTCGCACGGACCATTATTTTTTTCTTTTTTAAAAAAATGTGTACACTGAATACATGCCACATCAATATTCTTACTACTTACTGCTTAAGCTAAACGATTGTGCTATGAAAATAGGACTAACTTGTTGGCCAGGTCAGAATCTTAACCAACAATAATCTACTCACTACTCCTCCCTTGAGATATCTCATTTCAGCAGCTTGGATTATTGGTCTCACTCTCTCCTTGAGAATTCATGCTGTGAGCCTGTACGCAACTTTAACAGCAGCCCCGATTCTTCTGTGTATTCACTTTCCTGTTTCTCGTCACTAAAGAACTATTCTCCGAGGTATTTAAACTTATCGACATGCTTTAATTGCGCGCGCCCCTCGAATGCTAAACATACTACCGTACTGCTCCTAATATTTTCCTACAACCTGTGTTGACGCAAGTCGAATGTTACCTGACATCCTTCATTCTAACACATCCGTTCTTGTCTAGCTGATCTTTCACCTGGTCGCATTCGGCGGACGGCGGTCGGCGAGATGTGCAATTTCGAGTGCCGAAGAGTCAATATACAATTCCACTTCGTTCTGAGATTTATAATTGCCGTGCTTTATCGTTATCCGGACCGGGAAACCGAATTCGCCAGCATCTGACCTCTCCGATGTGCAACGAAACTTTATTTCTCAGTGCGAGTCGAAAAGAGTGCAAATTGTCGTCCAGCTCCTGAGATGGGATCAAGGTGAGGCTAGATTCCTTCCGTCGTTACACTCTTCTTGATCTAAGTCGGGTTGCGTCAACCGAGCGTAACCAGCAGAGAATACAGTCCACGGGATCTATCTCCGTCAACCTAATCTTGATCCATCTCGATCTTCTTCAACCATTCATTTTATTTGGTTTAACAGATTTTAATTTCTAACGTGTATGTTTTCTATGTTTTAAATGAGCCTCACGAAGCACTCTGAAACAATACATTAACTTCTATTTCATGCAGTGGTTTTGCAAATAATTTTCTAGAGTTGTGCCGTTTATGAATACTAAATTATTAAGCCGCACGTAAATTTTCAGGCTTCACGGTTGTTTCAAAGTCCTCCCGAAGCGGCCACTAAAAAGTTGATGGGCTTGCCAATAATTTCAGCCCTACTTAAACATTATGCTCCACTAAAAACATAGTATCACTGTGTAGTTATTATTTTCTGTAAATGTCCGGCAGTTAGCCTGTTAGAAATTTGCAACCAACAAAATAGTTCAAAATATTTAGCTAAATAAAAATGTAATAGAAATACGAATAGATTTAAAATATCTATTAACTTACTATGTAAGCAATTTACCATTAAAAACTTGACTGCTAAGATAAAAACAATATTTTGTATATTAATTTATCTCAACCGATAGTTTTCTGTCTTGATTTAAAATGGCAAATAATCGTAGAATGAATAGTAAATTTCTAAATATAAGAAACTTAATTTTTATAAATAATGTTTATGCAGCGACTATCCGAAGCTCTAAGGTCAACTAGTGGTATACTATAGTATACTAGAGCTACGTATGTATGTAACTATGGGTAAGCGTACCAAATATCTTGAACTATCCTGGCTAAATTATATAATAATATATTCATGTAATGTCTTACGTTTAACGCGATGTAGTGACTCAAATAAACGTGTAGATTTGTATATGCGAATAATGAAATGAACCCACATACATCCTTAATTAAAAGGTTAGGTTTGAAAATGTCTTAGGTTTACAAAATGTACCGAGCAATTTAACCGCAACAATTTGTAACTACGTTCTACAAACCAGCCGGCATCGGCCGACAGTTTCAGGAGGAAAGTGATGGATTGCCGAAAAGGGGTGGAAATCACGGAATCCCAGGGGACAATCAGATAAAGGATTCGGTTGTGAGAAAAGGTTGGAGGGTAATAGGATTCGTGTATGACAATGTAGTAAGACATTACTTATTCATACTGTTTCGTCCTAATAGACGTCTAGGTCACGAGAGAATTGAATAGCCCTAAGCCAAAAAGGCTACCTACCATTAATTTGAATACTACCTGTATCAATAGCCAAAATCTTTTGTTTATTTATGACAATATTATTTTTACGCCATTGCTGAGTATTGCACATTAGAATGGCCGATTAGTGTCAGTGTATTATGAAACTGGTTGCAACAAAATTAAATTGAACATCGATAACGATCTTCTGAAACCATCGAATGTTTTCCTCTGACCATAGCGATAACATAAAAAAACACACAAAATATTAACATAAACTGTACTCTTAATGGTGCTAGTAACTGCAGTTTTTAGAATATGTGTATGTGTTAGTTTCAATTGTCGGCATTTATTTCCAGCTTTTGCTTGACTTTCGCGTCATAAATATGTGAATGTATTAGCCATAATTCTCTCGAGACATGAAAAATGATGGAACTCATAATTCATCTGTTATATATCATTAATCTGTTGAGGGAATCGTTGACATATGGAAAATTATGATGCTTTAATCATTAGGTACTTAATATTAACGGATCTTGCTTTCAGAACTAATTAACGATCGTGTAGAGAGACATTTTAGATTTATTTACGAAATGTATTATCAAATTTATGGATATTAGCATTTTTTGGAAACCCTGACGTGGTTCTACCAACTACGTTGTTCGCGGTTGTTTGTCGGTTAAATGTATGTGCACAAAGACGCAAAAAACCTGTCAGTTACTGGTCCCTGGGGGTACCACAACATGTAATTGAAGCTTCTGAGGAATTGCGGCCGCTCCTTATCACAATATAACATCCTATTAGTATCCGACAAAATAGAGTGATTCGTCTTGTGTTGACAGACAATTTTCAATGTTTGTAACGTCGACAGAAAGTACTCGGGTATACTGTTGTACAGATATTTCGATAGAAATTGTTCTAAAATACTTGAGTCATTGGTTCCATCAATAAAATGTCATTCTTATTCGCACCACATCGTATCGACTCGTTCGTTAATAAACTTTATGTGCGATTGCACATACATTTCTTTTAACAAAGTACATTCAGTTAAGAAACTTAAGAAACCAAGCAAAAAAAAGCTGTGCATTACTAAAATTCTGGGAAACAAATATTAATTAAATAATTGGATTAACATAAACGAAAACATTATTTTACAATCAGCGCCATCTGTGTACTAGTAGAGACTTTAATTGCTTAGTTCTAAAACCTACCACGACAACTCACCACTGTACCCATGGCGCTCTTTTGTATTCGCCGCATCGAGCTATTTATATTACTCTGTTCTGTCTTTAAGCTAGTGAATTACTCAAGTTATATAAATGGCTCTTTACTGAATTGAAAATTCCTTTCGGTTGATCCGTTTTGTATGGAGTCATTACCTATGTTTTTTTTTTAACAAAATAATATTAGAAAGGCTTACAATTACGCGAATTTTACTATCTTACTGTTTTTAACATGTTGATTTCAGAATTGTTCTTTAAATTTGGTGCATGGATTGGTTTTTGATATGGCAAAAACAAAAAGCAATTGGCAGAACTATTTCCTACGTTAACTTTTAATAAAAATAATTATTTCCTTTAGTTATTACGTGAAAGATTTTCAAAAAATTAATTAATCATATTCAGTCATAGAAAGTGTTGTTAAAAACGTCCATACATTTTTTATATGGGTATGAATGTATTATTTTACGTTAAAACTGAAACTTTAAAAACACTATTAATAGTAATATAGGGTCGTATAAAAGACGTATTTATTTTGTCTAAAAACGTTGGTTAAACGAAACTACGTATATTGTATTACATATATTATATATGATTGTATAATATCATTTGTAACAGCATAACCTAAATCTATACTCAATGCACGTCACTGTTGGATAGTAGTATTCAGTTTTTGGGATGTAAAAAAACATTTGTATCAAATTTCTACCCTATTGTTTCTGTATTTAAAAAAAAAGACAGTAATCGCACACAACTGAGTTGCGTCTGTATTATTAATGAGCACACAATAAAACCCTGTTGACAGATTTTAGACAAAAAATTTTTTTTTCATTATGTTGTTATTATACAGCTTAATTCCATTGGAATTCTTGACATGTACCGTGTACTGTACCGTATTGTACCTTTTTGAGACGTGACAACACTTTTTTCCCATTTCACCGGACCCGTTGATCACTTGTTTCACACACACCACAACACTATTCACTGTGAGAACATTCAAACTGTACAACAAATGTTGTCTTCCTTATTAGATGTCTGACTCTCACCGACGAGCAAACAGGCCAACTCTTGTAACCTACCTAATTAATTTTCGTTTCAATTTGTATCGACATGGCGTACGCAATTTTATTAGTTTTCTTCATTTATTTATTGTGACTTTCTTAAACAATAATCGTACTTGCATTTTTAATGTTTAGTTATTCACTAGACAACACAAGATTTTGCTATTGACCTGGTAGAATTATACTTAGGTTTGGAAGTCTAACTACGGAAATTGACTTAACTACTGCTTATCCTGGGAATGCCTGAACCAAGAATACCGAAGATGATGTTCGAATTAAACCCAAGCTCTAAAAGACCTTCAGGTCTTACACGAAAATCTGAAGAAACAGATCAAAGAAATATCGGAATAAAAAATTTAACTAATTTTACACTTATTTTTGATCAAAAATTATACTTTTACATTAAAATATTACAATATATAATTTATAGTGATGATATTCGAGAAGGAGGAAAGCAAGACAGCGTGCTTGTAGGTAATGAATGTTTGGAACAAGTAGATGAGTTTGTGTATTTGGGAAATATGTATGATAGAAACGGAAAAGCTGAGAATGATATCGAAAGGAGGGTCCCTGCAGGAAATAAAGTGAACTATTTTATTATTTTTATTTCTTAACTTTGTTTTATCAACCACTTATTGAGTTTAAATACATCTACCGGTTTCGAAAAATACCATTTTTTTCTTCAGGATGTCAATACTAATCAAAATATGTTGTTTCTTTACCAGAATCTATTTTTACAAAACAATAATTATTTTAAAAATATTTTGAATGGGACTCGTAGTTAAATTTAATTTGTTCATAATTTTTTGATTAGTTTTACACGGTTTATTTATCTCCAACGATTCCAAACTATTTAATTTATGACCAACACCGTTTACATGCAAAATTGACAATCCCAATGTTTTATTAAAATCATGACCATTTTCTATCAAATGATTAGAAAATTCTGAAAGCCCACTATTGCTCAAACATCTCAAATGCTCTTTTATTCTTATATTAAAATTTCTTCTCGTTTTACCAATATAAAATGCAGCACAATCCTTGCAAATAAGTTTATAGACACCAGAATTGTTGAATTTATCATCTTTGTCTTTAGAATTTATGAGTAAATTTCCTATATTATTATTTGTATAAAATGCCGGTCTAATGTTTCGTGGTTTAATTATTTGATTCTAAAAGTTGTTTATGTATAAAATTCTACGTCAATAATCATTATTATCATTATGTTTTATCAGTGATTTATATAAAATTTGATTATTATATTATTTTTATTCTAACCACAAAGTTAATTTTGCTAATTTTAAAAGTAATAAAGTTAACGCCGCTTTGAATGGAATTATATCTAACGGAATTTTTTTAACCGAGACAAGACTGGCGGTGCACAATGGAGTCCTGGTACCGACACTGATGTATGGAAGTGAGGCCTGGACCTGGCAGAAAATTAACGAAAGTAGACTGAATGCAGTGGAAATGAGATCACTTAGGCGTATATGTAGCAAATCTTAGTATAGTGAGTAAGATGAAGAAATGATCACTTAGGTGGTTTGGTCATATGGAAGAGGAGTGTGGCGCTCTATCCTCTCTGCCTGCCCCCGCGGGAAAACGGCGTGATGGTGAGTAAGTAAGTAAGTAGTTCCATATGTGTATATGGGTTGCATTTAACACGCCTTTAGACATTTAAATATTTTTTATCGAAAGGATATAACGAGCCGGAGCTACATTTGCGAGAATCCCTCGAACCGAAGCTATATTTGAGGGAATTTCACGAACCAGCGCGGCGTTCCGATTCGCTCTGGTCGACTTCGAGCCCTGTTTAAGATTAAAACGGAGTGTAAGTCGCTTCGACATGAATGGAGAAGTGATAATTTTATTAAACTGAAACATGACAAAGTCGTTTTCGGAATCGGTTCCTGACCACCACCATGAATGTATCGAATTATTTTGTTAAATCTAAAACGAAAACCTGTGGCGATGTATAATATAATATTATTAATATTCTGAAACAATGCTCCACTGCACAGGTTCTTTGTATCGAGAGTATTGCCGTCTGGATATCTGCTATTTGAAGTAGCTAAGTGCAATATTGTATTACGTAATATTTCCATTTAGCACTCCGCGAGGGAATTAACTATTATGTTGCGATCCAAAATTAAGCGTATTATTTCATATATATTAATAATGCTACCATGAAAATACTGTGTGTCATTTAATGCCTCATTACGCTAACGACCGTAATGTATTGAATCAATCGGTTGACGATGAAAGCTCGTCTGTGGAGAATATGCTATCAAAATTACTTCCAATACTGCGGATATCATACAAGAGACAAATGATTTCATTACACGTACTGAAATCATCCCCATGAAAAACTAATAATTAACAAAATACCCTGGGCCGCGCCAGGGCGTGTAGCGCACGGCGCCAGGGACATGAAGGTGAAATTTTAAAATTTGAGAAAGAGAAAAGAAAAAACTTTAAAATTTCGCATGACTCTGCGAAGTTTTAACCCTTTCTACCTGGTGTCAATCCTCTTACGATACGTCTACTCGATTTATTTAGACTACTATCATTACTTTTTTTTTGTTATGTCAACACTGCGGCGGGTAAAATGTCAGTTGCGCATTATTACATTAATCTCAATCAAAACCAAAAACATTAAATTATTTTAATAACATAACAATAAACAAACCCATAAAATATTTTTAAAAAACTAAAATATTCTCTTAGCAATATTTGAATATGTCCAAGAACACACACTTACTGGATTTTTACCTGTAAAGGCACTGTTATTAAATAAATATCAGATATCTCATAGAGACGAAGCTATTTTTATTATATTTAATGAAAAATATATAGAAATATGGGATAATTACAAAATTTATCAAAAATTTGATAAATGTGGAGATTGAGGGGTGAGAATTGGTGAACGTTATATATATATATATATATAAAGTGATCACTTAAGCCAGCCGAAGACAAGTCGTGAGCCCTGTAATTACCCCATATTTCTATATATTTTTCATTAAATATAATAAAAATAACTTTGTCTCTATGAGATATCTGATATTTATTTTAAAATATTCTCGCCTGCCCATGATTGAAACACTGTAAAGAAAGGAGTTTGAAGGGAAAAAAACTAAACGTTAATGTATGTAGTCATTTTCATAAATCTTTGCTCAGTTTACTTTGCGAGTATATACGCCACGTGTGGTGAAATTTCACCGCAACCGAAAGGCTTGCATGAGAAGATGTATGAAAATGGACTAAACAAGAGTCGTATGCCAGGGCTGAAGACTGTGATGTTCTATTCTATCTGCCTATCCCTGCTAGGAAATGTCGTGCTGGTAGGTAAGTAACTACATAGAGTCCACTTACGTCTATGCAGCAGAAAATGTATTCTTATATGATTTTAAGTGTTTTAAATTGATACTTTTTCCACGGTACTATTTTTATAGTTATGAATTTTTATTTTAGTTACGTCGTTTTCAATATTTGTTATATTATCCTTTAAAATCAATGGAGGATTACTCGTTAGATTACGTGAGCTGCCTTCCTTTTAAAAAGCCTTTTCTACTTTGGTAGTTTAATTACTAAAAGTGATGTTGAGTCAGGAGACCACATGGCCGTTCTAGTCTTATTAAAATTTGCGATATCGGTATCGCGATGTAATAATATGGACCCCGCAGAAGACTACAAACATTAGATATTGCACTACTCTAGAATTATCCCTTCGCCTTTTAGGCATGCACATAGTTTCATGTCCACCAGCACATCAAGAGTTCACCTTTATGATAAGCCACATGGCCTGCACATTTCTTCCTGTTTTCGATGTGAAATCTTTTCTGATTTTAGCATATTATTATTGTGGGATTAGAATGAATAGGTCATCGGATCCCCCGGAACGATGACTTATTAATAAATTAAAGAAATCTCGGACATTTCTAGGATTTTATTAGGGTGTGGGTCTCCCGCTGGGGGTTGCTGGGATGGACGATGCGGGGAAGAGCAGTGGCTAACGGAGCATTCTACTGACTCTCCCTCGCACCTCTTGCGACCTGGACAGAGTGAATTTCTGCTGGACTGTGACCGAGTTCTGCGACTGCAACACGCCTACCTTCCCCTTTTTGGGGTGTAAGATTTCTATAGCTTCTCTCTGGCTGCTTTCTGAATTTAATGTGATAATGAGTCTCACATCAAATTGTACAGGTGTGGCTTTGGTACGATGATACCGGAGCCAACCTATGGTATTAATATGTTAATAATCGAATATAATAAAAAAATTAAAAATTGACAAATTGAAAGGAGAGTAAACAACTCTCAGAACGATTCGGGATAGGATGTAAATAAAAGAATTTAAAAAAATAAATGTTTATATTATTATTGACAAATAGGTATGTTCTTGTTTATTCAATGTTAAGTTCTGCAAAACGTGTATACTCTAAACGTGCTGTTTTTCATATTAAAATTATATTTTATAAATACACTTGTGGGTTCCCACGGCCAGATGACAAAGGAATTTGTTTTGATTTTTTCTGCCGTTAGTCGGTTTTATCGTATCCTACGTTTTGATCCACACTTCATTAGCCACCATGCCCACCATCAATGTTAATAATGAATATATATTGTGATTGAGTGTGTGTGTGTGCCACCTTAACAATTGATCCAAGGGTTGAGTATTCAATACCGCGCCTGGCCGTCACAAATCAATACTATTTCCATTGAAAAATAGACCTGATAGATATCTCGATCTAGCGTAATCCGCTATCTTATTTCAAAGTGTTCAAAAACTTTGATAAATCGTATCTCCGTTAATATTGGACCTAGAGAAAAAAGTAAAAATTGCACGCTCATATATACGAAATATACCTATATAATTCCTTCGGTCAGTGCCGAAAGGGATTTTTGCTGCGTGGAATACAAATATGTATTTACCTACGTATGAGTGAGTTTTTTTTCTAAAATCCAAACACCGGTGTCATTTTACGGTGTTTCCACAACATACATTTGTACGCTTTGATGCTTTCATAAAACAAGGCCATCACCATTACATTTTACGCCATTTTTCCATCGCCTCCGCCGCGAATAAAGCGATGCCGGCCGACAAATATTGCTTCCTATTTCGGAGATTTTATTTCACAGGATTTCACAATAGCGACGACGCCGCGCAGCTGTCACTCGACATTTATGGGATAATTTCTATCGTGGTTTTGATGGCTCATATTTTGCACAGAAAAACGAAGAAAACTTCACAATTTCTTTTTACTGAATCTATTTTAAGTTTTTTTTAAAACTGACCCCCTTTTTGCGTTACTTTGTTATTGTAATATTATTTATTATATCAGTACTTATGCGATATTTTCTTCATTTTTTTAATAATGGAAAAATTATATCAATGTGAAAAATGCGTGAATAAAAACCACGAAGTTTTTTAAATTCCTAAAAATGGTCATTGTTTCAATATAAACATAACTTTATATGAATATTTACTTTAGATATATAATTATGACCCGCGTCCATGGATGAGATTTTCAACTCGAGATACGGATTTTTCTCCCATGAGATTCTTTGGAGACTATCTCTCTGCTTTCGTAGTCTCAGTGTACACAATAGCACACACTACGTCTCAGAGTGTCGCCGGCTCGCGCCTCTTCACGCTTGTCATATGTCAAACATCAAAAATATCAGTCCATTGGCCGTGAATGTTCTGCTCGTCAGTTAGGTGGTTTTGAATCGTTTCAGCAGCAGTTAAAATGGAATATTTATAATCTAATGCATCTATTTGTCTAACTTTCAGAATAAATAGTTTTATTTATATATGGATACATGTGACGTTTGGGCGGATGTGTCGAGTTTTGTTATGAAATCAAACATTGTGTATACAGGTTTAAGTATTTGTCTCTTTCTACTAATCTCGTGTTGGCGTCTGAGTTTATCTCCAGATAAAAATCTCAACACGTACAATAGTACTGAGATTTATCTCAACTAAATCTCTGGGATATACCTCGTCGCGTCTCATCCTAAATTATTGTATTTACGTTATTTACTTCTTGATTATTTTGGTCTGGTTGTCCATTCTCTTCTACCTAAAAGCTACTAATATGGTGAAATTAAGGGTCTCATTTGAGATTCTGAATTCGCATGGATTTTTGATGGTATCTTTTAAAGTAATTAGTAAAATCGTCAGTTATTAATGAATTAATTTAATTTTTTTCCACAGTTATATGTTTACCAAGTTTTATTTATACTTATATATAACAATCATAAATAAATTTTTATACTCGTATTTATGTATTTTGGAACCCCACGAATCCGCGAATCTAAAATAATTCCTCCGCCCATCTCCACGCAGTGGCAGATCTGAGGATAAAGCCCGAGCGGCGAAACGGTTGGTGATCTGAATTATTTTGAAAAGGGTCATTGGATTTTTAGCTAGTAATAACGCTCGCAAAGGAATTTGACCTTTTTTAGGTTATTGCCCCAAAATAATCTGCTGACAATGTGTGACGGCGGGTAGCATAAAAAAGCAAGAAAACGTAAATGACAAAATTTCGCTGTATTTTTTGAAAACATACTGTTTTATATCTCGTCGTAATTTGTCAACTCGTTTCGACAATTTCAATCAAAAACATCGCAACCTTAAATTATTTTTTTCGTTCAGATGAATGAGAATAAATCATTCACCATATTTATTTCTAGCAATTATCCTTCATTTAAAAATATAAAACTTTGTACAAAAAAAAACATTAAAAGGGAATCCTTCCTTGCGGTACCATTATACATAATAATATTATTACACATAGGTTTTCCCATTTGTATTGCCTATTAAAATTAAATAGCTTCACATACTCGCTAGTCTACCGCGTTACTTCTCTCCAATCCTGGCAGGATTAGTTCTTAGATACATTCATTAGGCCCTCGTCTGGGGCTCGGGCTTCGCCAAAAGCCTAGACAAAACAAACGATTGCTGATAATAAGCACACAATTAAAGCCGATAAAGCAATTCAGAGCCCGTTAAAATTAATATGACATAACCCAAAGTTTTTTTTTTCTTAACTCAAATAGAATTTTTCAATTCATGATTGTGTGGCGTTCTATCTTGTTTGGCTATTTGTATTGAAATACGTAGTAGTATGTAAGCACGTATCCAAAATATGACTTTAAAAAAATATATATTTCAAATATGAATTAAATATATTCATTAAAAAGTTATACATATAAAATCAATTTTATCGAAAAATATTGTTGCGCCACCGGGATTCGAGCCTGGATCTCTTTCCAAACCTGGGAAGGTGAATTATCCAACTATGCTACAGCGACAAATTTTCGAACTTATATGTTACTTTTTTGATATTAATACATTTAATCGTTCCATTATTTGAAAGAGCCATCTACCTTATTTTTACAGAATCTCAAATATCTTTGAGTAATCTAATAGTAGATACCAGAATTATCAATTCATTTTTATTAAATTTTGGACACATTGATACAACTGTATTATTAGGAGAACACATATTATATAACACTATAGGTTCGAAAATTTGTCGTTATAGAATAGTTGGATAATGCACCTTCCCCTGTTTGGAAAAAGATCCAGGACCGAATCCCGGTGGCGCAACAACAATATTTTTCAATAAAATTGATTTTATATGTATATCTTTCTAATTAATATATTTAGTTCTGTCTTCACTGTCTGTTCTGAATAATTACAACTTCACAATAAGAATGTGTTCTCCTAATAATATTTATTTAATTTATTAGTGTACCGATTTAAGATCTTGCGCACTGTCCCCGATTGATGACCGTACTTTTAGTTCTAATGTTGTCCCCTCCCCTACTACAATTGCAGAGAATCGTACGTGATATTCTCCGGGGGTCTCCCATTCGACAAGGCAGGCAGGACACCCAGCATCACCGTCATCAACGGCAAGGCCATCACAGTGCTGGAGATGGAGCACAACGTCATCGACTTCATCACCCTCTGCGACAGCCCGTGGTCAGGAGGTAAGTTTACCTCACGTTACTATTGTTATTTTTGATTGTCTTAGTTAACGCTCAATTTATTTTTGAATGTATATTTTTTACTTATTTTTATAATGAGATTTTTTTTTAATTCACTCATCGATGATGAAGTTTGTGGTTAAAATTCATTATTTTTATTTTTTAACATTGTTTTATTAACCACTTATTGAGTTTAAATACATCTACCGGTTTCGAAAAATACCATTTTCTTCTTTCTCTTTCTTCAGGATGTCAATACTAATCAAAATATGTTGTTTCTTTACCAGAATCTATTTTTAAATAAGTCGGAATTAAATATTTTGTTTATATATAACACTGTTGTATTTTAAACACTAGCTGTCTGTTTCATAAATAGTATGTAGTTATGAAACAGATGTATCACCAAAACGGCAACGGGGCGTTTTAAATCGATAATATTAAACAAAATATAAATTTAAGCTATCATTAAAATTTTAAATTTAGAACATTAATTTAAGCGACCATCTAAATATATGTAGGTACTTTGTCTGATTTCAAAACATATTCATATATATTAATTTGATTTTATAAACAATTATTTAATTTTCGATGGATTAATTCAAATGACAACACTTATTCCATAATATTAATATGAGAAACTTGAATAAATCTCTAGACACGAATTATTTTTGACACTTGAATCAAATGCGAGAAAATCAACAATTTTATTGTTGTCTCTTTTTATTCAAACCTTCCTCTATCGCATGATTTACGTAACAAATAATGTCATTAATTATTTCTCTGATACTTATAAGAATTTAACTATTAACCTCATCTTGAATACATATGTAATTTGTGTAGAATTTCAAACTGAAAAAAATGAAAACTCGCCCTTAATAAAATTTTATAAATCAGTATCATTCATGCATTACGGCTTCTTCATTTGTTTAAGAAATAATGTTTCTATATATTAAAAATAGATTCTGGTAAAGAAACAATATATTTTGATTAGTATTGAATCCTGAAGAAGTAAATGGTATTTTTCTAAAACCGGTAGATGTATTTAAACTCAATAAGTGATTAATAAAACAAAGTTAACAAATAAAAATATGAATTTTAACCACAAAGTTAATTTTGCTAATTTCAAAAGTAAGAAAAGATGTGGTTACTACAGGGAATAATTAAATTAATTTGTACTAAAAGTACATAGAATTATGTTTTGAAATTGCAACTTCACAACAAAAATGTATTTTCATTAAAAATACATCTAAATAATTAGACAAAATACTTTGTTTAAACCACTGAAATAAAAATAATAAATGAAGGGGTTAGATGGCTCCTCAGATTTGAATTGAACCCAGCAATGTGTTTATATATTTTTGATTAATTATTCCATGATATGATTATGATGACAAAAATATAATTCTTGTTTAGTGCACGTTTTTAATGTAACCACTCATCGAAACACGGGTTATTAATTAGGCTATATCAATTTTGTAAATTTTTTTTTTTAATTGTATGTTTTTGGTGTGATATGGTAGTCGGTCTCACACCTCCACCGACAGCTTCAGCCGAGAGCAAAATATTTGTGGGTCACTTTCCTCAGGATCATTTACTCACCTTTTTTCAACAAAGTTTTACTTTTTTTTTATTAAATATAGGTAACTGTGAAAGTAGGTTGTAATTGCTAACATTGAAAGAAACTCGGTTTCAACAAAATTGTTATATTATAAAATAAAAAAATTAATGGATGTTTGATCTGCAGGGGAGATTGAATGCACAATATACAACAATGTTTGCTCACATTATAAACTATATGTTTAACCAATCACATTTCTCCCGACAATTCAAATTTTTAGTTCCGTTCTCATGACAAGCACTATCTTGCATGGAAGTCTCTCACCAAACACTATCTCTTTTTCTTGTTGTCTCCACAGACCAGGGTCGCACTCTTTCTGATACAAAATGCAGAATGAAAACGCCATGATATCACATCTCAGATGCAGAGCCAAACCGAGCATCGATTTCTCCTCGATACTTCAGTCGGATGGGCTACGTCCAGCCTCCGGTAGTTAACAGCGAAAATCCATCTTAGCCGATCCGTCAGGGTATTGAGCGGCTACCGCCACTCACTAGTTCGTCTGTCACCCCTTCTGGGTCTGATCCAGAAAATGTCAAATTCCACCATCTTACTTCTCGCACCGCTCCTATTTGTCAAGGCCGGTGACTTTCCATTGGTGAGGCGCAAAGTTTAGGAATATTGTTACATAGAACGGATGGCGCGCTGTAAAAATTAAGTGAGAGTACCTGTGTTACGTCACAATATTCAAAAAATTGTATATTAGAAATGTATCTACTTCTAGCATTAAAATTTCGAATCAAAATCTTCATGCCTGAGGGTATATAACGAATTTAAGTTTATTGTAAAAAAAAATGTTGTAACACACTGATCGTACAGTATTTTTTTTTTCCTTATTATCTCGGTAATGGACTTTTTTATATCAATTTATATAACATCTTTTGTTCAGAATATTCTCTTGTATTTTGTATACATATAAATATTTATATCCATTTAAAATTCTACTAAGAATTATTATATATCTTCTCAATTCTACATTATTCTATAGAATTTTTTTTAAATATAGGTTTAGAAATATGAAAACATTTTTCTAAACCAGCGCTGTTCAACTTTTCTTAACCCGCAGGCCATTTTTTCTTTTGAAGACTTTTCGCGGGCCAAATAAAAAGTAGGTAATTGAAAAGTCAGTTCATATCACTTCAAAAGTTATT
>CM062853.1:11481258-11873387 GCA_031772225.1 Eubasilissa splendida | reverse complement strand
AAATAAAAATGTTACATATTTGTTATTTAATTATGAAATATTATTATTAACTTATAAATAATTATTATTTGCTTTACGCGGCGTGCCGCGGGATTGGGAATACAATAAACCTTTGCCCACCCGCCGGTACGCCGCCACTGTTGTTTAAATTTAGTGTATTTAGTGCCGTGGACAACAGTAGAAATAAACAAATGTCGTAGTCCACGGCACCCATGCAAAAATTATCCCGCCAGTTTTACATTTTCTATCAAAAGGCACTCAGTAGGGCCCACCACTGGCAAGAAACCCGCTTAACGACATTCCGAGATAACGAAGTTACACAAAAAATGGAATAACTCGAAAGAAAACTACTGGCCGGATAATTCTTGTTACGGGATATCACGGGTCGCGATATTTACTACAGAATTCACTACTCGTGATATCCCCAATTGTTAATTTTAGTATAAATATTTAATTGTTTGTCTCCGGAAAACGGCTTCTGCCGCCTGTCAGCCCGCGACCGAAAAATGGCGCGATGTTGCGCTGTCCGGCCGACAGGCGGCGCCGAACGCCGTATCGCTTGGGGCGCGGTTAGGCATGTAAACGCGCCCTGATTGGTACGGTGGGTGGTTTTGGGGTGGCGTGCGCTGATAACGGCGCACGTCCACTCATCTTAAATAAATACAAGCGCACCGCAGTATGGAGGTCACTTCTCGTCAAACGTCTCGTCTCTACACAACAAACTACATACTGCGGTGCACTGAATACACCTTTAGCAAGTGTTTCATTTTGCATCCCGCCTCATCCCTTGGAACCTCGCCGTCCAGCAGTCTTCTGCCCCGACCCCTCGGTCCGGTACCGGCTTTCGAATCCGTGTCCACCGACGGTTTGGACGTGGTGAGGATCTCGACTTCGGTCGGGCAAATCCGCTCGTGCCCTAGCGAACTGACTTGAGGCGACCACTTTTTGTTTGGTTGGCAACAACTGAGTCCTTCGGAGTCGGATTGCCTCAGGTCAACTAGCTAGCGTCGGGCCGGAAACGAAATGTCGCGATCCGGACTGAGATCGGATGCACAAAGATCGGAACGGGAGGAGGACGATGCGCCGCGACAGAGAAGATGATCGACCGGCCGCGGCGGCGGATCGTCACGATCGAGTTGGACGACAGCAGATCCAGGGATGAGCGCGGATCTCGCCGGGGTTCCTCTACTTCGACAGAGAACACGGTTCGTCGACTGCGGGCCAATATCCGATGGGAAAGGAGGCAGCGCAGGCTAATGGAAGAAAACCATCGCCTGAACCTGGAACTACAACACGCACGGATGGACGCCTACTATCAAGTGCAGAGTCAGGGTCAGCCAATGGCAGCACCATGGAGTCCGGCACCAGCGATGACGCAGGATGCGGACTACGGAACGGTCGGACCGACCGGTTCACCTACATCACGGATGGCGCTCGGAGCGGTCGGACCGGCCGCTCCGCCGGTTTCTGCGGCGTCCTGGGAGGACGCATCACGGATGGCGCTCGGAGCGGTCGGACCGGCCGCCCCGCCTGCATCGGCGGCACCTTGGGAGGACGCATCACGGATGGCGCTCGGAGCGGTCGGACCGGCCGCCCCGCCTGCATCGGCGGCACCTTGGGAGGACGCATCACGGATGGCGCTCGGAGCGGTCGGACCGGCCGCTCCGCCTGAATCAAGGAGAGTGTGGAGCACCACGACACCGATTCAGCCGGTAGCCATGCTCGGAACAGCCGGACGGACCGGCCCGACCATGTCAACCATGATCTCCTGGGGGCCCGAGCCGGACGCGCGAACTAACGCCGGGCCCACGGGATTCCAGTCCGTCGCACCACTTGCTCCCGAAGGAGCCGCCGCCGGTGCAGCGGGCAACACAATCGACCTCACCCGGCCGAGCGCCGCGGGCGCGGCCAGTCCAAACACCGCCGCCGAAGCATGGTCGTCACCACCACGTGCCGTCTGGGGATCAGCGGCAAGCGCCGCACCATACACCGCACCATACGCCATGCCATATGCCACTGCACACGCGACTCCAGATGAGGCCACCAGACATCGCGGAACAAGCGATTGGGTGCACGCACAGCCGATGAACGCATTTATGGCGCGCCAGTCAAGCGCCAGAGATCTGCCGCCATTCAGCGGTGACGCCTTGGAATGGCCAACGTTCAAAGCTCAATACGACCAATCCACCGCGCTCTGCGACCTGAACCCAGCGGAGAACCTGATGCGCCTACAACGCGCCCTGAAAGGGAAAGCACGCGAGACCGTGGCGGCATTGCTGATCGACCCCAACAACGTGCTGGAAATAGTAACCACGCTGGAACGCTGGTACGGGCGGCCCGACACCATCATCAGCCACATGCTGGATCGGATCCAGCGATACACCAAGCTGTCGGAGACCGCCCCCACGGAAGCTATCGTGGACTACGCCGTGGCAGTCAGGAATGTCGTCGCCACGGTCGAGGCATTCGACACGAAACATCTGGTATCACCACGACTACTGGCGGAGATGGTCAGCAAGCTGCCAGCACACTTTAAAAGTATCTGGATGTTATCAAGGGTCGACCAGTCGCCGGACATCGCCGTCAAGGACTTCTCCACCTGGCTGACCAAAGTAACCGCGGTGGCGCCAAACGCCGGATGCCTGTCCATCAGCATCACAAACCATCCCACCCGCCGGAGCGGGCAGGTGCACCTTGCCATAGAGGCCGCGCCTGAGGAAGATTCAAAAGAAAACGTGAACGCAAACCGGGATTCATCCGAAAGTGGGCAGTGCCAAGCATGCCACTCGACTCGGCACGGTCTCGCCGCGTGCCACGACTTCGCGCGGAAATCGGTACCGGACCGATGGGCGTTAGTAAAAATTTCGGAAGTGTGCTTCACGTGCCTCGGTCCGGGACACCGATCACAGCAGTGCCGGGGAAAGCGCTGCGGAGCAAGCGGATGTCGTAGACCCCACCATCGCCTACTACATGGGGGGTCACGAGCACAAGCACCGTCGGCGGCAGGCAACGCGGCCTCCGGTGCATCGTCGGGCAGATCCTGACTGAAGGATGATCAGCTGGCTTCCGTCGGTACAAGCCAAGCGAGCCTCTCGGGAGGCCAGGAGGACCAAGTGTTGCTAAAGGTCCTCCCAGTGACAATTTCCGGCCCCCGGGGGCGGAAAAGACTCTACGCGTTACTCGATGAGGGATCCACGGTAACCCTCCTCGAGGCGACCGTGGCCAGAGCCGTCGGCGCCAGGGGACCGGTGCGTCAATTACGCATCCACGGCGCCAACGGAATGTGTTCTTCGGACGCCCGGTCCCAGTCAGTGAACCTGACCATCCGCGGCGGCGGGGCCGAGTACCCGCTGCAAGCAAGCACGGTCCGCGGACTTGCTTTGCCCTCCCAATGGACAATGACGCATCAGGGAGGGAAACCGTGTGTGGGCCACGCCGAGGCCATTGAAGTATCACCACAACTACTAATCGGACAGGACCACGCCCATCTGATCGTGAGCCGCGAATGTACAATGACACAAGGCCAAGGGGTCCTGTCCAGAACGGTCCTCGGGTGGACATCTCACGGAGCCACCACCTACCGCCCACACACAACCGGTGCGACCGTGCTAGCACTCGCCGCGGCTAGCGGTACCGCCGCCGACACGCGCCTGGAGGCGCTCGTGCGGGAGCATTACGCGGTGGATTCGTTGGGAATCACGACCGCGACCCGCATCAACGCGAGCGTGGCCCGAGCCACCGCGGTAATGGAATCTACAACGAGGCGCCTCCCGACCGGACAATGGGAAACCGGGCTACTCTGGGCCAAAGAGGAAACAGTCCTTCCCGACAACCAACAGTGCGCCATCAACCGACTAATCAGCATCGAAAGGAAGATGGATAAAGATCCGGCCTACGCCAGCGCCTACAGGGCGAAGATGGCTGAGTACCTCGACAAGGGATATGCTCGTCCCCTGTCAGAGGATGAGGTGGCCCGTTTGGGGAGCCACCGCTGGTACTTGCCGCACTTCGCCGTCTTCAATCCCAACAAACCTGGGAAAATCAGGATTGTATTCGATGCGGCAAGCAAATGCCGGGGCGTCTCCCTGAATGACGCCCTGTTGACAGGCCCGGACCTACTATCATCACTGTTGGGCAACATCTTTCGGTTCCGGGAAGGACGGGTGGCTCGGCAGCCGACGTCCGGGAAATGTTCCCGCGGGTGAAAATCACGCCACAGGATCAGTGCGCGCAGCTGGTTTGGTGGAAAAGGCCGGGCGAGGCCGCACCACGCACATACCAAATGACATCAATGGTATTCGGAGCGACTTGCTCGCCCAGCAGCGCGCAGTTTGTCCGAAATGGGATCGCCGACGCCAGCGCCACGGAATTCCCAGACGCCTCTGCCGCCGTCCAGGACAAGTTGTACATGGACGACTACCTCGACGCAATGGACACCCCGGAGCCGGCCATCGAGATGACCCGCAATGAGTACGGCGTTGAGAGCTTGCGTTCGTAGGCGCGGGGCGGGTGGGCAACGGGGGTGTGGCGTGAAGGGGCTGGGGCCGGTCGCACGGAGAGGGGCCCGATGCGGTGGGGGGTCCTGAGGGGGGGGGGGGGGGGGCCACAGACGCGGCGGGGGGTGGGGGCGTCACGAGGTCGTAGTAGGGAGGTATGTGTGCGCGGGGGTGGTGTGTGAACGTCTTGGTATAGTGGCTGGGGAATCGAGGGTGGGCCGGGTGGTCATGTGAAGTCGGGGGAACTGAGCTGGGTAGCGAGGGTGCTGGTGCTTATTAGGTGTGTCTAGGGCGGGTGTGGGGCGGGGTAACTCTGAAGGGGGGCGAGGCGGGAGTGTTGGTGGCGGACGGGCTCTAGGGGTGGGCGAGCGAGTGGATCAGGAGTTGCAGCTGCATTCCTGTACGCTGTCGTTATCGTTGGGCATATAGCTCATACTATGGGCCGAGAGGTGGGGGGTGTGAGTCTGTGGGCGCGGGGGCCGAGTGAGTGCTGAGCTGGGGGTTCGTATTGTAGACAGACATACGGTAGAGTGTGGTGGGGGGGTGTTAGGTTCGTTATGGTGCGGATGCGCGAGATGTCTGAAATTTCGAGTCTTCGACCCCGTAGTTTGCGAGCGCGCGTGGCTTTGTGTACGAGAGAGCAGGTCTACTATCGGTCAAAGAGGCACACACACACACCACGGTGTGTGTTATGCGTATATGAGAGAGGAGGGTGTTGGTGAATGTGGATGGGGGGGGGGGGGGGGAGGGGGGGGGGAATTAGGGGGGTGGATAGAATACAAGGGTGAGGAAATGGGGGTATTAGTGGTGATAGGAGGAGAGTAGTCTTGGGATGGGATGATGCGCTGCGGAACGTCACACACACTAGGGGGGAGGGGGAGGGGCCAGGGGGGTGGAAAGTGCAGAGGAAGTATATGTGTTGTGGGAGGAACACATTGGTCACAGCACAACTTGAGATACTGCTGATGTTGGACACGCACTCCTCCCAGCGGAGGTTCACCGTTTACGCATCGAGTATGCGAAGGGGGGGTGAGGCGGCGTGCAGGTCTCATCATATCACACAGGAGCACACACACAGGGTGCGGGGGTGCGTGAGAGTTCTCTGTCGCTCTGTGTCCGACCCTGCACCATCTTCTGCGACACGCCTCAGAGCTAGCGACTGCACTGCACGGCTCGCACCATTACCTTTGTCGCGTACAGAGACAAGGGCGTGCTCGCGAGCGTGTGTGGGCGTCTATCGTCTATCTCTCTCGGGCGAAGAAGTCTCTCTATAGGATGG
Organism: Eubasilissa splendida; assembly: GCA_031772225.1. Taxonomy (NCBI): domain Eukaryota; kingdom Metazoa; phylum Arthropoda; class Insecta; order Trichoptera; family Phryganeidae; genus Eubasilissa; species Eubasilissa splendida. Next base: position 11,867,612 of record CM062853.1, on the reverse strand, counting down.
CTCACACATCGCCGACAACACCCGTTCTCAAGACACTCTCTATACCACGGCTTGAGCTGCAGGCGGCTCTGATGGCGGCTCGCCTAGCCGCCGTCATAAAGACAGAGCACGTGTGCAGGGTTGAGAGGACGATTCTGTGGACTGACTCGTCCACCGTCCTGGCGTGGATCCGGACCGACCCCAGGTCCTATTCCACATTTGTCGCCAACCGGCTCGGAGAAATAGACGAGCTGGTGGGGGCCGACGGCTGGAGATGGGTGCCTACAGCCCAAAACCCAGCGGACTTGGGGACCAGGGACGGAGAGCCCCCTGACTTGTCGACCGCCGGAAGGTGGTTCAGGGGCCCCGCATTCCTCAAGCAACCGGAAGCAGCATGGCCACGGGAGGTGAGCAGGCCTCCGCCTGACAAACTCGAGATGGAGGTCAGGCCCGAAACGGTGACGGTGACCCGCCACGCCAATACAGCTGGAGGAGCGATGCCGAACCTCGAGCGTTTTTCGTCGTGGACCCGCCTCATTCGGACAACTGCGTGGGTCCGCCGATTTGCCCACAACTGCCGCCGACCTCGAGGTGAGGTATCGGCCCAAAATTTGACAACGGACGAGCGGGACCGCGCCGAGCGGGCCTGGATACTACAAACCCAGGCCGCGGATTTCGGGCCCGAGATCCGGCTGTTGCAACGGGGGGAGGCTCTACCACGAAACGGACGACTCTACCAACTCACCCCCCACCTAGACGACAACAGCGTCATCCGCATGGGAACACGCCTGACCGGGACGACCGACGTCGACATCTCGCCAGGCCTGCGAAACCCCATCATCTTGGACGGAAATCACCCATACACCCGGCTCATGATACGTCACTATCACGAGAGCGCGGGTCATCCCGGCACGGAGCGGACAGTGAGCGACGTCCGGGAAAACTTCTTCGTGCTGAAACAGAGACCCGCCGTGCGCCGGGTACAGTTCCAATGCCAGGCCTGCCGGAATGGACGCAGTCGTCCACAGCCGCCACTGATGGGACAGCTCCCGGAAGCCCGCCTGGCTCACCACACACCACCGTTCACCCATTGCGGCCTCGACTACTTCGGCCCGATGGAGGTGACAGTAGGACGCCGGCGCGAGAAGCGGTACGGCGCCTTATTCACCTGTATGACAACACGCGCCGTGCACCTGGAGCTGGCCGCATCACTGACGGCTGATTCAGCCATAATGGCCCTCAGACGAATGGCAGCTCGCCGCGGCCACCCGCGGCACCTGTACAGCGACAACGGAACCAATTTCCGCGGCGCCGACCGAGAATTGGCCAGTGCGCTAGCGGATCTGAGACAAGAGCCGCGGGTTGTGGAACACCTAGCGGAGGTGGGGGTTGATTGGACTTTCAACCCCCCGCTCGCCCCCCATATGGGCGGAGCCTGGGAAAGCCTCGTCCGCTCAGTCAAGCGGGCGCTCGAAGCAACAACAAAGGAACGGGCTCCGCGAGAGGAAACCTTGCGGACTACCCTGGCCGAAGCGGAATTTACGGTAAACAGCCGCCCGTTGACCCATGTCTCCGTGGACCCGCGGGACAATTCGCCACTCACACCAAACCACCTGCTGATGGGAGCGGCCGGACGACAACAACACCTGGCCGTCTACGGAGCCCTCGATGAACAAACCTGCCTGAGAAAACAGTGGCAGGTGGCGCAGCAGCTCGCCGACATGTTTTGGCGTCGATGGATGCGCGAGTACCTGCCAACGCTCGCACTTCGACACAAGTGGCAGGAGCCAGCTCCACCAATCCGCGAGGGCGAATTGGCCATCATCACCGACGCCACCTTGCCACGCAACACATGGCCACGGGGGGTTATCATCGAGGCCAGACCAGCAGCCGACGGGCAGGTACGAGCGGTGCGGATCCGGACAGCAACCGGGGACTACACACGACCAGCTACCCGCATCATAGTTCTACCAACGAAGCCTCTTTGTGCACCGTCGTAGTACGGCCAAGCCGCACGGGGGGAGTGTTGCACACAGAGACTAGTGCCATGAAATAAAAATGTTACATATTTGTTATTTAATTGTGAAATGTTATTATTTAATTATAAATAATTATTATTTGCTTTACGCGGCGTGCCGCGGGATTGGGAATACAATAAACCTTTGCCCACCCGCCGGTACGCCGCCACTGTTGTTTAAATTTAGTGTATTTAGTGCCGTGGACAACAGTAGAAATAAACAAATGTCGTAGTCCACGGCACCCATACAAAATTATCCCGCCAGTTTTACATTTTTTATCAAAAGGCCCTTAGTAGGGCCCACCACTGGCAAGAAACCCGCTTAACGAACATTCCGAGATAACGAAGTTACAAAAAATGGAATAACTTGAAAGAAAATACTGGCCGGATAATTCTTGTTACGGGATATCACGGGTCGCGATATTTACTACAAAATTCACTACTCGTGATATCCCCAATTGTTAATTTTAGTATAAATATTTAATTGTTTGTCTCCGGAAAACGGCTTCTGCCGCCTGTCAGCCCGCGACCGAAAAATGGCGCGATGTTGCGCTGTCCGGCCGACAGGCGGCGCCGAACGCCGTGTCGCTTGGGGCGCGGTTAGGCATGTAAACGCGCCCTGATTGGTACGGTGGGTGGTTTTGGGGTGGCGTGCGCTGGTAACGGCGCACGTCCACTCATCTTAAATAAATACAAGCGCACCGCAGTATGGAGGTCACTTCTCGTCAAACGTCTCGTCTCTACACAACAAACTACATACTGCGGTGCACTGAATACACCTTTAGCAAGTGTTTCATTTTGCATCCCGCCTCATCCCTTGGAACCTCGCCGTCCAGCAGTCTTCTGCCCCGACCCCTCGGTCCGGTACCGGCTTTCGAATCCGTGTCCACCGACGGTTTGGAGCGAGTGTGAGGATCTCGACTTCGGTCGGGCAAATCCGCTCGTGCCCTAGCGAACTGACTTGAGGCGACCACTTTTTGTTTGGTTGGCAACAGTTATTTTATTTATTCGAAAAGTATAAGGTCAAAAATAATATGTTAATAAAATAATGAAAAATGTCAGAATCAATGTATTTAATGGGAGCTTTGTGATTGTATTTGTTGGCCAATAATTTATTTGGTGGAATACAGATATATTATTATATATTTAAAATTTTATGTAAATATTTAAAATGACTCGATATTATAATGTTTGTGCAGAGGACTATATATTTTTTACAATAAGGATTAACCGTAGATGATTTTTTACAGCAATTTTTTAATTTATAATATTCATTCTTTTATTATCTTCATGAGGCTAAAGAGTTTTATAATTCTCATTTTTCATTGTAGTGTTGGATGATTTCAGATTTGACAGATCCATATGCGATAGTGGTTTTGCTGCAGAACGATCTGGTTGTGATTGACCTTCAGACCCCAGGGTATCCCTGCTTTGAAAACCCCTACCCGATGGACCTCCACGAGTCTCCAGTCACGTGCTGCTCTTACTTTGCTGACTGTCCTTCTGATTTGGTATTTGAGAACAGTTTTTAATTTGTATTTTCATTTTATTGATAGTTTTTTTTTATATGTATACAGAGCTTTTTACAAATTTATTTATACAATAGGAAGAGAAATATAGACAAAAATATTATAAAAAAAATTACAATATCCTTAAAGATGACAAAGATTATTATAGAAAATTACATTAACATATAAAAAAATTTAAATAATACATAGCTACTTTTTTTACATCAAAACTAAAAGCATATTTTCAGATATCTAAGATGTTTCATTAGCAGTAAAGAGAAAATCAATTAAAAGCAGTCTAAATCAACAGTTAAGATATTTTAAGTAAAATGGTGTTGTGGTACTCGAAGCGAGTCCACATACTAACATGTATACAACTTTCAAAAAATTGATAAATGTGGAGATTTAGGGGTGAGAATTGGTGAATATATATATATATAAAGTGATCACTTAAGCCAGCCGAAGACAGGTTGTAAGCCCTGTAATTACCCCATACTTCCATATTTTTTCCATTAAATATATTAAAATATAGCTTTGTCTCTATAAGATATCTGATATTTGATAAATAATATTACCTTTGTAGGTAAAAATCCAGTAATTGTGTGTTCTTGGACGTATTCAAATATTGCTAATATTATTAAGTATCTAGAAATAATAATGGTAAGAAAAAGAAAAGAAAAAAATATATGTATGTTAATAAATACAAAATTTATTAATACTTATCACCTTCCTAAATCACATTATGTGCTATACCATAAATTAATAAAATATCCATTCATTAACATATTTATGATGTATGGGGGGGAATGGTATTTGAGGAAGAAAAAATGTATATGTTTACATATGAGACTGTATATCGAATTTTACGATAAATAGGACGATAAACAGTTTTGTTGCAGAGAAGCTCACTTAGAAATTGTGTTTAATATTATTTTTATTTATTTTATATCGTTGTTTAATTTGATAACCTTGACCGACCAGTAGTAGATCGTTTTGTCTTCTAACAAATCTCACACCGGTAGCGCCAGTTGTAATCTTTGTTCTCAGGTTGTCGGTTCTGTCTTCTGACAAATCCATATAGTACTAGGAGTGGTAAGTCGACAGTTAAACACTTGTTGTGTCACAATTAGCAGTTTATTAAATACACAAAATACAATAATATACAATACAAGTTTACAAATTAATGTATTCATGTCGGAGCAGTGAGAGGGCCCTCTGACAGTCGCGGCTCCTTTATAAGTCATACTCCATGCACAGTGCACACACCTATCTCTTCCCTTTTCGCGCTACTGCTGACAGATACAAACACTCTGACATTACATTTAATATATCACTTAATGTCAATGCTCAAGAAAATGTACAATATTGTGGCAAATATAATTCAGTTCTGCCCGAAACCGTTATACAGTGTTGTTGAGGTGTTCTCATATGTTTCCTTATACCTTGCTCTAATGCAATATTGTGGAGTCATCTAAAAGCAGGAAAAAAAAAATTATTTATTACAGATAGTAAATCTGTCTGTAAATTATTTTTTCTCAAAATTTTCTTTACTTTATTTGTATAATTTCCAGATCCCTGCCTTTTATTCAGTCGGTAGACAATGTAGTCAAAAAAGAGTTGGATTTAGTGAAAGGGAATGGCCAGTTAATGGAGGGGAATGGTCACCAGCTTCTTGTTCTTATAATGAAATCATCTTAACGGGGTAAGTATTCTTTTCAGCTCTATAATTATCTTAACTCTTCCCATGACTCTTATGTTACATAAAATTTATCCCATTTTTTTAAAATCCTTTTTCAATTTATTGTATTTGTTTTAGGCATGCAGATGGCAGTATTAAATTTTGGGATGCGAGTGCAGGCACACTACAAATATTATATAAATTAAAAACAGCTAAAGGTAACTTTTTAGAATGTTCAATGATACAAATATGTTTTTATGTCATGAAGTGATTTAAATTACTTTCTGCTACAATTTAATAATTTTATACTCGCCAGTTATATTTTTCACTCATAAGATGAACTCTGAAATTGAATAAATTCTAGATAATTAATTTAAATATATGTATATACAGGATTAGAACAACAAAAAAAATTATGTTGGTCATCTTGAAGATGTAGCCCCACTCAAAATGAGGTTACTGCAAGGGGCTTCTAGTATTGCTTCTCATATTGCTTATTTGACTAATGAATTCACTGGTACAACTTTAGGCACACTCAAAATATGTTTTTTTTTCAATCATGTTTATTAATTAGCTTCAAGTAAAAAATATTTATTTTCATAAAATGTATGTAAAAGTTACAACTTCTTCCAATCTTATTGTAGTATTTGAAAAACCCCGCGCAAGATCTGTGGATGGAACAGAAGAAGACCCCCTGTCTATACAACTCATCTCCTTATGTCCAGAATCAAGAAAGATGGCGGTAGCTGGAGCGGGGGGCCATGTTATATTTTTTAAATTTAGAAAAACAGAATCATCTAGTGAAACTCATGTAAGTACATTTTAAAATTGTGTTGTTTAAAAATTATATATTTTCCAAATTCACAAAATGTATTGTAATTGTGATCATTTTCAATATTGCCATTGAGAAATCAACAATTAAAGCTTTTTATTAACTTTTTGCTAAATGAGGCAAACATCAATTTTAAATTATGTGATAACTTTCCAAGTATCACCAGATTCCTTAGGGTTCTATCCTCAGCTAGCTGACTAATTACTTTGGGTCCAATTCTGTGTAATATAAAACTCAGTATGTCCGGGAAACAATTAAATTTATTACAACAAGTATTACAGTAATTATAAATTATACACTTTAGAATTGACTAGTTATTCAGGTGAAGCTGTGATGGAAGAGAGCCGTTCCCCCAGAGAATATATAATGTTTGTCTCCCACCACTCATCTACTCACTCTCATGTCACACACACACACATAGATGTACAAAGTGACAGTTCTCACAAATTATGTAGGGTTCATGGGTTAATTATTTATTATTTAATTGACATTGGATAAGTATGACACTTAAATAAGTATGTAAATAAAAATGTGTTTAGTTATATTAATTAATTTAAATCATAATACATTTTGCTAATGATTAAATTTTTCAGACATTTCAATCAATGGTACAAAAAATTATCATAGCTATTAAACGTTTCTCAGCCCTTAGCAGCGTGTTGACAACTCTCAACTTTCAATTCTTTTCGGCTTTAATTTTCTTGAGCATCAATGCAAAATAATGGTTATGTATTTAGGTTATACCGTATAGTTTTTTTTTCCTGCTGTGGTCTTCAATTAAAATAAACTTTTTTTGATAAGAATAGCTGTCTATAGCCACATGTAAATACAACCTCGTTTCATTTATTTTGCTTTCTGGTTCGAGTATATGGAACGTATGAATGAGGTATGATGGTAAATCAAATATATGAGGCGAGTGTCTAAGGAAATAGGAAAGAGCAGAAAACCTGACATGATCAGATAGATCAGATATTAGTTTCAACAATCAACAAGCATTCGTGAGAAAATGTATGAAAGTGACAGGAGTCAGAAGGATGCCAGGGCAGACAAGTGCAGTGTTCTATTCCTTCTGCCTATAAATGATGTCTTGTAAATTATGAACATGAAAATTATGTTAAAAAAATACTTTTAAAATAAATATGAGGATGATGGGGCAAAGATTGACAGAGTACCAACGAAAGTCAAAGTCGTAGGAAAGCTTTCATAATAATGATGAAGATGAATAAAGTTTTTAATAGTATGACTCTTCTTGTGTTTCAGGTATTAGAAATTCCTTTGAATTGTGATGTATCGGAAGACGCTGAAACCTCCCCTGACTGTGAATTTATACCGTCACACCGGCATTCTGTGTCGCAAGATCTGGAAAAGAAGGCAAGTTATTTAAATTATAATTATTTAAATACATATGTAGTGTTAAAACTGTTGAATAAGTAAAAGTTTTTTTTTTTTTGCTTATTGAGCATATTATATATATTTTAGATTTGAAGCAGTTTGTTACATTTTTAACTAAAACAACATCACCTTTGTAATTATTTACAAAGTTTTTTGAGATCAAAAATGTTTGTCTTTCCAAAACGTTATACACATATAAATTGTGTATTGATATGTTTATATAAATAGTGAATATGTTTATCACACGCAGTTGTACACCAATATACACAAGCTGAGTAAAATCTATTTATTCTATTATATGAGTATGTGTGTGTATATAGTGTGAAATTCTTCTTTTTCTGCAGCACTTTTACAGTAGTTTCTCGATTACTCGGGCTTGTGGATTAATGGGGGCTTTTAATTTTTTATTTATATTGATAACATTTTGAAATATTATTTAAAGTTTGAATACATATTGTGTACTACAAAATTAAACTGGCTAAATAATAATATCTTACAGAAAATAAACCTGGGGAAAATGCCAACTTATCATTAAACAGGATTTCTGGTCGATGATGTGTTCATAAATTATTATTTGGATTTTCATTTCAATGTTTACTTTTGATGCAAACAGGCGGGCGCATCACTTCAAATATTAAATTTAAATTACACTGCATAGCGGTTAATTTATTATTAGCTTTTTTAATATTATTCATATATATTCTCAATTTTGTATTTATATCGGTATGTTCCAATATTTTTCTGATTTATATACTTCCCTGGATAATCAAGAGTCTACTGTACAAATACTAATTACAAAAAAAATCTTTTGTTTATATTTTGTAGGTGTGGAGTTCTCCCCAGCTGCGTGTGCGTGGGGGCGCTGCAGTGCGTAAGGCTGCGGGCTTCCAGGCAGCCCTCGTGTGCTTGCCTCCTACTCCCCCACGACCCCCCGATCCCGCTCAGCCTTCGCAGTTCAACATCACAGCTCTCACCATCAATTCCTCATATGGACTGTTAGTTAAACATTTATTTTATTTTCATTTTATTATTATTTACTTCCATTTTAAGTTCTGTCCCTTAATCTAAATGCGGTTCAAAAAACATTTTTTGACAAAATTACTTAAAATTAAAATCATCAAATAATCATAAAATAAATTTAAATTAATATTAAAATCTAAACAATAAATTTGAAAACAAATCAATTTTATTTAAATCTGTGGACATAAAAATATCTCTATTTATTGAAATTAATTTCTAAGGAATTTATTTTAATCTACTTCAATTTATTTTTTGTCTACAGTTTGTATGAACAAGAGAAAAGTAAGGTAGCCTTGTTTTTATTTTTTCGCATACTTTATGATTGCTAAATGTGTCATGTGATGTCAGATCTTTATTTTTTCCATAATAATAAACACTTTAATTTATTTTTATATAAAACCTGATTAAATTTTTTTTTATATTTTAAACCGTTTTTAAATTATAATTTTTAAGATACTTTTAGAATTTGATTGTTAGCATATTCTAATGTTACATTCCAATTACTGAATTTTTATGAGCTACCCTTAAGTGAGCTAGAAAATGCTGCAAAAAGACAATAATTGACATGAAATTTGCAATAATTTAATTTTTATAAGCTGTTATTAAAACATTAGATTAAAAGCGTCTGAACGACGACGTAACAACATGACTCCACTCTAAGCTAATTGTTTTGAGTTCAAACATATGTTTTAGATTTCTTCAAATGTTTGTTATTGTTTACATTACATGCACATTGCTGTTTATGTCAGGAATTCTTAATCTTTAAAATAAAATAAATAGTTTTTCAGATTTTTTTGTTGTTTACTTTTATCTTAAATTGGCCACCCTTGAAAATTCCACCTTAAGACTTTGCCTTATTTACCTATTGGTTAGGGACTACTCTGCATTATTATTTAATTGTAAGATTATCAACTTGTGCTACAAGACAATATAATATAAGTTGATTCTTGCAAAATTCAATTCCTACTTCATTTTTTTAAATTCTTCAGAATGGCATTTGGAAACGATCATGGCCTAGTAATAGTAGATGTGGTTCGCCGAGTGATAGTGTGGAGTGCTAGCTCAGCCGAGCTCTATGGCTCACAGGACCCGTATTGTCGTTCCCCTCGAAGGACCTGTCCTGAGCCTCCACTCTCCTCACACGCCGAAGCACCAACTTCGCCCAGTATTGACCAGGTATGACATCAAATTATCTTGTAATTCTATCGTTGTTGTAAAAATGCTTCAAAGTTTTTACAGTTGAATGTCAGTACATTTCGTACTGAAAAACTTTTATGCCAATATTTAGAAATCGCAACAGAATTTCATTTGGCTATAAATAGTGAATAATAAATTATGTGTATGTGTCTACCTTTTATTTACATTAAATATGCATTTCACTAATACATAATTAATTAAAGCTGAAATTTAAAATCACATTCACTATAGAAATAATTTAATATTATATTGGTTTTAAAAGAATTTTCCTATTCTTGTTTCAGTAGCATTAACAAGTCTTTTGGTAATGTTTTAATATATGAATGTATCCTTTTCATTGTATTTGGACAGTGGAATGTATAATTTCTGCCTTATGCATTAAATTCTCAATTAAATTATTTGAAAAGTATTTTATTAGTGAAATGTTAATATTCTAATTGATTTATATAAACATTTTTTATTATAATGTAACCAATGGATTAAGATCTTTCAGTGAGGGTTCTGTTAGCTAATTATAATTAATTGCAATTCCAAGTAGAATATTGATTTCACATTATTTATTTTTTTAATGAAATAGTGAGTGGGAAATTTGCTTTCAGTTTGATGCATTGGTTGTATTATATTATTCTAAATATTGTATTATTTAAGTCAGCAGTTCCCAAATATTTCTTCACATACTGTACGTACCACTGAATAACCAAAAAAGGTGATAATGAAAGTTTTATTTTAGTAATCTGTCAAACACACATTTCTACTTATGTGGGAGAACAATGTTCCTTGTTTTGTAATATATTCTGTTGTGTACTTTCTACACACAACAAAGTTTTCAAATTGAAATGAATTGATAAGAGCATTTCAAGTTTTATATGTTGTGTTCACCTATCGTCACCTAAGCAGCAACACCGCATATCTCAATTTTTTGTCAAATTAAAATATTTATATCATTGGATTTGAATTTTTGCAGGGAATCATTCTATAGTACTAGTTTCAGTGTCTGCTAGGGACGTGCAAATCAAAGAAATGTAATCACCACATATCTGTAACCTCTCTGTCAACTGCGCACAAGTCAAGGGAATCGTATCCAAGTTTAGTTCAGTTTCAGTTTAAAAATAATCTGAAAGTAACACTTCAGTAATTCTACAAAAATCATTTAAACTAGTTAGGTCTCTCTCCTGTAAAGTATATAATTCTTATATATGTGGTATTGTTGCTGACGATGACGATATAGCACTTGACATTTCAAACAAAATGTTCAAATTCCTGGACCACAAAATTCATCTTAAATCTTGTTTTTTATTTGTACTTTTTAATTTCCAACCTACATAGAAAAATCGTAAACCACAGGCAAATGCTTCTCTTATTTACTAATGATATACACGCCACAGTTTGGGAACCTCTGATTTACTGGGTTATTTTTCTACAATATTCTTGAACAAACATTTTACAGGCCTATCCAAAGATCGCACCAAGAAAAGATTATTGTAAATTTCCATAATTTTTCATTTTATTGTAATTCTTTGCATTATTTTTTCTAAATCTGATGTTATACATTTAAAATATGATTTATGTTATAATGATTGCTGTTTATTTTAGAGATTATTCATTAAATTTCTTTTTTTTTGGTAAGGTTTTAAAGGAACTTTGCTAGATAATACATCAATTTTTATTCTAATAAAATTCGATTTGATTGGGATTTTGTAATAACTTGAATATGGTGTAACATAACTCATATTTTAAATAAATGTGTTTTATATGTTATTTGCTCCAGTGATTTTTATCAATTAATCTATTTTTAAGAAAATTACTTATATTGAAAAATATGGATAAACACATGATACCTTCTAAGGAATTTATGATTTTAATAATAATATTTTCTCTATTTAATTGAACAACTTTAAATGTTCGGTAATTATTTTCATTCAATTATGATTTCCCTAGCATTTTTTATTTTCCTTCCATTCTTTTGGTTTCCTTAGCTTTTAGATGATTTAACAATGAGACACTAGACTTCTTATGAGAAATCTCTCATGGAGCATCTTAAATTTTCTTTAGACCTGGTGCTCTGTGCCAGGGACTTAAAACATCCTGGAGTTTACACGACCGAGCGCTTGAATCAAACTAATGGGATGCCATCGACGCTTCAATGCATGATATTAGTGTTCAAGCATCTATAAAAATTCAACTGATGATATAGTCGCTTTTTCTGGTCGCTGGCATAGTGCACTGGGCCTTCTTATATTTTGACAGTTTGCTTGTTCAACAGAAAATATGAGTCCAATTTGTTATTCCTCTGTCTTCACATTGCTAGATTTTTCTTAACTGAAACAAACTGTCAAATTATAAACTTATAGTTGTAGATAAATTCAACATATCAGAATGCAGTTTGCTATGAAACTCAGTTATCTACACTTCGCTATATATATACCTACAATTATATTATTTCAAATCACCTCATACATGTATTTCTTTTCAATTCCAAGTGGTCGCAGTATTGTAACAGCCGTAAAGAATCTTTAAACTTGTATTTTGAAGAGGCTTTAATTTTGCAATTTTTGCTCAGCACTAGAATATCGTCATACTTAATGAAATTCGAAAACTATTACGCAATAATCAAATTATCTTCTAAAGTACATAATCTTTATTTGAAAGCAATTTGCATTAAGTTTACTGCCAGATGTATTCATAGTTTTGTTAATGGTGATCATTAAAGAAATCCTATATATTTTTGTTGATTTGTCAACAGTTTTATGTTTATTCAGTCATCTGAGTTATATTTCATTTTAATGATACTTTTTTATTTTCTTTTTTCTGCACTATCCATTCGTCCTTTTACATCCATTATTGTTTTACTCCTCTTACATCCATGCATGCCTCGCACAATTGCATTCTCACAACACCTGTGTCCTTTGGTATCGCATTTACCCTTCCATATCATCAACACTAGGCGCAGCAAGAAGACAAGATAATAGAATACACTGAATCCAATCAACCCTCGAACATTGCTCAATCATCGGGCCTTTCTCATGGCTCAATGCACAATTTAGAAAGCTCTGTAGAAGTTGCGGATGAAGCATATATTGAGTTAAGTCCAAATTCAAAAAGAGAAATGAGCGCTTCTATAGCTATCCAAAATAATCCATCTCAACATTCCTCATGTCACGCTGGAAGTTTGCCAATAACCGAAATGACAGAAACCAATGATTGCTTAAACTTGACTGCGGAAGAAAAAAGTAAAATTGAAGCAGCTCAAAATCGTAGAAAATCAACAACATGGAAAACATTCAATCTAAAAAGACAACTTTCTAAAGTTGATATTAAATTTAAAAATACGTTTTCTGTCGCTCAAGAGAAAAAAGAAAGCGATTTTAAAGATGCAAATCCGAAGAAGAATTCAGTATTTTACTTTCCTAATTCGGAAGGCTCATCTCTGTCACCGGTAGAAACTGACGGGGAGTCGCCTATTAATCCAGTCGCTCAACGTATCGAAGAGTCATGTGAAAGTTCTAAAGCTACTGCAGACCCGGCAGATTCCGAAAATGATCAAAACCAAAATGTTGAAACAGTACCATCAGAGGGAATTGATCAATCAATTAACGTTGAAAAGAAGAGTATAAATATGTACGACAGGATGCATCAAGAACTCAGAGAATCTTACGGGTGGAAGAGTGAAGTTCCTGTTGATGAAGGATCAACTAAATCCCCCATTGATGATAAGGAAGATGGAAATAAGTCTTCCCGTCCGGATAACTTGCCATTGTTTGACGAAGATGGAAAGCCTGTCCGTCCTCCAAGACAGTATAAAAAAAGCAAGTCCATAATCGCCGGTGATAAAAGAGATCAAAGGTTACTCTCTGTTCCAAATATTAAATATGCACGTCCAGAGAATGTGTTGAAAGATCTGAGGAAAAAAGATGCCACTTCTCAGTCACAGCCGACATTCGCTGGCAACATCATGCGGCGCTTCAGTAAGTATTTACTCTGATTTCTCAGTTCCTTTCTTCAAACTCTTAAGCTTCGTATCGCAATTTTTAGCAGTTACTATTTAACATCAAATATGTAAATAAATATTCAATATTTTAAATTAATAATGATAGACTTTTGCTAATTATTTATGTATATACATATACATATATTCAATTTAATGTAGAAATTTAATCAATAATAATTAGTTAAGAAGTTTTGCACAGTAGTAAATAATATAATAAGTACTTAAACTTTATCAATTTATTGTAGATAGTATATTATGCATATTCAAGGTTTCTATAGAAAATTTCTAGTGTAGTAATTCTAGTAGTTTTTTATGGTTCCACACAAATTAATAGTTTTATTTTTGAGGTAATAATAATTATAGTTGGTAAAAAATGATTTTTGTTCTATTCTCCTTTCTCTGTCATCCCTCAATTTTATTACTTTTGTTTTGTTTACTTTGTGCGTTCTCGGGCTTTTATTATTTTAAACCGCTTTTTGTTTTTTATATTTTATTTTGTAAATGAACATTTAAAGAAAACTAATATTTAACACAATAAATAAAATCATAAATTCCTGTTTATGCAAACATAATATTTTACATAAAGTATTTAGTCTAATCAAACAATTCACAAAACTAATCCTTTTTATACTTAAAATATAATATGTGTGTATCATCTCAGCATTTCACATTTTGAAATTTTATAACAAAAGATTGTTTTATGCAAATCCATCATATATACTTGTTTATCTACACATGCTTTCATTGAAACATTTTACAGCAGAATTATGTGTTTGAAAATGGCATTGCAAATTTTTGTCACAATTTTTGTGTGTTTTATGTTAAAAGTTATACTATCCAACTGTCTTCACTTGTGTGGTACGCTATATCACATCATGTGTCACCACGCTTAATGTTTCATACTCTGGATATATCTCTAACAAAATAATTGTTTATCTGTGCTTGTTTACATTCAATCAAATTATAAATATAGGAGTACAATGTCCGACAATATCACTTTTTTTATATTTTACAAAATCTAAATGCATGACTAAATTCAAAATCATGAGAAGTTTTTCACATAATAATTTATTTATTTTTTAATAAAAATTTTATCTTATTTAACCAATAATATCTCTTAATAGTTCACACCATCTGGAAATAGTCTCCAGTTTTTCTAATCTGGTAGCCAGCATTGTTTATAAATAAGGTCTCTGACCCACTTAAACTGTACTATTTACATACACTACACTTTGCTGCTCGCACTTCTGTGACAAAAAAACAATTTATTAAATGGAAGATATAGCACACAACAAATAAATAAAATTATGTACTTAATCAGATAAAAACACGACTGACTATCCTTTCATGCAGTGTCTTATAAAGCTACTCCACTGCCCGTAGATGATAACCGGTCGCTTCCAGAATTTTCTATGTATTTGAACCAAATCAAAACATTGTTAAAGATTCTCGGAGTTTGTATGTGACATACGCTGCTAACTTACAGATTGCACCATTTTGGAATATATCAAATGTGGTAAACTTTCAAAGTCAATAATTTTGTGTGAAAATCATAAATAATCTATTCACCATCCCACGCAACTGTAGTGGCCCATAATTTTCATAAATAATGTAGATAAATATGTTTGATATAGATTCATTTACACAATATGTAAATAATTTTATCATTAAAAAATATCAATGTGTACATTAAATTTAAAAGTGTATACATCACATACTTGACCGTATTTGTTTCCATAAATCAAAATTATTTCAATATGTCAAAATTGATGCTATCCCAAGTACCACTATAATTACCAACACTATTAGAAACCCTGTTTTATATATTTCTCAAAGACTTTTACAATATGTTACATACTTATCTCTTAAGTACGTCTTCAGTGTACACCTCGTAATGTGAAGGTTCAATAAATACTATTTGTAACAATTACACGTTTATTATAGTAAGATACAATTTAGTTACAAGGTATATCACTAGTACAAGTCAAACGATAAAGTCGATGGACACACAGAGAGAGAGCCACGCCCTGACGCGTGTCGCCTTTTATAACCCCGCACACACGTCCCGGCGGTGCAGCATTCACACACACACAACTATACAATCTCAAGGACATACAATATAACAAGTATTAGGAGAACACGTTCTTATTGTGAAGTTGTAATTATTCAGAACATAGGTCTGTGCTATTTTAAATATGAATTAAATATATTAATTAGAAAGATATACATATAAAATCAACAATATTTTTCAATAAAATTGATTTTATATGTATATCTTTCTAATTAATATATTTAATTCATATTTAAAATATCACAGACCTTTGTTCTGAATAATTATAACTTCACAATAAGAATGTGTTCTCCTAATAATAAAGTTGTATCAATGTGTCCAAAATTTAATAAAAATGAATTGATAATTTTGGCGTCTGCTATCAGTTTACTCAAAGGTATTTGAGATTCTGTTAAAATAAGGTAGATGGCTCTTTCAAATAATGGAACGATTAAATGTATTAATATCAAAAAGGTAACATATAGGTTCGAAAATTGTTGCTAAAAATATTGTCGCTGTAGCATAGTTGGATTATGCACCTTCCCCGGTTAGGAAAGAGATCCAGGTTCGAATCCCGGTGGCGCAACAACAATATTTTTCGATAAAATTGATTTTGTATGTATATCTTTCTAATTAATATATTTAATTCATATTTAATATAACAAGTGTATTGACGTACACCCTCGACTAAAACTCAGTTGCATGATTCCACAACTTTTCATCAGCTAGTTATTTATTCATCAGTTTAATTTGTGTGATTTAAAATCTTTTTATTTCAAGGATGCTTCATCGGACGATGACCAAAACTGCCTTAAATACCTTTTTGCCGATCTATTTGGTAAATCATGTTGATCACTTAAACATTTAATTTGTTCACGTGTGACCGACATTAGTGACCGTTGACACTGTTAGATGTGAGTGGAGTCTTTAGAGCTGCCAAACTTTTGTTGAGCTTTTTCTTACCTCTGCGGATTTATTTTATCCATCACGTTTGCTTTGAAAGTGGTAGAGGGAAAATTTAGTTTTAGAGTAAAAAAGTCAATTTTTCACATCCCCTGTTTTGTCAATGGAAACTGCTATACATGAAATCCATAGGATCACAATGAGATATTGTTCTTTGCTTGTTAGTTTTCATCTCCGATCCTATGCCTATTCCCTTTTGCCTTAGATGGTTTTGTACTCCGCTTACCGTTAGAGCTTTTACATCATTATTAGAACCATTAGCATTTTAACTATTGTGATAAAAATAAATCTCACCCAATCATTCATGTATTATAAAATATTGATTCGTGATGAATCCTTGAAAAATGTTTCTTATTAACATCACAATTTCAAATTTTCAAATTTTCCTATATATTTCTGCATATAATCATGTTACATTTGTTATTTTTATTTTCTATAAAACAAAACACTAAAACTAAATTATATTTATCATTAAATTTGTAATTTTTCTATTAGGAAAATGTTTACACCGACTGTGTAAATCTCGACGGTGTCATAAAAAGTCGAGCCGTAAGAGGTCAAAGCAGATTATCAATTCAAAACATATAGGTATGGATAGTGGTGATTGGGATTTTGATATACAAATTTACTTAACAATCTCTTGGGAAATTGCTTCTATTTTATCAGTTCTATGCATAACATATTCTACTTACATTCATTGGAACAGATGGCTACGTACTGATCTACTTTTAAACATTATTCTAACTTATTCTTTTTCTGCGCGCATTTCAACGTATTTGTAAACTTTTTAAATATTCATTCTTCACTTTCTGTGACTAATTTTATCAATGCATTTTTTGTATCTATTTTCTTAAATTCAATAATGTACTAGGGCATAATAATTTTTTAATTATGTAAATCGAAGTTAGAGTTCATTGTAATTAATATTAATCTAGTAATATTCATCATTTTTCACAGCTGTGTGTGCTTTATTGAGATTCACTTAACTTTTTTTTTATACTTATATTACTATGTAAATAATACATTTTTATTTTGGCACACTAAATCGTTCAGTGGTCATCTTAGTATTTCTGCGAGAGTAATAATAATAGTTCATTTTTTTTATTAATGCATACATTATTTTGTTATGACGAATTATGTTAAGTTATTGTTTTTGTTTTTTTTTTCATTTTTATAATTTTGTTAAATATATTTTTGGTGGTATTATGGATCATTGCCTTACAGATGGTGATAAAATATTAGCTGATTGATCAATTTTATTATATTCTAAGTGTAACATTGGTAATGAATGTTTTGTAACAATTAAGATGTTTAATAATTAAGATTATACATATTATACATATTTTTCTTTCTTGTTTGCCAATTACTACATGTTGAACATTTTATAAAACTTAAATCTTTATGTTCATAATGATCGTAAGTAAATCTGTTGATATCAATTTTGCTAAATGAAAATAATTTTTGATAATGTCGGACGTCTGAGGTATATTAATTTCACTGTACTATTGTAACTATTACATATCTTTCCATTCACTTAAAAAAGTATTCTTATAACAATATTATAACAATAATATTATATTTAAATCTCAATACATATTGTTTTTTCCTTACAAACTAGTGTTTGTTTGTTCTTTATTAAACTCTAATGATTAGACAATATTTCATATATTTTTCCTTCTACCTGTAAAACTTGTAGTCAAGTGACAACTTATGTGACCAAATAATGTATTTTTCTGTCCAAAATTGTAAAATTATAACTACGTGATTTCACACACAATATTTATAATCATTTTTGAAAATATCGGTTATCAGATTTTATGTGATACTGTGTATGAAACTCTGATTCCTTTTTCTTAGTGAAATTAGTGACACAAACAAACCACCACGAATTTTGTGTAGATATTTTAATTCATGGAGTTTTAAATTAGGAGTGGAAAATAAAATAAATACAAACTCTCCTATGGTTTGGAGTAAAAGTACTTAAATTTTTTCAATAATTAACCATTTGTTATATTTACTTCGAAACCAACATTTTTCTTGGTGTTTTGTATGGATGTTATTATACTTTATAAAGTATGATAAGAATAAGAAATTTCAAAATAATGTAGTAAATTAATGCTTTTGGTTAGAAAGCATTAAAATGGCTAGGGGTGTTGTGTGATGGGTAGTGTGTAATGTGAGGAATGGCGGCAGATGAACGGGGTATGCGTGGCGGGCAGCGCAGGCTCTGCGGGCGCACGTTGTGAGGGGCGGGAAGGCCGACGCGGCACGGGGGGCGAGGCAGTGCGCAGGTCCCGCTCCCAAGGTACCCGCAAGCTGCAGAAGTGCCTCTCGACTGCCTCCTACAGTGAGGATGTGTCGCGCGTGCCACCACCGACAAACTCCACACACCAATCGCTGCTTGTCACCAGACAGTATTGCAGTTTTGGTAGTACAGTCACCTGACATCATTATTTTACAGTTGTATTTGTTATTGTGTTTTTAGGATCTATCTTTGATCTAGCAAATCAATCTGCCCAGTTATGAACATTTGATTCAACAGGGGTCCCTTTCTGTCTTTTGGTCCCTTTCTATCTTACAGATATCAAACTATGTCACTACATTTTAAAACAATTTTTGACCCGTCTGGAAATAATCCCAAAATAGGAAGATTCAAAGGATCTGCTACACAGATTTATCCTGTCTACTAGGGGTCAGTAATAGGGAAAAAGATATATAATATGTTCACTAGATTACAAAAAAGTTATTGTTTTCCCTCCATAATATTATTTTTTTAATTTGTCTAATATTGTGCCGCAATCATTCTGTTGTTTTTGAGATCCTATTTTAATAAGACAATAATACTCACTAAATGTAATGTAATTACATATATGTAATTTATGTAGGCTTTGCGGCCTAAGAAGACGAGTTTGTTTAGATATGAGATAGGTCCTGAGTATTGTTCTGTTTAATTTATTTTGCTTTATAAACACATTGAGTACCTACCTACTATGTATTTATCTTCAATATATCAGCTACTTATCTTCAAATTTCAACCACTGATCTCACAAAATCGTGCTCCAAGTTATTATCAATGAAATCAGTTCAAAAAGATTTAATCTATTTCTTTCTGATCCAATCTCATTGGGAATGGCCAGTGTGTTCTCGAAGACTCGGTGGAAATCAGCTTTTCTTAAAATTCTTCCATTAATTTCTTATCTTATAATCTTATTTTCTGATGGACATTTGAATCATTTATTTTATTGCCCCTTTTTCTTTCGTTCAAATTATTTTTCTTTTATTATTAAAAAACGACTTTAAAATATGTATTTACAATCATAATTAATTAATAACAAGTCTTCCAATTCTTGATCTCAATGATGCATTGACCTGAATTATGAAATTGATAATTTCAAAAGTTTGATAATTTTTCCCCACACTTTTATACCTCAATTGAATCTTTGTTCAAAAATCTAACATGATAAATATCTTTATCACAAAAATTTTAACATTAACTTTAACGCATATTATTATCGAGTTCATTTGAACCATTACATATTATATTGATATTTTCAAATTCATATTTAAATCATTTCAATAATATTACATATATACTTTATTATTTAATGTTCATAAATAATGTTTTTTCATAAATATTTTTAGCACATTGTTTTATTTACTTTTATTTTAATTTTTAATGTACTTCAAATACTTCCATAAGTTAAGGGTAAGATTCAAAATAAAAATGATTTTTATTTTTTAAACATACTACATATTTGTTTAGTAAAATATTTATTATTCTTTTGTTTTGTCTGTCTTGGTTTCTAGGACATTTTTGTATCAGATTTAACTGGCAATTACCATTTTACCAAAAAAAAACTATTAGCTTAATGTCGTCTCCCCATAAATATCATAATTTGTCAATTACTGCTGTATTAGGTGTTGTGTATCACAATGAAAAAAATATTAAGCCTTCTTCCCAAAATTGTTTCCGTATAAAATATGTTGAATAAAATGGCATGAATTTAGATTCAACTCTGCCAAATTTTAACTCGACACCTTTCTCTTAACAGGGTGTGCACAAAATCAAAATGAAGGTACCCCACTTCTTTTTACCATTTCTTTGATTCTATTACCGGAATAGTCTATCTGGCATGTCCCTTCCCCTCCCCGCCCCCCACCGCAAGGCACCGACCACTCCTTATTAATGCTGAATGCCATCTACCTTCATGATATAAATGATAAATGGAAAAATTTTCTAACAAAATTAAGAACTTTCACTTTTATCAATAATTATTTTGTTTCATCGGCAATACCACTCGAAATCCTTCACTGATTTCAATATCCCGGTTATTTTCCTTTTTCAATCTGAGATTTATTCTTTTCCTTTTATAAAATCTTTTTAAAATATTTTGTGTATGAATTTGAATATACATAATATTATCGAACTAATATTCATACATTCACATTATTTTGTTTCCTTCTTTAAATATACATTGCACTCAGGCCATGCATGTTAAAACCCAAATATAAATGGTCCTTTATTTTTTTTATTTTTTTTGCCATATTAATAGATATCAACTATTGTATATTATGTTCTCAAAATTGTAGTTAGCCTTAGTATTTTTTTATAAATATTTTTTGTTAATGTTCTTATTCTTCCGTTTAAATTTATTTTACAAACAAATGTGAACTTTTTTTGCTTAAATTTTCAGATCGGAATCATATTCTAGGTAAATTGATTTATTGTTTTCATTAGTTTTATTATTTTTATTAGATGGTTCCAATTATTTGTTGTTCACCCAATGTAACATTTTATTTTGTTTTGTATTGAACACAGCTGGAAGGAATAGCAGTAAACAACATTTGTATGAAATTATATATTTTTGTAGGTAATTTCAAATAACCTGCTTAATCGGAGACACGTAATTGAAATGACTTGGCTTTAATGAAAAAATTAAATATTCACTGCAATAAGTGTTAAGTAATCAACTAACTAAATAATAATATAATTATTAACTAATAATGTTGCTAGTTAAATGTACTTTCTCTAATTATAATATTTTCAAAGAGAGTAGTTTCTGTAAATATAACAGAGAATTTTTCATTCAGCTAGTAATACTGAGTAATTAAACAAAATGTATTGCTTAAGGAAACAACATGGAAAAGGGATACTATAATTTTTTTTATCCTCTTTAATTTATTCGTAGTTTGTAGTCATAGCTCATCAATTTATTTACTGTCCATTTTAAGTTATTGAATTATTTTTTTTTTATAATTTATCATTAACTATGATTGAAGCAAATTTTGTACTTTTCAATCAATATCTTGTTTTTTCATTTATCGACCAAGGAATTTTGGATGTATTAATACATTTTGTGTTATTAAGTTCCGGCCTTTTTTCAGTTACCCAGGTAATTTTAAAAATATAATGTAATATGTAACTGAATATATGGCGAAACATTCATACGGCAAACAATCTCACTAAATGTTATCTGATCTGATCACTCTGTACATCAACTATAGTATCTCTTATCTTTTGTATGTTTGACAATAATGGCATGGAATATTGTAACTTAGACTTTCAACCGTATAATAGCCATATTGATTCTCGCAAGATATTATAAAATGTCGGTGTCTATATTGTCAATAATAAATATTTAAACACAATTTTTTATGTTACCTAATCTATATTTCCTACCAAATCCATAGATGTACCTTCATTACTACTATTTAAACAAATTAAGTAAAACAAATGATAACAATCTTTTCACTTGTGTAGAATATTTAAATGGCAAAGTCTTGTAGGTTGTATTCTCTCCACACACTGTAGACAGTAGTTGATGCAGCAAACACCTTAACTATGGGTCTGTGAATTTTGGTTTGTTTAATAGTCGTTGAATATTCTATAACTTTACTATGAACACAAATATCTTTCTTTTCAGTGCACACTTACAAATTATTTTAATTTTGTTTGAGCATGCTGTAGTTATTTTTAAACAAAGGTGACGTACTATCCAAAACTCTTTAACTATTGTCATTATGCTATTTCCATTCTGCAGTCTTCAACTGAAAATTACAGCTGATGTTTGTGTGTGCTGTTTGAATTTATAAAACAGTGTATTTTTTACCAAAGTCAGAAAGTGAACATGAGGGAATGTACACATAATTATTTTATTAAATTTCTGATGTACAACATGCACTTTTTCAAATGATGCTTTCATCCGCCAATCTAGTCAAATTATTTGCTCCCACTCAAATATTACCCTCGAGTTTGCTCTCTGTCACCCTGTTAATATGTCAGTCCACCCTATAAATAAAGTTTTCCTATGATCTCTGTTGTATTCTATGTCCATAAATAATATTTCTCATTGAATTTTTTTGCTCTTCAATTGCCCAACATTTTACTAACGTTTTGTGTATTAATTTTGAAATTTATTTATCTCATTTTTCTGGTTCATTTTGGTTTATTTTTAACAATTTATGTTGCTGGAATTCGATTAAACTAGTTACCCATTTACATACTAGTTGGTCGTAAAAATTTTCTTTGGAGTGTTTTAAAATGGTTTTCTAAAATATATTTATTTTAAATAATCACAAAGGAAAACATTAATGTTATTTTAATACAGTGACTTTAATGTTTAATACTTTGAATAACATTCCTTTAATACAGAAAATGTTCCATAATACTAATAAAAGTAATGTAGTACAGCATTAATTAGAAATATGTTTATCTTTCTCAGAAAGAATATAACAGAGTTAAACTTTTCGGAATAATAATTCAAAATTACACAAATTAAGTATTGCAATCAAAAGTACTTTTCTTCAAAGTAACATTAACATTAATATTTTTTTAATTCTTTTAATCCACATTGTTAAACTTTTTTGTACTTCCTTCCGCTTACTTATTTACTTGTAGACTAGTTTGCACCCTCATATTTCACTGGTCACATGCAATTCCGTTTCTTTAGCATGTCTTCTTCGTGAATGCTCTTCTCTGTTGGTACCTACTCACGTCTGTGTATTCAGCTTGTTTGGATAAACATCTGTTAAAATTTTTTAACTAAAGCTCCTTTTAAAATCCATGTTTGTACTTTGTATATATGTACATATACGAAGTGTATTTCCAGTTTATCACAATTATTACAATATTTATGTTTATGTGAATATGTTGATTCCGCAAGAAATTGTAGAGTTTCATAAAAAATGTGTATTTTGAATGAGTTTTTCTTTATAAATGAAATAACTAATCGCACTAAAACCAGGCTTAAAAATGAAAGTGTCAAACCAAGTACTCATTATGTCTTATGGCTTTTCAAATTGATGAATTAACAACTAAATGTATTCATTTCTATGGTACACGTTCTTATGTATTTTTTAGTAAAACTGTGTCTCATCATTAAAAATAATTATTAATAACATTCACATTACTGCTTTTCCATGCCTGCTTACTGCATTTACTGTTTTTATTTTATTATATAGATCGCATATGTACTGTAATGAGCATAATAAATCTGAAGCTTTTTTATTAATAAACTTAATTAATTAATATAACAATTTTTTTCACTTAAATTATGCTAAAAACATTCCGTATGTGCTTTTTTATCTGTTTAGTTATGTACTTATAAATAAAATATATCCAACTTAACTTCTATGTTATTCATTGTTTTCAAGATATTTTTTGTAGTAACTGTAAAATTAATATTTTGTGTACAATTTGATAAAAAATTATAATATTGTATTTTAGTATTGTTTTAAAAATATTTTTTTAAATATGGCACAAATATTTGATAAAAATATATAGATTAAAAGATTCTTTAGACATGTCTTTTATTGTATAATTACAAAGATTACTTCTGAATCGTTTTTTTTTTTAAATCTCATACTTGATTGTATATTGAGTGGTGCACGGAATACAATAACACTTCCTTTCAATTTCTCGAGTCGTTCAGATTTTTTATGTCCATGTATGACTCTTATCTCTTTTATCTAACACTTTAAACATCGTGGAGTCCATCAACAACTATTAATAATTGTCCATCAATTATCAATCGCATCTGTCTATGTCACTAAAATGTTATATTATTTTAACTCAATGAAAATTCAAGTCTGACATATTAACAAAAATTAATCATGACTACTATAAATATCGAAAAATAAAATCTCAAAATGATGATTTTAAAATCGGACCTTTGCGAATATAATGTGAATAACAAACAAACAAAATATTTTTTTCCTAATTCACTAACTACAGTTATATTCAAAGGATTAAACATAATTTTAATTTATCTATATTAAAAATTATGTTGTCCAAATTATTTAGGTTTTACCATCCTTTTTTAATATTAATTCAAAATCAATAATAATGTTTCATTTAGTTTAATGATCGCTTTAAATTTTACAGTTACTACAAAATCCTTCAAATGGTTTTAATTTTTTTCATTAATTTAAAAAATGTATTGGCAACTATTATTTTTCAAATTATGAGTGCATTCAATGACTTACCTATTCAGATTGGTTTCATATCTAAAGATTTCAATTGACCAATTCATGCAATATTTTAAGAAAT
Organism: Eubasilissa splendida; assembly: GCA_031772225.1. NCBI lineage: Eukaryota > Metazoa > Arthropoda > Insecta > Trichoptera > Phryganeidae > Eubasilissa > Eubasilissa splendida. Next base: position 11,842,440 of record CM062853.1, on the reverse strand, counting down.
AATTGTTTCGCTTGTACATTTTTAATCATAAGCTGTTAGCTATTTAAAGTGTTCTAATTCATTTAATGTACATGTATTGTAATTATTTACCTTTGTTACATCCCCGTATAGTTAAATTAGTTTAATGTTATCAATACTTGTGATACTGTTAGTATCAGCGACCAAACTTAATACAACAGCTGAGCTGATTGATGATTTTTTACAATAATACTAAGCTTATGTTTACATATTTATGCTAGCACAATGTTTACTCATATGCAAAGCTTATGTATTCCTTTATTTTGTTAGTAAAATAAAACAAAATAACAAGTGCATGCATTTTGGTCTATCATTTATGAATTCTACCAAATATCTACTCATTACTTACTATTCATACAATCTGACATATTATGAAGATGTCTTGCTGAATTGCATAATTAGTAATACATACTTTTGATCCATAAGTATATAACGTAATTATGAGCAAATACATTTTTTTTTAAATTTTGATTTATAAGAGTTTTTGTTAATTCAAAATGAGTTTTTTATGATCCCCTGGATTTGAAATTAGCGAAGGTATACTATATTAGAAATTTTATTTAATAATATTTAGAAATATTATCTTTTTCTGAATATTTAAATTTTCAAGAATATCTAAATCAGTGTTGTGTTGGGTGGGTAAGGAAGGAAGCATGAACTGTTAATTAATCATTAGGTACCTACCCTTACATGTTTTAAAAATGTTACTGATTTTAAGTTGTTGTTTTGAACAGAATAATAAATTTTATTAATCTTTTAAAAACTTCATTTAAGAATCACATCACCTAAAATTTTAGTCACAATATTTGGAGTATTACTGGGATATTTGAAATCTATACAGTTTGCTGGCATAAAAGCACTCATAATCTATAGAGAATGGTAGATATTTAAAAACATATAAATGTACTCTTCGGTCAGATAAGGTTAAATAATTGTTGCACTATGTTTTATTACTTCTTCTTACAACTGACTTGTTTCAAATGTAATGAGTTTGCGGTAGTTTAATAAATAACAGACCAAAATTATACTAAAATATGTTGTTTTCAATGTTTTTCATTTTATTCTGCTTTTACATCCCTTGTCCATGAATTTTTAACACCAAATTAATCTGAAAATTGTTATGTTTCATATCCATTACTGGCCGCGTAGATAAATTGGATAGCTCATTTTCAAGATCCCGATCGAGCAGTATGTCAAGTCTCGAAAATATATCAACGGAAGCCGTGCAGTGCTTAGCATTTGCTGATAGTTATACAAAAAAATCAGGTAATTACTTTCTTCTTTTTTTAATGAAAACATATTTTTGTTGTAAAGTTGCAATTTTAGAACACAGTTGTGTGGTATTTTTAATACAAATCAAATTAATCAATTATTATAGATAGATAGACTTTTTCTGTATATCTTTCTAATTCATTTAATTTGTATTAATTACTAATTATTATTTTTTAACACTTTAACATAACAAGGAGTTACATTCTTTATATTTTTTATTTCATACATATGCCTTAGACTCCATACTTAGCATCATCAATAGAGACCTCTAAACGCCCCACAACAAAACAGTTTTATAAATTATGCATTTGCCTAAATTACTTAATTAATTGATTGCTTTACAAAGCTGGTGAAATCTTTTAATAGGTTGTCTTACAACATATTTTTTAGATGTTTTCTCCTCTCTCTTTCTCTCTCTGTTTGATGATATTTTCTCCTGATGTTTTATTAGTGATGTACTTTTTTAATATATACAAATACAAATGTGTTCTAAACTTTGTATTTGATTAAGGTCTATTGAAGCACTCGGAATGGTTTTATTGATATAGTGTTTGTGATATACATAGTTATAACCATTGGTATATAATTGTGATGTGATTTTATATTTCAGATCCTTCGGCATTACTCCCCACTCTTTGGGTTGGCACCAGCCTTGGATCTGTTCTCACTGTGATGATAAATCTACCTGAACCTGACGTGAGACATACGCAGCCTGTTGTAGTTTCAATATTAGGTTAGATTTTATAAATTTTATTTAATGGATAACCAACCTACAAACTCCCCACAATTGTGTTGAAAAATTGAGATTGAATTTTAATGGTTATACAGTTTGTTTTTATTTATTTATTATTATTACAGACTCGTGCGGCCATTAGTGATTGTAAAAGCTTTGTAATATTTTTAACAAATTTTATGCATAGTAATTTTATTTGATATGTTTCACTCAAACAACTATTAAATATACACAATTCGTACAATATAAAATTTTATACATTACATATTATCTAATCATATTTTATCATTTTATATGCATAATTTATGTAATTTATTTAATAATTGTATTTTTACATGGATCTTTTTTTCACATTCATCATGGGCAAAAGGCAAAATTTAATCAATATTTAAACATGATGTATTGTTATTTATGAATAATATAGGTCCAAGGAAGTTGATATACTTGCGATAAACTACTAGCTATTTTCAAAAGTATCCGATATGTCAGATTTCATTTTCTCAAATAGTGAAGAAAAATCGAGAAGATAAATAATTTTTGAATAATATATAAGTTTATGTCATACTTTGTCGAAGACCTTCTAATATCAGTTTATATAAATACTGTCTACTTGAAGTTTTCCAACTTCCATTAAATAATTATGATATAGTTTTGGTCGATATACTGGAGGAATAATTGTAAATCCAGAACTCAGAGCACAGTATGTAGTTAGTGGATAACGATTTAACATTGTTGATTTCTCCCGTTAGCTTGTATATACAAATTTATTTTACAAAAATCATCAAAATGTTTTTTTTTTTCCTTTACAGGTGGGCCCATATTTAGGTTAAAGGGCTCAATTCTAACAATGTCATTTTTAGACTGCAATGGTGCACTAATTCCTTACGCTTACGAACCCTGGAGAGATGAAAATAAAGAGGTACACTTTTATTTTGTATTATTTTTTACTCTTGGATACTCATTACCCATGTATAAAAAAATACTTAATTCTTTTCTTCTCTTCTTCATAGCAAAAATAATACTTCTTCATTATTCACAAAAAACTGTCATCACTTTCTATTATTCTAACCTATTAATTTTTGTCTCTTAAATTCACTATGCTGGCAAGGTCCGTTAGGTTTTTTTCCTTTCAGAATTTGTAGATGAATGAACTACATCTTCTATTTGCATGGATTTTTTAAAAAATTTTCACCTTTAATCTAATTATTTGTGTAGAGAAAGGTGATGAACAGGAAATGGAATCTAATTAATCCATTATTTGTATCCATAGTTTCATTTTGTATTATTCCCCATATTATTTAGTTTAATAATATTTTCCCAATTGTTTATCACCTTTTCTCGGAATATACGGAATAATTTATCAACATTCATGATTTAAATTTTTAAGTTTATCAAAACAAATTTTATTTAAATTTATTGTGTTCAGACACAATCAATGAACTCACTATGAAACCAACACAAAAATATTGCCAAGTCTAAAAAAGAACTATTGCTAAGTCAAATATATGGCTAGACTGTAAAATATAAACTATTTGTATAACTTACGTTAAAATTTCACATTGGTTATTTTGCCCCATTTAAATTATAAAATGAATTTTGTGGCTCTAAATGGATTATAAACGCTTTCCGACCTGGGACAGCGTTGGGCTATGGTCCTTACTAGGGTAAGTTATGAGTGCTTTTAGAGGTGCATTTCAATGTTTCAATGAAAATGTGAATGTTTTAACGGCAACTGCTATTTGATTTAATTAAAAAATAATTTTACAATTAATCCTGCAAGTTTTTGAATCTTAAATTTAATATAAATGCACGCCATGTTTGTACATATGTACCATCCACCTCACTACATGAACTCTTAATATACACTTAGGTAAACATGACATTATGATTATTTTTTTCTTTTGATTATCATGAATGGCCTTCCTCAAATAAATAATATATTTTTATTTATTAAGGAGTTACTACTTATTATGGTATGTACTCATTTTTTACTGCTGTTAGAGTGATATCCTATTTATAAATTAAAACTATTATGTACAATAGTATTATCAGTATAATTCTACTAGGATCAATTTTCCACTAGAATACACTAGTTCTAATAGTAACAGAGAATATATGTCAGTTTATAAATTAGCTAGAAATATTTAATGTTGTATAAATTACTTATGGTGAAATCTAAAATTAAGGCTGGCTTGCTTTTCCGTCTTCATTCGAGTTAATTTAAAAAAAACCTTTTTGCCTGAAATTGGCTTCGCTATAATCTCTACTCCAGAATTTTTCCCTCAATAATATTCCATATCTTTTCACAATTTTTTATTAGTGCCCAGCGTTCTGAGCTGTACGTCAACACTGGGCTTAGAAGTCTTGATTTAAAATGGTTCTGAAGACCATAGTAGCGTAGAATCTATTGGGCAGGATGATTCTTCTAGTTATTTCCTGAATGATATCATTCTGGGGAATGACAAATATTCCCAGGTATACAAATTCATTTACCGGCCGTGTAATCAAAGCAGGAATCACACAAGCAGGCATTGTTTTTGATTAATTGATTTGAAAGCTCACTTTCCTTTGTGGCTTTCTCTATAGCAAGGTACGCTTCTTAAAGGCACATTAGGACCTAGACACTAAATACATGTCGTCTGCACAATTAGACATAGACGCACATTCAGGCATAGATGCTAAATCTGTATATACAAGGATTGCACATATTTATAATATTTGGAATATAATTCCCATGATTTGGATTTTAAAATCTCTAATAATTTTTTCTAATGCCACAAAGGTATCAGACATGAAACAATAGCCTCAGACACGACAGACTTAGGCAGGTCGTGGATTCCCTGTCTGAATCCGCTGTGTGCATAGCACATCAGAGAGATCTGATTGTATCCTCACTTGACACTCCACTGACACAGATATTCTAATCAAGTTTATTAGTCTGCTTTACTGCCACATTTATAAGTTCAGCCCGGATATTATTTGATGCCATGGTGATCTGTGGCAGAACTTGTGATTTTTTAGCTTTTGGATAGCTATTGTGATGTCGGTTCATAGGGGTGATGTGTTTTCTTCATCATCTGTTAGAATCGTCATGGCTTGAGGTCCTCATTTGTTTATACATCTGCCGGTACACCATTGCCTTTATTGTTGAGCAGTTTGTCATAATGCCTAATCCATAATCTATTAGTAGAGATCAGAATATTGAATCGGACAGAAAATACATTATTGGAATCAGAAATTTTAACAAACTCTTTTTTTTCTTACGTTATGTTAAGTATAAATAATTTTAATTAGTTTTAATAAAAGTCAAAGAAGTCCCTGTCAGCAAAATGCCCGGATGATTGACAGAAACAACAAATGGATTTCAAATAATATTTACTCTTCTGTACATTCTGGAAATCGATAGCAATTGTACGAGCATCAAAGAAAGAACCTCCTCCTCTTGTAATCCTGATGGAAAGACTCCCACTTGAAAGATATCTATTAATGCTGAGTTAATGCAAATAATCCAAATTTTAGTGATCTGGTGGATAACTTACTTTGCAGTGTTTTGATAGTCAATTCTTATATGAGAACAGAAGTAAACAAAGTTAATTATATTCAGCAATGGCAAATCAAACTCGAAGCTGTTAAATACAGTAGTCTAACAGATCTTTTACATAATAAAGCTGCTTATAAAAAATCTCTTCCCGAAGCAGCTAAAATATGTACATTCACCATCATTCCAGAGGTTCCCTAGAAATATGGTTCAGAATTACCAAGTCTGTAAATATGGTAAACTAGATTACTTCTTTGCAGCGATACATAATTTCAAATTAATTTAATTCTGCTGCCCTGGCTTAGTGGAATGAGTCTTTAAATTTAAATGATTTGATGACCAATGTTTCTCCGAAGGTGTGCGGGTGTGCGCGCACACCGATTTGGCATCATAGCGCCCACCGTTTTTGATAAGAATTCTTTGTGTGCTGCCTTCTATCAAAAGTTGGCGACCATGGACATTGATCTACTTTCTGAAGTAACACAGCCAAAATAATCTTTTTTTTATCTACGCCACTCTGCTGCCTTCTATCTTCCCTTGCAATTATGCATTCATGAGAATTGTAAAAGATCATATTTTTCATTATAGAGAATGTTTTCGAAATTTTTCTTGATAGTTGCTAATGTATGTAGTTGTTTATAACTCTTAAAACATCTTCATTAGTAATGTGGTCAACCCAGTTGCCTTATACTGGTATGGTATAAGTATATGGGAAGGGTAACATTTTTTATACGCACACCGTGATCTAAAAAAATTAGAGGGAACATTGTTGAAGACATTTGCTAAAAACATGGTACATTTCGTTATACCAGCAGCAAAAGTGCACATCATTGAGTTTCAAAAACATATCAAGCCTCCAAATATTTATGGCGAAAGAATCAAGAGATTCAGAATCTATTGATTAAATCATGTACTGCTGAACTGATAATGATAAATCCATTGATAAAATAATAACCAAACATAGTAGATTTTGGACACCAATCGTTCATTGGGATTTTCTATTAGTTTGAAAATTTGTTGGAGCTACATTTTCGAAATTTTACATCTTTACTCATTAACCTAAGTTGTTGAGATAGGATTTTAGATCCATTATTGTGATATACATTTATATATACTTTCTTTCTCCGTGAGCCGTAGCTCTGAATTAATGTGATCTTTTAAACAATGGAATTCATTGGGTACTTATTATATTATATATTACTAACTTTTTAAGCTTTTGAACCATGTTAATAAATGATTATTATTGTTGTATCTCTGTTATGGAAAAGTCTAAATAGAGAGACATCTGTACATTGAGATCTGTCGTGATTTTGATAGCTGGGTCCAGCTTTATAATTATAATTGTCCAGTCATGCGGTGCCAGAAAACAGCGGGTTGTGTCTGGTAGATAGAATATTTGACATCAGTACTTAGCACAACATCGGTAATCAAATGTTCATTTGTCTATATATATTTTTTATTTTTGAAAGAAACAAACAGTACAATTATAATAACTGATAATATAAATAAAACATGATATATAAAAATAATACCAGTGAAGTTTCTTCAGAATTTAACAATCTAAGAAATAGTACATAATAAACTAATGAATAGTACATTTTAACAGACAAATTTACAATATAATTATTTATTTTATGTATATTTTAATTTTATATTCACCATGTTTTTTGTTATGTTCATAGTAAATTTTCGGAGGTAACAAACGCTTGATTTTTCTTATAATTTATCCTAAGTACATGGTATTATATATATATTTATCACATTTACTATGAAAAAATTTAATGACAAACTCAAAGAAACCATGCTATCATATGATTTTGTGTATTTCGTTATAACTTCCACTGAATAATGCGGGCAGAGAAAAATTAAAATCTATCTATCTTGAATAGTAAACCTACTACAGCGATTAGAACTATGCATATTGAAATCTGCATACGTTTGTCAGAAAAAATTCTCTACTACCTTAGGTCGCATCTATCAAAATCAGAATTTCCGTTCATAACCTAGAATAAATGTATTTTGATGATAAATTTTCCTGTTAAAACTATTCAAAAGTATGCATGTGAGTTGTTATTCTTTAAATGTGGCATTGAATGGAGTGGCGTTATCATTTCTCAAGTTTAAATATCTTTATAATGTTCAAAATTATGAATGAAAATATACTTTATATAACTTTTTAACGTGATATAATGCAGCATAATTAATTCTTCAAAACACATGTTTTTAACAATATTCATTATAAGTGCAATTGACTATTTTATTATGTGGTTGAATACTCTGGAGAAATCCTTGTCCATTTAACCCCAATACATATTTCAATTCAAAGCTTTTCTTTGGTATAAGAAGACCCTGGGCAAATATTACAATTCATGAAACCTAAAGTCACGTCCGTTCTTAAGCATTAAGCAAGTAAAGCAATGCCTATGGGCGACACTCTCAAGGGGTAGCAAAATTTAAAAAAAAATGTATATCAAACTTTTCTTCCATTTCGTTATAATAATGGAGATTGAGAAGTTCTGGATTAAAAACAAAACAGTATCAGATACGGTTAATCAAAGAAACCATCTAAAGCACATAAAGTCTACAAAATGAGATTAGGATCAAGTATTACAAAAGAATTAATGATCATTTGCTTTTAAACAATAATAAAATATTATTAAGGGAAGATTCTGATTGTGAAGTTATAATTATTCAGAACATAGGTCTGTGATACTTTAAATACTAATTAAATGTATTAATTATAAATATATACATATAAAATCAATTTTATTGAAAAATATTGTTGTTGCTATCGGGATTCGAACTTGAATCTCTTCCAATCCGAGGAATGTGAATTATCCGATTATACTATACCAACACAGTGGATTGACGACAAATTTTTCAAACCTATATATTACGCTTTTCAAATTAATACATACATCGTTCCATTATTAGCAACAACAATATTTTTTGATATAATTGATTTTATATGTATATCTTTCTAATTAATACATTTAATTTGTATTTAAAATTATAAAATACTTTTTAAAACATTGCCATGAAGGTAACATTTTCGAAAACCAATATTTATAACCAGCTTTAAAAGAAAATACATAAACATGTTAGGAAACAGTATCTAATAAAAAAGGACTTAATTTAAGTTATAAAGTCTTAAGTTAAATTTCAGGTATGAGGTGTCATTGTCACCATTACATAACAGTTATCCATTTATTATATTTTTTCAATAATTATGGTAGTCAATAGAAATATGATAGAGATGGAATTTTGTCACTTGCCTAAAGGCAGAATAGATACGGAGAATGTGACCCATCCTCAGACCGCCTAATTAACAAATTATGGGCAAGTTGAAACACAAAAATTGGCAAATCATTGTATGTAACTAAACAAAGTTTGTTAATAAACTGAAATTGGTTTTTTTTTCTTTCATATTATCTTTTTAATCCATCATTAAAGCCACTATAGCTCATCTGCCATATAATGATTAACCTAGTCATGATTAGTGTTTTTTTTTTTATTTATACTGACAATAATAAAAATTATGGTAATTGCAATAAAAATGATTTATAACAAAAATGGTTGCCAGAGCAGATGCTGACTGTCTGGGTGCAGACTATCGCAATAGATATTAATGTTTCTGTAATTAACCAGTTAGCATTTATTTAAATAGTTTAGCTTTATTAAAAATACTTTTTTATTATAATTGATTGATACAGTGATCAATTTTTATATTTTGCTTTGTGTATAGGTGCTTTCTTAGATGTATACTACTTTAACAAAATATATAGTTGCGTTAATTTTCATAGACAAATAGTGTACGAAAGTTATGTATAAAGAGGGTTAATATTTTCGAAATTGTACCCTAGTTTTTCAAATAGATAATATAGATTTTTGCTCTTTTATATAAAAATAGTCAGCTTTTCTATATTATACTTTATAAGATTTTCAGTAAACTTATTACGCGTGTAGGAACGAGAATGCATGTAGAATACTAACCCAAACTCCAAATATCAACATTGACAATAATTTTTTTTTTAAATTATACATACTAAGCTTGTATTCACAGATTCACAAGCTTGGTACACATATTGTTTTTTGCACACTCATCCCTTTCTCTTTGGAAGCACTGCACCTGATTTATAAAAAAATCTTACACTTTCTCAATCTTGCTTCGCTTCTCCCTAAACAACTTTTTATTGAATTTTTTTTAGCTCACAAAATCTTTGCCCACAATCTTTCAATAATACATTAAAAAGAAAATTTTACATATTTTTTTTAAAATGACCCAAACCCAAATGTCTTCTTGAGTGTGATATACTTCCCAGTGTCGCTTTAGAATGTGTTTTGCGTGTTTTAATGTTTTATTGTGTGTGTGTGTGTGTGGGAATTTTACCTAACTGTGCGCTCAGCATACCGGATCTTACTGGTTTGCCACGACTACTTGTTTTGTGTTATTTGGAATGAAATATCTTATACTTATTGATATATATATACATACAGTAATCCCTCGTCATTCGCAAAGGTAATATTTGTTGTTAATTGTAAAATTACTGTGCTTGCAATACTATGATCTCATATAATATATTAGAATAATGTTATGCAAGAACCAGGCCTGAGTATGATTTTTAACACTATCTTTGCGGTTAAAGAACTATGAACTGTATATGATGTAAGACACATTTATTTATCGTAATATTTTTCACTTTGACTAAAGCAGATATCGAAATTAAATCCCTTGTGAAGCCAGATATTTTATTTAGCGAGGCATTTTATTTTGGATTCTAGCTGGAGCCATTTAGTTATTTTCGAATAAATTATTACATATTAGATAACATTATTATTGAATAACTAGAAGAAAGCAATTGGATATCGTTGATTGATGTTGCTAGGTCCTGCAAGCTGATGAGTTGTGACCGCCTTGTTTAAATTTTAATTAGATTAAAAATAATTTGAAACAATCGAGAGTTATTATCAATAGGGAGACGATGAAGATGATATCGGTTTTACAGACATGCCAACAAACATTTTTATATATCATATTCCAATAATCCTCATATTCCATTATAAGCGTATTTAGTAAGGAGGCATCGATCATATTTACTTGAGTAGCGATCTCTATAAATATTTTGGTCCCTTTGTTTATCTTGGGAAAACCTTGTCTGTGCAGATTTATTTTCAATTATATTTTTAATGGTGTGGTCACCCCAACACACCCGCAGATGGGATGTTTTACCTAATATCAAGTCAATAGTTTAATATATGAATGAAATTATGAAAATAAAATCAGTTTCACTGCGACAATGTACAACAGTGCAGACCCAATAAAAGGAACTCGGTTATAATAATACCCGTCGTCCAAGTTCACTAAACTACCGAGCCACGCATTACCAATGTACGATGTTGTTCTTCTGAAACTTTACTAATAATTTTAATATTGCTAAATGGTAGCCTGCTAGCAGCAATTGGATGTTTGTTAAAAATAAATTTTTTGTTATCTTTTCATTTTAGAAATTCCAATTGTAAATAAATTGATGGTATAATTTATTAATCATCTTAAAAGGCGAGTAAAGTATATATCAATTACATTCAATACAATTATCGGTCCGCCTAGCTTATTTCTACTTTTACGGACCTTTAAATTAGGGGGTTATGGGATCTGAATCAACAAAGGTAATTTTTATTTCTTATTATTGATTGACTTTTGTTAGTATGTATTTTAAGATTGAACTTATATTATTTGATAATAAAATAATTTAATTTAATTTATTTGATTTGTAATATCTCAAATATACATATTTATTAACTAAAGTAATCATATCAATGGTATATCATTATTGATATGTTTGTCAGAAGACAGTTTATAGATAAATTTTTATGATATGTGAGAAGGTCAGTTAATGAACATTTACAATATGCAAGGAAACAATCGCCCTTAAGAACATTTTATGGATGATACATTTACAATGTGCGTGAAGACAATCACCCTTATGGACAGTTTATGGATGAAAATTTACAATATGTGTGGAAACAATCACCCTTGAGGATAGTTTATGGATGGTATATTTACAATGTGTGTGAAGACAATCACCCTTATGGACAGTTTATAGATGAAAATTTACAATATGCGTGGAAACAATCACCCTTGAGGATAGTTTATGGATGGTATATTTACAATGTGTGTGAAGACAATCACCCTTATGGACATTTTATAGATGAAAATTTACAATATGCGTGGAACATGAAAATTTACAATATGTGTGGAAACAATCACCCTTGAGGATAGTTTATGGATGGTATATTTACAATGTGTGTGAAGACAATCACCCTTATGGACAGTTTATAGATGAAAATTTACAATATGCGTGGAAACAATCACCCTTGAGGATAGTTTATGGATGGTATATTTACAATGTGTGTGAAGACAATCACCCTTATGGACAGTTTATAGATGAAAATTTACAATATGCGTGGAAACAATCACCCTTGAGGACAGAAATATCACGAAATAACAAAAATTAACATCAAAAAAATTCTGAACAAAGTATTGTTTGACGTTTGACCATATTTGCGTAGGTGAAGGAATAAGCCACACACTCGTATATGAAGGGCCGAGTTATAATTAGCTAAGTTTTAGTATATTTAGAAATTATAGCGTGAGCACAAACTATATTTGAGAAGGGATTACTGTATTTCATCAGTGTGAGTATTTTTTTATCATTTGGTAGTTATACTACATTTATTCATTTCCAAATAATCACAGTTGCAAGTGAGCAGATATTTCAATACTTAATTACTTTATAGAAGAAATAAAATCTAAACTCTTGAAAATAATAGTGGTGATATTTATGAATACATGTATGCTACATGTGCATTGATGTAATAATTTTTCGATACATATAATTTTTCTGTAATATAATATAACGTGCATATGAATTTCACTGCTGTTATAATACTTATGTGTGTTTCCAGTTTTAGACAGGGTTCTGAACTGAACTCAAATTCAAATCTGTCAATTATGGTTTTTCATTTAGCTGTAACCTGAAAATTATTTTTGGTCTTATTTAAGAAGTGTCGAAGCTATAGGATTTCTTCCTAAATTCAACACTGTATAATAATATTCAGTGTTTGTTAAGCACCCACAAGCAAATCGATTAGTTTATTTTTTTATTTATCTCAACTGGGTTACATATTTATTTAAACCCGAACTACTCTGTCAAAATATCTTAATTCAAATGCAAATTTACCTGGATAAAAGGAAACCTAATATTTGTTCGCTTCAGAACCCTGGTTAAATGTTAGGTTTGAGTGTTTAACACATTGTATACATATTGTGTTTGCTGTGTCAAATATAGGGCTGATAATTTGGCCGGTCAAATGACTGGTCGGGAATGGTCAATATGTATTATAATATTTTATTTGACAATTTTGAAACTCATTTTCTTGAGATGGAACTCAATCTCTGTTTTAAGGTAACTTTTCAGTGCTTGAACTGGAACAAACCAGAATTCATGTGTCAATGATAGCGTTCCATCTTACCACACGGTGCTCGCGTATAAACTGAAAATATTGTTTATATTAAAACATATTTTTCACTTCGAGCGTTGTTGCCTTCAATGCTAATATTACCTTTTTCCACTTTGTTTCGTGTGGTTTTTCTGTTTTTTTAAATATTTTTTTTTTAAACTTTCTGATTCTTGACCGGTCAAAAAAGTTTCAGTCATTTGGCTGAATAGTTAACCCTAGTCAAATATGGTGTCTGTGCATGCAACAAGTAATGCATACACAATCAGATATACCTTGCATATGAGTATATATATATATATATTAAAATGCCAAATTTTACCCCTTTATATTTGTTATGCAGTGTCCTTAATGATGTAAAAATATATTTTCATTTAAAGTAAAATTGTATTTTTCATGCTTTTGTTTATTATGGGATGAAATGTATTATAAGATTTACTTAAAAATATCTAAAGTTAAGTTAAGTAATAGGGAATAAATTACGAGCTACCATAATAATAACTTGCTTTTCTCTGAAAACTTGGAAATCTTCCACATAATGATTATTTTTATATTCTTTCCATATATTTATTATGCATTAATCACATTCCTATATTGTCAATGTGAATATGCATATTAGATATATCACTTTCAACATGAAAATGTAAAATGCTGTAATGATAAATCTTGAGGTAAGGATAATTAAAAATCTAATTATCCATGTCAATTTCATATTTTTTCAATGTTTGTGCTCTTCTCTAAAATAGACAATTATGCTAAGACCTTGGAATGTGATTTTTCTTTGATTTGATTGCTCTAATAAAAAGTCCTTACTAAACATCCTACTTCAGGGGCGTGAAAAAAGAGATCGCACTCCAACCAAGCAACAAAGCAGTGGCAGTGGAAGTAGCAGTCGCATGAGTCCAACTCCAGGAGCCAGCGGTTCCGCATGTGATGCGGGGCTCTGTAGCGACAGGCAGTTTGTAGTCATCGCTTCGGAAAAGCAGGCCAGAGTGGTAGCTCTGCCTAGTCAAAATTGTGTCTACAGACAGCAGCTCGTTGATACAGACTTCGTAGTCAAAGCGGAGATTGTCAGCATGAAAGGTATTTTAATAATTACTTTAAATTTTTCAAAATGTTTTCAGAAGTACAATCGTTACTATCTTAAGAAACAATGATAAGATATTATAATTTCTATAATATTCTCTTCAAGAGAATATATTAATACATTTAATTTTTTAAATAATATTAAAAAAAAAATTTACTTTGTACTACACATTCACAATTTTTTGAGTGTGTAGTACAAAGGACTGCTTTTTCTGAAAGTGATATTAACTCAAAAAATTGTATGTGTCAAAATAAAAATTATATATTTTTTAATTAAAATGTATAATATAATGTACAAAGTAACTGGCAAATCAATCAATAATATATTAGTACATTTTTGATAAAAATATTAAATAAATTAGTATTTATTTAAGCAAGGTAATAATAAGATATAATACATTTTTCAATTTTCACTTGAGAGCGAACTTCTCTTTGCTTATGAAAAATCCCATTATAAATAACAGATGAATGAGAATTGTATGCAAGTTTTCATTTCATCCATATTTATTATTAACAGTTAATATAAATATCTGACTATTTTATTTTATTACAGAAGTTTAATTCAAGCCATAAATCAGGAAATTATTGTTTTTTTACTTAAATGAAATTTAAAAAATAAGTATCTAGATTAAGAGGTTGATTCCCCAAGAGTCCGCTCAAATTATTCCTCTTACTTTTGAAATAGTAAAAATATTGTCTAGGCATATTTTCGTGTTCACATATTCATAAAAAAAAACATATTTTTCTTTAAAACACACAAAGAAACATTCATTTATAAGTTCATCAAATATCAGAATTCTGTTAGGCGTACCAATCCACAGAAAAATGTATGTTTTATCGTCAAAGGAATCAACACTATTTTCTACATTTGAAAAACTACTTGTTATGAATGTTCAGTCTGTGAATGTAAATGGAACAAAATGTTGTCTATGCTCTCTATATATCTTTCAGGATTGATACTAATTTTTGTATGTATAAAATGCATTTAATAAGTTGATCCTTTGAGAAAAAAAATCCTGTTTTAAAAATCATCAATATTTCACATAAATAACCTTCCAAGTTAACTGTAACTGTTAAAATTCTTCTTAAATAATATAGATATATTTAATAAATCTGCGAATGGAAATATGTATATATTTTTTTAAATTAAATGATTAAATAATAGTTTTAATTAAATGCTGTATTTTTCAAATATTTTTATATGTTTATTTTATTAATTGAGATGCGTACACATAATACACAACATATAAATTTTCTTACCATTTTCAAAGCTAAGCTAAGCGCTTGTGTTATGAAATAGAACCTACATCGTGGTCTCCCGGGACTCACCCGGCAACTTGATCACTAGGCAAGTAACTTACCACTAGAGGTAGACACACAACCTTTCTCCTTTTTTCTAAAATTTTTATATGTTGAACTGAATCTTGTTTACAATTTGGCTTCTCTTCATGGCTGACCCGAGGTTGGTGCAAAGAGTGCAGCCGCACCTAGCCCCGCACATAGTGAGACTCTCAACAGATAAATAACGAAAACTTTGAAAAGTTTGGCCAGTTTATTATAGCCTCATTTAAATAAATAGTCTTTAAATCTTGTTATTTTTATAGACTAAAATACTTATTTTTGGATATTATTAAATTGTGCTAGTACATAGGTTTGATTTGAAATGCACTAGGAAGTGACAGACCTCGTTCATCACAATATTCTGTGATCAATCTATTGCATACATCAATTTGTGACATTTTTTTTTTTTAAATAAATAAGAACATTTTAAATGGGTATTTTATGTTTGAAAATATTTGGGCAATACTTGGCTTATTTTTCACCCTTTCGTGAATGTATAAATAAATAAATAAGAGTATAAATAAATCTATTCACCCAGCCCTGAAATTTTTTAGGCCGCCCTCGCTTCTCATATCCACCAGATACATATTAATTCAAATAATTTTGTTAACTACTGGTTTTTATTCTGATTATTATATTTTATTTATATATACACTCAATTCCGCATAATTGGGGCACATCGGGATCGGGAAGTTTGGCCCAATTAAGCGACTTCCCCATTTAACCGAAGCTAAAATTAAATGATGAATATTTTTCTTTAAATACATAAAATGCTTCGACAATTGCATCATTAGTCTTTATTTTCATTGTAACATGGTAAATTGTTATCTATTGTAGAAAACTCTTGATAATTATCAATAGAACTTGTAACATATCCTCATTTCCCTCATTGCTCAAAATTTCGGAAATATCTAAAGGTTTAAAGATTTAATATGGTGTTGGTTTTTATAGCTAGCCAACTGTCAGCAACAACTGTATTGCTTGCAAATGGGAAATTTTTCCACTAACTATCTAGCTGTTGTGGAACTTATTAATAAATTTTAAACTTATATATTGTAATCTTTAATTTACTGTTCTAATTACACGGAATGTCGTCCCAATCAAGCAATGTAAATTACCATTAGTTCCTTGGTTTGGTTTCCGTTCCTTGATATTTGGCCCAAATAAACGGCTGCCCCAATTAAGCGGAATCGACTGTATATATATATCAGCACCCTGTGTTAAGTCACGAAAACAACATTTTATAGTAGAGCCATTTAAATGTTCCCATGCAAATTAAATCATTATAATCTGACTAAAGATCAGTTTTACTTAAATGATGATACTTGAACCGTTTACCCCAACGAAAGACAAACTAATTTCTAGAAGAAATAGGAGATAATGACATAATACGCATCATTCAAAAAGTATATTTTTTAATTTCAGACAGTGTATGTTTAGTATGCTATTTTTCATCTGGACATCTGTTTGCATACAGTCTCCCGTCTCTGAGACCACTCATAGACATCAACTTCCTGCCGCTATCAGAACTCAGGTATTAAATGTGGTGTACAAAAGTGAAACACAAACATGCTTGCTGTTTTCAGAATCTCAACACACACATACAAAGAATAACCCTTAAGATTGTGCCTCCCTCTTGTTAGTTAATCAAATAACTGGTGGCATGAATTAACCCCTGTGGTGGTGGTTTTATATTTTTCAATCAAATTAACTCAATACTTGTGAGAGCAAATGATAACCAATTCATTGTCTCGTCATCGCAAGATCTCTTATTTTATTAGATCCGTAATGGTAACGAATTATCCAAACCCAGAGCTGTTTTACTTTACATTTTTTAATGATCGTTTTCATCATATCAAATCATTTAGTAACAAATAAAAGATAAAGGCCCACAACGTTTTGTACAACGACGCTCTTAAAGTTTAAAGGCATGCATTAGATTTTTCAATTGTAATGCTCTGCTTTAAACAATATTTATATTTGTTTTTATTTTCATTAATTCAAATTGATTTAAAACAATATTATTCCAAGTATATCTTCGAACTATTGATTCATAAATTATACAGAAACTCGCCAAGTTATATTGTACTATTTTCCCTATAACATAACAAATTTTGATATCTAATAAAATGTTACCATTTACATCCATTTGATAACCAAACTTATCAAACGAGCAAGCAATCCTTCACTGTTGTCAATATTTTCATAATATTAATGTTGTCACTATATTAATTGTGGAGCAAATATTATTTTATTTTTTTAATTATTTAGACTAGACAGCTCAATCGTGTCGATTCAAACATGAAAATAAGTATGAAACATTGTAAAATATAAATAGATTTGCTCCGCATTATTAATAATGTACTTTTATTTTTGGTAAATGGTCAAATTAATTTTAATGATATTTTTCTTTATGTAGTTATTTAATTAATTAATTATAGTGGCACAATCTAAAGATTTTGTCAAATACAGTAAAACCGCGATATAACGAAATCCAAGGGCCCAAAAAATAAAAATTCGTAATAACGAATTCCCACATATAACGAAATAAATTTTAAAAATCCTACTATATATTACGCGCCGTCGCAAAAAAATGTTGCGCGGGTTCAAAAAAGATCGCAAATTCTGCAAACAAAGGAGGAAGAAGGCCGTAGGGAACTGAATACCTACATATTTTTAGTAGTTTTGTTATTATAACAGATAATCAAAGAAATTAAATTAAGAAAAGAACCTATTCAACACCAATTGGAAGATATTTTTGTAAATTCCAGAATATTGCAAACACAAAACAATATTTTAATTGTGTTTAAATGTATAGCCGCTTCAAACATAGTTTTGGGCATGAAACATAAAGAATAATTCAAAAATAAAAATTTGACAGTTGAATCGCGGCATTTTTATAAAATGAGTCGTATATAAATTACGAAGGTACTTACCGGTAACGGCGGCAACCACTTCAAAATATGATACTATGAACCTATGAAGAAGTTTGAATTGTTTTACTACCTTGTCGGCAGACCGCCGCGCACCGCCGAAAAGGCCGTGCGCGGCGTTTCCGTTCGCATACGGCAGATGCAGCGGCGCGGCTTTGTAAGTGCGAAATAATATTTTCATCTTTTAACATTTTTTTATTTCGTTATAAATTTACGTAAATATATTGGCATTTTTTCGTACGGGACAAAAATGATTTTGTTATAAATATTAACGGGATTTCGTTATATAAATGCATTTTTGTATGAAAAATTGGTTTTAGGGACTAAATTTCGATTTTTTTTTCGATATACGTCATTTTTCGCTATATCGGGGTTCGTTATATCGCGGTTTTACTGTATCTGTTTGATTTGTATTTATTTGTAATTACAACATTCTACATGTAATTACAACATAATACTTACAAGAACAATAAGCTATTCTTATACATTGAATAATGTTTCTCAATTTCCTTGAATGAAAAAAATATCAATGAAATTAATTTCACCTTTAAATATTTGCACCTAACGATAACGCATACATGCCTCTCATAACATGTGAAGTTGCACCTGGTAAAAACATGATTTTGGTTTTGTTTTCTTGTGAAGTTATTATGTAATACACCTTTTATTTACATACATATATTTCCCAAAAAGCCAACATTTCATTGCATGTCAAATCAATTAACTTTATACGCATTTATTATAATAAAATATAAGTACAATTTAAATAGTATGTATCATGTTCATGGAGTATCATGTTCTTGGAATTTTTAAGTATATGGCTGTATTTCATAATTCTCACAAGAAAACAGTAATAAATGTATAAAAACCTGTAACCAAACAAAAAAAAATAAAAGCAGAGGACTGATCTTGAAATGAGTCATTAAATCTTCTGTTTATTAATAATTATTTTTTGTTTCGTCGTTACTGTCTATACTGAAGATGAAATCCTTTCAATCTCACTTTATTAATTAGTTATGATATTAATATAATTTCAATATTTTATTGACTTTTTGTACCTTGTCCAAACGACTTGTATTGAAAGGTTTTCACTATGTAGAAGCGAGATTTCCTTTCTTACTAATAAACATTCACCCTTTTGCTAATTTGTTTAGAAAGAGAGCACCCTATCGGCTGATTTTAATTTATGTTTGAATTATTTAGACAAAAATTTATTTTATTATTTTCAGCAATTGAATAAAGAATAATTGAACAATTATTGCAATGTTTATTTTTTCATTCTTTTGGAAATGTATATTTAAACATTTTTGTCATTTTCAATCAACTTTACAATGTACCACATAATTAATATTGTAATTGAAGTTAATGTACAGTATTTTCTATATGTACATAGTGTATATCTTGATACATTTTTCAGTCACATTAAACCAAATTCAATTTCACACAATCACTACATATTGACATTGTTGCATACCTCATCTGTGATATGACAAATCTGATTTTTAAATTGAAAGCTTTTAATTTTTACTCATTCTCATACATTGAATTTACAATTTTAATACTCATTTATATTTAACTAATTTTGGTATTCAATTTAGTTTTAAGAATAAATATCAATGATAGCTGGCAAGCCCGCTCTCTTTCTTAATATGTAAGCTTCCCAAAACCGTAATATAACCTACTAATGACCTGTGGTATCACCTGTAATTCTGTTGGCCCGAATGTATGGTTTGTGCGGTGTGTAGCTTCCAGACTCAGTGCAAACAGGGAGGAATTGTAGACCCAATGCTATCCATTTGGGGACAACAACTCATAGTTAACGAGGATACTGACCAGTAAGTCCCAACAACTATCCTAGGCACACGGCACAGAGTGCCATATAATTAAAGTTTCACCATTCCCATGTTACCCGTCTTTTTAACCATCTCAAATTATTTTCATTGCATCCCAGTATTTTCGGAAGTTCTTGTTTTTTAATGTTTTCACTTAACTAAATTATTTATATCTATTAAAAAAAAAATGAAAATGGTTTGACATCAGCATTGAATACCTTGAAATGAGTTCCTGGAAATGTTTGTTTATTCACCTAACATTGTTAACATTCTTACGTGTCTTTATTGTATTCGTACAAAAATTTATACTCTTCACAATACATTATTATTCATACTTTACCATTTCTGAAAATAAATTTAATCTCTGATGATTGTGTTCATATTTTTATGCACGGCAATTTTTATTAAACTTTTAAAATGATATTGGATTAAGAAAAGCTTTCTTCTCATTTTCGAATGTTAATTCTTAAATAAAATCGCACTTAATTATGTTGATATACTATTTGGCTTACTACACATGCACGATGTTAAATTCTCAATGTTTCACTGCAAGGAAAGCTGTTTACCGTGAATTTCTTTTTATGCAAACAGGCATGATAACACACCGGGAACAATGTACATCATATTTTCTGTAATTCATTTTGTTTCTTATGTATCATTCGGTAAGTATTTGTCTTTTTATATCTTTTCATCGGGGTTTTACCTCGAGATATTTTTATTGTTCTTAGTGGCCTGTCAAGGGATTGCCTCATGCATACTGGTAAACTTATCGCAATACTTTTTTTTTCATTTGGTCCTATTAGTGTTTATCACATCTTGGCTGTACACCATATCAATGTTTTATATGCGATTATATTACTAAGTATAATGATCTCAATTGGACTATCAATCGTTTCTGGACTAAGAAATAATTGCAATTTTAGTTTATGAAAGCTTTCAGCTTAAGCTCTACTCTAAATAAATCATATCAAAAAAAATTCTCGTTATTTTTTTCTTCTAAGAAATTTTTCTCAAGCTAATTCAGTATTGGAAGAATACAATTTACATTTCAAGTTTATTATTTTAATGTTTAAGGTTTAGCTTTCCAAATTATAGTGCTAATATATATGAAATTATTTCAGGATTGCAAGAACTTTTTGCTTTAGTAATAGGGGCCATGGTTTGTACCTATCTTCGCCCAGTGAAGTCCAAAAGTTTACAATTGACATTGAATTTTGGTATGTATTAATTACATGTTCCCTCCATTGTATTATATGTTACCTTTATATTGCCAATATTTTTTATAACTATTCAATATAACTAATACTGTTATAATTTTAGGACTAATGATTTTAATGTATACAGTGAAATCTCGATCGATCGTTCCTCGAATAATTATTTTCCCACATATGTCGTTTATTTCTTCCAGTCCCAAATTTATTTCATACAAAATACGAAAAAATTTATTGCATCGATCGTTTTTTTACGCATCATTTTACTGCATTAATCGTTTAAATTACGCAGCATAATAAACGTAATAAAGGGTTGAAAGAGTTTCTCTGTTTTGTGAGATGTGATGGAACTGACATATGCGAGCCAATCGTCATTGACAAATCGTTGAAGCCTAGGGGCCTATGGGCCTACCCGTAAAATATTACATAAACAAAAAGGCATGGACAGTTACAAATATTTTTAATGGACCTTGACACAGAAATGCACATAAAACAATTAAATATTTTATTGTGTTTCACCCAAGTGATTCTAGAATTGAAGGAGACAGCAGAAGAGGTTGAAGATGTCGGTAAAGAGAATCTCTTGTCTGTACCTTTCTTTTCAAAAGCATGCATGGCCTTCAAAAAATTGAAACCTTTTTTTATACACATTCAATAACTGATGTCGAAAAAAATATTGTTTGCAACTTCGAAAAAATACTGTTTTCTTATGGCAATAAAGCAACACTCAAAAATTAATCATGATAAAGGATTATGTATGATATAAAGTTGAATTATTTTTTTTATATTTCAGTGCAGCAATAAAATAATTATTATTTTATTTGTATTTAAATGCATCCATTTACATGTGAAATATGTATCTTTCTTAGAATATGATGTATGAATGTAACTTTTTTCCATATTCCCGTATTCATTATTTTCCCGCATTCATAGTTTATTTTAGTAATTCCCTTTAAAAAACGATGGATAGAGGTTTCACTATGTATGTAACATAGTTCATAAGTAAAAACTATTGGCCTTTTACATCAGTCTTTTATATAAGTCGATTTAGTAATTTTTCCTCGTATATGTTAATATGAACATTTCTCCAAATGTTTTCAGTCAAGCTGTAAATGAAATGATGGGGGAACTATTTCTCGCTCGGGATATGCCAGAACCCCCAAAAGAAAGTTTCTTCCGGGGACTGTTTGGCGGCGGAGCTCGGCCACTCGACAGGGAAGAGCTATG
This sequence comes from Eubasilissa splendida, assembly GCA_031772225.1. NCBI lineage: Eukaryota > Metazoa > Arthropoda > Insecta > Trichoptera > Phryganeidae > Eubasilissa > Eubasilissa splendida. The sequence continues at coordinate 11,819,731 of CM062853.1, read as the reverse complement.
TAAGTCAATGGATGTACACAATGAAAATTTTATTTACTTTTTACAATCCTATTTATAATAACAAACTACTAAGAATGCAAATAATTTTTTTCAAAACTTATATAGACATCATATTTTCAAAACTTGAATACATATGTTGTTTTAGAATTTTATCACTGCATTGATAAATAAATATTTTTGTTATTTAAAATTAATAATTTTCTGCCGAACTGTAACATTTTTCTGTATGACTCAAAGAAAAAATTTTGATGATTGTATTGGGATAATCACAAATCTTTTTGGTATGTAAATATTTTTATCCGATATGTTTATATCTCTTTAATGAAGTTATTAAAATATTTCAATTGTAATATATATACATTAATATCCTTACAGTTTAGGTGAAACGATAGTTGAGGGAGTGTAAACATGCTTTTTATATAGATTGTAAAGGTTGCCAGAAACGTAATAAAAGTTATTGTCAAATATTCATCTCAAATATTACCAATTATGTACATATTAACATTTTCATATTATGTATTAATTACTTTAATGTTAATTTTATATTGTATTTATTATTTTTGTTTAACTGTCACAGTTGGAGAAGGCAGTGGTAAACCAAGTAGGACGGTTGCTAAACACATACCAGGCCCAACAGGTAATGTAGAAGCAATCGGTACAAGGGCATCAACTGCAACGTCAGAAATTGCTAGAGCTCACATGATGGTGGTAGAGAGAGGAGAAAAGTTGGGACAACTGGAAGACAGAGCAGAAAGAATGGCCAGCAACGCTCAAGAATTTGGCTCTACGGCCCATCAGCTAATGCTGAAATACAAAGATAAAAAATGGTACCAGCTGTGAAATGGCAGTCATTTTTAAAAAGGAAATATTTTATGTATGATCCAATACATGTGGTGACTTTCTCGCTGTCACATCTGCTCCGTCAGAAGATTATCGGTTACTTGATAAACTGTCAGATTTTGGTGATTGATACACAGAGATGACATGAATTCAATAATGTTTTATATGAAATACCTTACTCATTCACAGAATGAAATATTACAATATGTCTTTTTTAAAGTAATACTACTCGTGAATATTCTATTCGCTATAAAATTAATTATAAGGTAATGTTTACTGATAAGGCATTATCTACACGACCACCTAATTAAATATAATTCATTGGAAATAGGTGCATAAAACATCAATCAATAAAAATTACCCAACTTACTATGAGTACTGATTTCTTGAAAAAAGTGAATACTTTTTTAATTTGATTATGTTTTACATTAATAAAATCAACACCTAGGGTTTCATTATTTTCAGAGATGAGTTTTACTTATTTTATTAGACAGTAATAAATTAAAGCTAAACAACAATTTTCTCTTACAGCTTTACCATCATATATTTTCAATATTCAGCTAGTAGGTAACAATAATAATAATTCTCTTATCTGGGCTGGCCGAATTCAATATCAAATACTATTTTTGTTTTAAAGCCGTGTCTCAAATTTCAATGAACGTCTTTTAATATCTCTTAATCTATTACACAGATTTATTGAGTTTTGCTTTTCTCTGTAAGTTTTTTTTTATCATAACAAAGTTATCATAATTTTATTGTTTAATCAAGCAATTATACATACAATGCAATATGCATTTTCCCTAGTCACATACAGTTTAGTTTTTTTTTTTTATAATGACACTACTTTGTAAACTTTGTTCTAGAGATAGATATTTTTAGTCTTGGTATGAATCATTGACACAAATATTACTTAGGATTTCTAGAATAGATAAAATGTGTTGATTTTATTTTAACTTCTTCGGGTATCTTCTTCCACGGGTACTTCAAATGTTTGTATATATCCGTCAATTTGTTTGTGCCTTTACATTTTAAGATTTCAAGTTTCCAAATTTTTGGAGGTTCTCATAAACCTTTTCATTTTATTTTATTGGTGCATTTAAATACAGTTATTTAAAATGTAATCATATATATTTATGCTTTGTATAGTTATCAATTATTAATGTATTCTTCATTTATTATGTACTGTTATCTATTTTTATTTATTTTATAAATTGATTTCTTTATACCAATACCTGTATCAGGAAATCTTGGAAATAGCAGAGTAGGAATAAACTAATGTACTGGAAAATAGTGTATGTCCAGAAATACAGGAAAAATTACGCAATTAAGATCTATGTAATTCACAAAAAGGTATGTCTAAATAGTTTGAACATGTGGAGGGTATGTATGATCACACAGAATAGATACAAGGCATAACAGAATAGATACAAGGTATAAGAAGGCAGAAGCTGTCATTTAAAATCGGACATTATCAAAGAAGGTTAACATTGGAAGTCTTAAAATAAAATAAAAGATTATAAAGCGGAAAAAGCGAAAGATGTATTGAGACACCGGGATGTGTAGCATTATGTTGTCTGCCTACTAGTGTGCTGGTGTGTAGAGTAAGAATAAAAACATTGTGTCTTTCTCATAAACCCTGTTCAATTTTAAAGTTATCATTTCAATGTTTATAATTTTTTTATTTTATTTTAACAATGAGTTTGTATTTTATAAAACAAAGAAATTAGGAAATAAACAAATTTGTAATATAGTATTGGGATGTTAATGGAAGTCATGAAAGGTATAAATATCAAAGTGCAGGTAATTTTTGAAAAAAACCTCTTTTAGGCATAATTGTTCTTGATTATTTTGTTTTTAAAAATTTTAATATTAGCAAATTTCAAAAGAGTTTGTCAAAAACATAATCTTTAAATATATGTTTATATATAATACATACATATATACTATATATGTATACATATATATATATATACACACATATATATTAATATAATTAATAAATTTAAAAAATCTTTCTGTGATGTTAAGAATGTAGAGACAATAGAAATAGTTTTAAATATTTTATCAAGTAACGGTTGCCATCATTAATGTGCTATATATTAAAAAATGTTTAGATCATCTTTCCTTTTAGAGAATGTAATTTATTAATATATCTGGACATTTAACTCTCTTTTGAGAAGTAGAATATGTCTTATTTTCCAAGTGTGCTTTAAAAATAATATGTTTTGATTTTCTCATATACAGGATCTTAAATAATGTAAAGAAAAAAACAATTTTTCCGTTAAAGGTGAGTTTTCATGTTTAAAATAAAACAAGTTTCAGAGTGTGTTTTGTCAACAATACACAAAATAATATTATGGGTGTGTGGATAAAATGAGTGTTGAAGTTTTTATTGCCATGTATTATAAAATTTGTTAGAAAGGCATTTGCATGTAAGAATATTAGAAATCAAATTCCATTTTAAAATATTATATAAGGATGAATAATAATTTCAGATTATTGTGACTGATCCCACATCTTATGTTTACTATAATTTTATTAATAACACTTAAGAATTCTTTTTAGATGCTAGATCAGTCCACTTTTCAAAAAAAAATCTATTTTATCATAATTAAATATGTATGTATATATTTTTATGTTTTGTTTTTATTTAGTATGCACTAATTATTTATTAATATTATTTTTTATTATTAATAAGTCACTATTTTTAGTTCTTTTTAAATATCTACCATTCAATTTTTCTATATGGGAATAATCATTGATCACTTTTATGTATTTTATAAACAATATTAATTGAAATTAGTCAATGGTTCCTGCGACTCCCTGTTAAAAATAAAACCTTTTTCCTGTTTAAAATAAAACTTTAAACTTTAAAAACAAATGTTCAGGTAAATTTTCTTAACCTGTTTCAATCATGTTATACAATTATTTTTACTTATTTTATTGTGATTTGACAGTTTCACTTTTTTTGTTGTAAAATTAGCTATGAAATGTTCATTGTCACTTTGATTTTAACAATAAATGTTTTTAATTTATTATCTTACATGAAAAAAATAATGATTTTTATAGTATGGTCAAAATAATTATGTGAGTCAGAATTAACTGTATCTAATTGTATTATCAGTACTATTTATTTGTGCTTTATTTAATTTTTCATGATACTATGCACGCCAATATTTTTTTTAAGATAAATTGGAATACTGACTACTTTTAGTAGATGTCATGTTATATATCCTATAGTATCCAATAGCAACAGAAAATATAGTTTTGGATCCCAGTTTAGTTGGTTGCTATATTATACTGGCTATATACTATATAAAGATTATATATTCAGTTCATGTATAAAATGTATTTATTGTATACAAGTTTTTTCAAAATCTTTAAAATATATTATATTATATAAATGCTTTCCAAGAATTTAACTTGCTGAAATTTTTGAAATTTATTTAATTAAAAAAATTATTTCAAAATTATTTAGTTTTGTCTTTGTAATATCTCTCAGGCTACTAATAAATACTTTATTTAGATATTTAACCATTTTGAAGAGGCAATATATATTTAATTGGTTAATTAGCATTTATTGGAAAGTTTATTTAAAAATATGATGTATTTAACTTGCTGTATCTAAATGATGAAAGTAGTGACATTCTTTTAAAACGTCTTCCTAGGTATTTGATATAATACAATTGTTGCATATTTCAAATTATTGTTACCGTTTGGCCAAATAAAGTAGATGTACATCTTCAAAGTATATTCTTTTTGTAAATAAGATTGTTGCTTCAATAATAACATTTTATAATATTAGAGAATTAACTAGAATAACTTCCCACTTGTTACTACTGTGGGTTTATTTAAGCATTTTTATAAAAACAAGTCAATAATAATATTAATGTATAAAGAACATGTTGAATAATAAATATTGTGAAATTGATTGATAAATCCATTTGATGTGTTTGTTTTTAAAAATACATATGTTAATGCCAGGCATTACATTAAAGTTAGAAAATGTAGCCATCTAACCCGTTCTATCTAACAAGTACTTAACTCTTATGATCTTTCTGGTTGATAACTGGTTCCAGTAAGAAACTTTTGTTATGTAGAACATATACTATTGTTATCCCAATTATGTATTTTTGGTAGCATATAATTTTGAGAGAAGTTAACATTTGATGAAGATTTTATGAAGAAATGGTATTTTTATAGAAAATGAAAAATGTGTTGTTACCAAGGCTTAACGATTGAGTCATTTCAATTTTCTAATGCACAATAACAGATAGATTCATATGGTAATCTACTTTTATTTAATGTTTAAGACATGTATACATTGTAAATAAGATATAAATTATTACCAGAGTATATTAAACATATGCTCATGTATTATGTTCATGTAGAAACAAAATAGCTGTTATTATATACATGCATATGTATTCAAAATATTATATGGAAGTAAATATTATTAAACAAAGTTGTTTCTTTTTATTTAAATATCATTTTACACTTTTTTTGTATAAATGAGAAATGTTAACATTCTTATAATATATGTATGTAAACATTTCAACTTTATTTGCTCATATTTTCAAATTAAATCTTTCTTCCTTCCTATCAAGACTACCAGATGCGGGGATCGTTATTTATATATTTTTTCATTTCACATTATGCATTTCAGTCAAAATTGGACTGTTATGCATTTGTTCCTAAAAAAGTTAACTTTTTAATTTTTTTTTAAAAAAATCAATATTATTATTTTAACATGTCTTTGTCTTTTACACACTAGAGCTATTTGACATACGATAATGGTTTGATAAGTAACTTGGTTCGCATACTAATAGATGGCACTAATGTCATCTGTATATGTAGTCATAAAGTTTCCTTCTTATGAATAAATAATCTATGGTCTCAAGTCATTCTGACAGTAATTCGTTGTTTCATAGTAGCTTCGACAGAAGTGTTTCGAGAAACAGTGAAAAATTGATAAAATTGTAATTCGTGGGAGATTCAATTCTTTTTTCTGGAAGGAAAAACAGCAAAAGAAAGGTGATGGTGTCAGTTTTTTGGAATGCAAAAGGAATTCTCCTAATTGACTACCTTGAAAAGGGGAAAATCATTATCGGAGAATATTATGCATCACTTTTGGACCAATTATAGGTGGCAATAGCAGAGAAACATCCGGGAATGGCAAAAAAAAAGTGTTGTTTCACCAAGACAACGCACTGGTGCATTCAAGTTGTATCGCTGAGCAAAAATTGGCCGAGCTGTGATTTGAACTACTTCCACATCCTGCCTATTCACCAGATCTAGCTCCCTCATCGGACTACCATCTATTCCCAAAACTCAAAAATTTTCTAGCAGGACAAAACATTATAAACAAATTGTCGATAAATAAAGTACATTACAAAACTCGAATTGTTTTCTTTAATATCAAACTATGTTACTTATCATACCACCCTCGTACATGGCCATATGAATAAGGCTAATAAGGAGTATGAGAAACTAATGAAAATTAAGAAAGGGAGAAGAAAAAAAAATTCAAAAGGTAAAAGAGATAAATGAAAACAAAACAAATAAAATAATTCCAATGGGAACGGGAGGGAGGATGGGACGAGGATTGAAATCTCTGTAATAATAATAATAAAATATAAGAGGTACATATATCGACTCCTCCTCCTTAGAGTAAAAAATTACATTTTTAATCATTCTAGTATTTTACATGTATTTGATACTTATTTACTTGGCAGATTTAAAAAATAAATATATTATATTCTATGATGTACCTACTAATAAACATAATATTTTAAAAATTACAGCCATTTAAAATATATCAAATACATTAAAAATATTAGAATGATTAAAAATGAAATTTTTTACTTTCAATACTATGCGTAGGAGGGGTTGATATGCATTTTGGTCTATACGATATGATTAAATTTGATTATAGTAACTGAGGTGCCGAAAGACATCAAACTCCTTAAAGTGTAAATTGAAATACGGGGAGGCTCAGTAGAAAAATGAGTTTTGTTTGGTGTTAGTGTTATATTAAAGGTTAGATTGGTTCTAGGTAATCATTAGTTGAGTAAATCTGAGCAGTCTACTTAATAATTAACTATTTTGTGTAGGAAGATGACATTGACAGTCTCTTTGAATAAGTAATGGTGGATTTTTAAAAAGAACAGTTAACTGCTACGCCGGGTAGGATTTGATAACTATAAAAGTTAAGATATTTCAAGAAGCCATTCTGTAATTCTTCGATTCTATCCTGGATTCCAGACTTGGATGCACATTCAACAATACTTCAAACATAATATGAGAAGAACAATGTTTTCATAGTGGTGATATTATTAAATTGTTAACACACCCGAAGAATGAATCCTACCATTTAGTTACTCTAAAGGTAATATGATCAATGTGTTTGTCGAAGAGTAATTTGTAATCCAAAATAATCTCAAGAATTTCAGATTTCTTGATCAGGAGTTGATTGTTAAGAGAGTAATAAGAGTTAACCAATTTTTTGGTTGTAGTGAACTACATATTTCATGGAGCACTTGCTGGCGCTTATTTCTACATTATGTTGAATACAAAAGTTATCAAAGCGATTTAAGTCACTATACAGTTTATGACAATCTTTGATACTGTTAATTGGAGTGAAAATTTTTATATCATCAGCAATTAATAGTGTCAAAGTATATAAAGAAGAGTTAGAGATGTTAATGTAGATGTTAAAAAGGAGTGGTACTAAAAGTGATCCCTGAGGAACTCCTGATGCGACGCATGCGCTGTCAAATTTGCAGTCTCTAACTACTACTAATTAACTTTTATTGAAAATGTAAAAGGAATCATCTAAATAGATGAATAGAATACCTAATAGAAGGTGTTTAGAATGTACAACTTTGTCCAAACCTTTGCTATAGTCCACATAAATGGCATCAACCTGGATTTGTTTATCCATGAGATCTTGTAAAAACTCTACAAAAGATATAAGTTTGGAAGTTGTAAAATGATTAGAGATAAATTCATGTTGGTTCATATTTAATACTGATGGAAGGACTGACCTGTATCATAAATAATAACCTGATTATAAATGTTTCTTTCAAGAATTTTGCTGCATATGTAAATGTTTAAAATGGGTCTGTAATTGTTGAAATCCATATAATACTATTTTTAAAAATTGGAGATTTAGAGTTTTTTATTTTTATTAAAGGGTAAATTTAAAGACAAGATACTTATTATGTTCTCCCTGTTTTAAAATCATTCTACATAAGTCTTTGTTATGTTTAATATTCTAATATCTTATACACAATATGCATATTCAGGGTCCCCGTTTTTCCATTTTGTATTTTTTCCATTCTTTAGTTACGCCACTAGTCAAATCCTTTTATACAAAGAGATTGATTTTTATCTCAGAATTATCTAGTATCAATGTAATCCATATGTATTTTTGATACTACTCAAAGGAATAAGGAAAAAAATTAAGAGTTAAAAATAATCCATTTTTAGGAGAACACATTCTTATTGTGAAGTTGTAATTATTCAGAACATAGGTCTGTGATATTTTAAATATGAATTAAATATATTTATATCTTTCTAATTAATATATTTAATTCATATTTATAATCAATTTTGATTCTCTTACAAAAATAAAATAAGCAAACATTCCAAGTTGTACCTACAGATTATATAAATAGTTCTCTATTATCTATGAGTCAGTCTGAAAAACTTGATCACAATCAAATTAAAATATTGTTCATAGATAAGTAGTGATATTGTTCTATAATATTTTTATTACTACATTTTTTTAATAGCAGAGCTAACTTGAACTAATTTTTTACATAAGTATTAAATTTGCAACATTTCCTTAATTAGGTCCATCTCTAATCATTAAACAAGTAAGGCATCAACTAAGGACGGCACTCTCAAGGGACAAGAAACTACAAATAAAAATAAAATAAAATAACTTATTTTGTGTAAATAAAATATAAAAATAATTACAAGTACAGTAGAAGTCCGATAATCCGGCACGTTCGGACCCGGCTCGGTGCCGGACAACCGAATTGCCGGATTATTGGCGGTATTTATAAGAACAATTAAAGGTTAATAATTAAACTACAAATACAGTAATGCAAAATACTTACAACAAAGTTATTTTACATTTCATAAAAAGTATGTACACGTAACTGGAAAACATATTTCACTTAGATTTGATACATACATACAACAATCACGAATGTATTTTTGTTTCTTGACTTATTGGCGTTAGTATAAAATTCATTCTAATGAATGGAAATCAAATAATTTCTGAAGCCCTGGTAGCTAGTACTAGCCCCAGCAAAGAGATAAACATAATTTAGTATTCTGCAGCTACTGCCCAGCTGATTAATCCTATTCTTCCGTTTTCGGCATCTGAGTCACTTTCTTCAAGATTGTGAGTAGCTGAGGGTTTACTACAATGTTGATAATTCCCACATCGTTTAGATCTTTGTTCAACAGGCTCAATCATCGTCGATTTGAAGCCCCTCCCTACCTCATCTTCAGGAGTTTTTTTCAAGGATTGTACAGTAACACGAAACTCACTTTTTTTATGACAGTTTCAAAAGTTACGTTAACTGCATGTAAAGGACACAAACAACAACGCACAAAAAATGGCGAAGACGCTTCGAGATTGATAACGACTGCACTGCACCTGAAATTTTTGTAACAGCTGAGACATCCCCCCCGCCGCTAATTGTTTTCGAACAATACCGAGCGCTTCCGCATGATCCCGAACACTCGAATTCTTCCGATAGCTCCGAGCGTTTTTACTATTTTTCTTTAAAGACACACTTTTGGAGAAAACAAAATTTATATCAATTTCCGGAGCGATGCCGACTATCGCATTCCGGACTGTTGGATGCCGGACTAATGGGACTTCTACTGTACCATCAAGTTTATACGATTTCAATCCATATCAAAAATACTTGTAATACAGCACACATTGAAAATAAAAGTGTCATTTTGAAATATGTAGTTTTCTATTAATATCTAGTGTGAACTTGGAAACTAAGCATTAGGCAAAAATCCTCACTATCTTATTTACATAATATTTATATTATACCGATTTTTTACTGATTTTTACGAGAATATGTCTTTCGGTTTCGGGAATGAGTTTCATGTTCAAAAATCTGGCTATCACAAAAATAGGTCAAACTTTAAATATTTGTATCTTAAAAGTATATGACACTCGTGTCATTGGATTGAGGACAGATGTAAGATATTTAGATTGCATCAGCTGCACCCACCCTCCTCCGCATCCCGCGCACGAGAGTTATGTAAGTGGAACAAATTTAATGCGCTCAATCAACTTTAGGACGCCGTAAAATAGAGATGCACACACGCAATACATGTTACATTAATATTTTCAAATTAAGCTTAACGCTTATGCTATAAAAATACTACTAACTTGCTGGTCTCCTGGAAAGAAGCTCGAACCCCCAGCCACTGGATCATAAGGCGAAAATTTAGTAATTGAATAAAAGTTTTTTTAAACACAAACATGGACAAAGCATTTATACTGCAAACATCTATTCTTTTACAATCCTATATTATCCTTTGGTTGATCTTAGCAAATTTTCATAGTTACTCTCTATGACCTTGCGGTAAACATAGGAACCTTCTTCCCTTACCTGACTACCCCGCCTCCTGCCACCGATGTACATTATATTGATACCTATCCAAATTTTGTTTAGTTGCACTATAGGATCCTAAGGGAAATCATCCAGATATCTCATTTAAGAACATTATGCTAATTTTATATTTGAATTTAAGAATTGAAATAATTACTTTCTACAAATACATTTTTTTATTACATAAAATCAATCTTAAAGCCGATTATACAGGTGTAACAAACCTAGACCACAATATTTTATGACTAGATACCTGACTACATTACAAGTCGAAAATGTTCAAGGAATATGTATCTAAGTTCAACTATGTCAGAGATATGAGCATTTCAAATAAATCGTAATTATTAACATTAATTGAAATATTTAATTGTTTCCAAATTATATATTGAATACAAAAAATTAAATGTCATCGAATTTCGAGCGGAAATACTATTTTTTGTTAGATGATTTAGGAGCTGAAGCAAACATATAAATTAATAATGGATAAATTTTTCAAAATATTTGTTTTGAAGTATGCAAACTTAAAGCTTAAAATGATTTTGTAAAAATTTCAAACAATTATATTTTTCATGCGGTGCAGAATTGGCACATATTCCTTAATCATTTTCGACTCATAATTTAGTCAGGTATCCACCCATACAATATTATGGACTAGGTCTGTTTCACCTGTATAGCTATATTTTTATTATTTTTGCCAATGATTATAGTATAGCTATATTATTTTTATCAATTTTGAATGAGTGATAGATTATATAAAATAAGATTACATATATTAAGTTGAATTAACATCGTTTTATTCTATATGCGAAACGTATTTTTAAAATGATAGTATTTATATGGCATTAGTAATCATTTAAGTGATATTCTTTACAACTAACGATCTAGCCGATAAAAATTACCAATTATGTTTTATTTAAAAGTATTACTTTTTACCAAGAAATAAGTTAGTGATTACATTAGAATTTTACTACCTTAATTGCTTCATTATTTCATGGGTAACATTTTTATAAAACCGTAATTGTTCAGATTATTTTTCAATGTATTTGAAGTCACGCAAAAATATTTATGTGTGATACAATCTACCCCGATCCAACTGATCGGTCTATTATTTCTAACGCTATTGTACTGAATGATACTTGTAGTCGTGTATCTGTCTATAAAATGTTTCTGCTGTGGAAATGAGTGACATGTTCTGCTTGCTAAGTTTACTTTTTTTCTTAAGTAACTTTACCACTTTCACAATAAAGTATATTTTAAACTGATGTATATTGAACTGCGGCAAAATGTTTTGGCAAGAGGTTCAGATAACTTCGTCTCCAATCAACACCCTGCTGGAAAATGAGGTTGGTTAAAAACGGAATGTCATTTTGAAAACACCAGCATTCCTTTGATTGTTGAATATTCCGCTACACATTTTCACCGATACCTTAGATAAATAACATTATGGATGAAATTTACATTATTTTGATTAATTTTTGATGATTAAATAAGGATATGATGCTTTGGTGCCTACCTAGGTTACTCATCAATACGCAACTAATGCTTTCTTTCATTTGCAATTTCATTTTCGTACGCAAAGGAACGACGAATATTCGATAACTAGAGGCTTTGAATTGTTTTGTTTTACTCGTTTATTTTGTTGACATTTTACATCTTGAGATATAAATTTGTGTAAAACTAATACTAATGCTAATAATCCACACTAACTCATGATCAAAAGTTTGACCTGGACTTTTGTACAACATTGTAATACCGTGGTATTCGAATGTCTAGCATAAAATTTTCTGGGTTTTTGTTTTTATAAGTTTAGAATATTGCGATTATTTTAAAACATTTCAGATATTTATGAAAAATGCTCTAAGTCTTAAAATAATGGTACAATTTATATCTGATATTAACAATTTTGCATTCACTTAAACATTGAGATACAGTGAAGGTGGTAATAAAAATAAATAAACCACTGAATATGTTCATATCAATATTTAAGGTAATCGTTTGGAATAACAAGGGCTCAATTTTAGGAACATAGTATTATGTAAAGGGAGTAAGGAAAGGTACGTGTGCTGATACGGCCTTCACTAAAGGGTTATGTTGGCTAGGGGGAATATATTTATACATTTTATGATAATATGAAAATTATGGTATGAACCCAGAGGAAATTTATTAAATATGTAATTGTGAAAATTTTGAATTGTATGAAATTGTGGTTTGAATTATCCATAAAAATGTTACATGAAAATTTAAACAACCAGAAAACACAACATAGAGGTTAAGATGATATCTAAATTCATAATTACTCGATTTTAATAATATTTTCTATAATTAGGCCAATGAACTGCTTAATTGTGCATTTGGAATCATAGTCTCTTGAAGTGAAGTGTGTTTTTTGTATCAAAATCAGAATCATTTAATTGTGGGAATAAAAGCAGTGATACTAATATTAATAAACCAATGCATGAATATTTATTTAATAAACTGATTTTTCAAAGTGCAACCAAAATTGTTGTGTTTGTGGCTTATCTTAATCAAATAATATTTTCATGAATAATTTAATGTTTATTACATGATCCTTTTTCAAAAATTTTATCAAACCTCCCCAGGGCTTATGATTTTCAGACATATCTGTATTGTTCCCGTCCATCTTTTGCACTGGGTGGCGCACTGCTCAAAAATAAATTTTTGCAAAAAAGCATTTGAATAATCTTAAATGTTTGTAAGTTTTTTTTATATTTAAATTCTCTCCCCATCAAAGACTTAAACCATTAAACTGTGATTGATTAAATTTATCATAAACATTAATTAAATATTTTTCTATTATAAATATTTAAACCAGCTGTAGGTTTATTTTTTCATATGTATAATGCAGTTTGTAAGCCTCCAGTTTCGAATAATAGTCATTGATACCAAATCCATGGTTTATCATTTTTCGGCTTAATCCAAAGCCTAGGATACGCTTTTGCCTTTTATATCATCCTTTTCAATATAACACATCATATATGACTTACTGTACACTATGTACTGGTATACCAGTAACTGTTATGCTAAAATATTTTATGTTAACATAAGTATACAAATGGTGCATTTTCATATGTTTTATATTGGAAAAAGGGAAATTTTATTAATACAATGGACCTTCAATATTCGTCAATGTTGATATTAGTCTTTTTTTGATATTGGTCATGTTTTTATGTACCATTTTTGTTTGATATTTGCCCTAATAGTTTTCGTCCCACCTGCCCTGTGAGTCAGTCAATCTCGGGCGGTGATTCAAAGTGTGCGCTTCAACTCTTGTTTACCAGTTTATTATTTTTTTTTAATATTTATGAGTTTTTGCATTTTATTTTTTAAAGAAATAATGAGTGCTGGTGAACGATCAGGATATCAATCACCAGAATTTTCATTACCTGATGTCATAATGGAAGGTGATTACCCTTCCAAACATGACCAGTAAATCTCTGTCATAACGATAAAGTATTAATAAGTAGTGGGTAATTAAAATGTATTTGCGATAATTTTCAGGTGAATTTTTTTTTTGTTAAAGATAGGCAAAATTCAGTACTGGAAACAAATTAAACCATTATTAGTTAATTCCTGTGGAAAAAAAATTGTTTGATATTTGTTCTTTTTGATATTCATCCTTCCTCGGGTACGGATTAATGACAAATGAAGGTCCACTGTATCTGTATATAACATCAGGGTTTGCAATAATTGCGAATGAATACATTATTTTATTGATATATTTTTCCTTACAGAATGTAACATTAACTGAGTTACTAAAGGAAGATGATATTTTACAAGAATGCAAGACACTTAATAAACAGCTTGTGGAATTGTAAGTTAATTTTTTAAATGTGAATTTCTCATGATCTTTATTTATCATTATTATTTAATTATGTTTTAATTTCTTCCCAATTACTTTTAAAATATTAATCCATTACAATAAATGGTTTCCTTCAGCCAGCCCATTATTCAGCAGACAGATATGACTAAATCATAGTAAATATGTCACTGAGAAAATATACAGGACAATATATTTTTTCCAAAAAATCTGAGCTGCCATTGAGATTTGAACCCGGGACCTTTATATTGCCAATAGACTGTTCTCCTGACTGAACTATGTCAGCTTAGATATTGTTTGTCAGATTTGTTCTTTGCATTCTTCTAAGATGCACATATTTTTCCAGTAAAAGGTTACCAACTCTGTTGAAAGTGTATGTTACCTGTTTGGAGGTAACAGAGAGAAATAAGATTATGTTGTCAGGCACTACTGTTCCAGTAAGTATGTATGAGGTGCCATCAAAATATGTGAGAATGGTATTACGCCTTCAAAACCGACTTGCCATTATGTGTCCATGTAGGTGTACAAAGTGTATTGTGATGGAGAATTGTTTAAGATATAAGCAGGCACGACCGATATAAAACACTACTTGCTGTTGCAACAAATTTATTTCAATAAGTTTCAATCGGGTCTTACTTAAATAATATGTAAACTATATGAGATCAGAGATGGTGCGATAAACCAGTGCACTGAACAACAATGGGAAGAGTGGAACTGCTGGCGCGTAGCTGCCCAGAGCTCGTGGTGGCTCACGGAAGCTGTGTTGTATATTCAACCAGTGTTTCACATAGTTATGGCTGCATATGTTGGTTGTCAGTCTGAACACCACAAATGTTTCTCAGATCTAGTTTTGAATAAAATCAAAAAATTCAGTTAATTTTTTAACCAAAATATTTTAAAACAATTATTTTTGCAATTAATGATATTCAATTCATCTTTATTAACCTTTTGAATGCCAGCTTTATTTATTATGGGAGACACCTGTAGGCCAGCCATCTTTTCATAACATAAATTTAATAAAAATAAACACAGTGTGGTAGAAAAGTGTAAAAACTAACCAAAGAATTAGGTTATACAAATTTTCAACAAAGTTATCACAATTTCACTATTTTTTTTTTTTTCAAGATATATGAGAAAACTTGTATAGAAAATATAAAGAATCAAAATCAGATAGAAAATCAGTCAGCTATCGCTAACATAAAGATAATTAGTGAATTTTATAGATACACTAGATAGATATATTTACCCACAATACACTAAAAATACAATTTTGCAAAGAAACTGACGTATATTGAATATAATCGGAAACAAATTCAAGCAAAAAATCACGCCAACGTAAACAAAGCAAATACTCTTAAAAAAAACTTCTTAAGTGCGAACCCTAGCGGCCTTTGGCAGCTGTTAATTGAAGCGCATTGACAAATTACAGATTTTACGAGATGTAAAGGTTTCAGAAATATTGTGCGAGCTTAGGATCGTTGTCCATAGATGACGGTACAAATTTGAATAAGATTCTTCACGCGTATTTAAGATCAAACAGTGTGTATGCATTTGCGTATCTACGGCCTGATGTGACATGAAAAGTTTTGCGCATTTATGCGTTCATGGCCTTGAACAGGTTAATGCTGATGTTGTGATTCTTCAGAACGTATTGTTCCTTGATCATTACCTGGTTGACTTGACTACCCAATGTAATAAATATACATCAAAATAAAAGCCTGAGCATGCTATGTATTTGCTTGAATATTATTATGTTTCGGAATGGTGTGTTGTTTCTGACAGCCTTGTGTGAATAAAACAGTTTGTTCCGAGCAGACAAATAATTAAATGAAAAAAAATATCATTGAAAAAAATACCATTATTGAAAAAATGAAAGAACAGTCTACCAGCAATACAAAGGTCCTAGGTTCAAGTCATGTTGCTAGTATCCAGGTTTTACATTAACCTTTCATTTGTTTCGGCGATATCCAAAATATTAATAATTTATAGATGTGCTTGTTGTTGAATTTATAGTGGTAGCGCTTAGCTTAGTTAGAAAAATATTAATAATTTTAATGTGACATGTAACTCATCTCTGTTAATATTATATAATTATCATATTTTATATTACTTTTTACAATTTTACAGTTTAGTGCGGCCAAGTACGATACTTGAACTAATTCAGTTAATTGTTCAAGAGCCTCCAAACAATATAGACCTGAGGCAGCAGTATAGGAATTCTGCAATGGCCTGTGAAATAATTGCTAGTAGGGTAAGTGATTCAGTTTTTTTCATGGGCGTGTTTAATATTTCATAGGATTTATTATAGCTTTTAATAATTGTTATCCCTTTAGGGGCTATCGTTTTTGACCTAACTTTTTGTTCCGAGGTGTTTGTGAAATATTTTATGTTAATACATATTTAATATTTATACTTGTCATCTGAAATAATACATGCAGTTATAATGATGTTCTTTTTATCTTTCAGGTACCTACTCTTAGTGAAAATATAGCCAGTGATCCTAAAATATTAGGAAAGCTGTATTCGTTTCTGGATTCAAAACCTCCACTCAATCCACTTCTAGCGAGCTTCTTTGCTAAAACCATAGAAGTGCTTTTTACACATAGCGCGGCACACCAAGTATGTAATAAATATAAGTACAATGTTTTGTTTTATTCATTTTACATCAGCGGCGGGCTGCCAATACATTAAGCAAGCCCCTTATTAATGTATTTTATGAGAAATTTCAAAAGGCCTTATGTTTCACAAAGTCTTGTGTTTCATAATAAAAGTGTTTTTTTAGAGATATATAGAACTTTAAAATTAAATAAAACAAATCAAAATCATGGTATTGGCTTTATTGGAAAGATAATTTTATGCCATTAGTTTAAATATGATTTCGCGCATATGGCTCGAATAAAGCGCAATCTGGAAGTCAACCACTTTTTTGAGCAGCCGGGACCGTGTATTGGCAATAACGCGAAAAATGTTGGCTTCCAAGTCGTCTATCATCTTTGGTTTATCAGTGTAGACTAGCGACTTCACATATCCCAGAAAATAATCCAAAGGTGTTAAATCACACGATCTTAGAGGCCAATTCACAGGTCCATTATGCACTCATTGAATGTTTCCTTCAATAAATTTATTGTGGCGCATGCTGTGTGACATGTTGCGCCGTCTTGTTGAAACCACAACTCTTCCACATTAATGCCATTCAATTGGGGAACAAAAAAATCAGTAATCATGAATCTATAGCACTCTCCATTGACTTACGTTCTGGCTGGCATCATTTTTTAAGAAATATGGACCAATGATTCCACCAGCCCATAAAGCACACCATACAGTGACTTTTTGTGGATGTAACGGCGTTTCAATAATAGTTTGTGGATTTTTTTCACTCCAAATATGGCAATTTTGCTTGTTGACGTAGCCATTCAACCAAAAATAAGCCTCAACGCTGAACAAAATTTTGTGTTGAAAATGAGGATCGAGAGCACAATTTTCAAAATAAATTTGCACAATTTGCAAGCGTTGTTCTGGCGTAAGTCTATTCATGGTGAAATGGTAAACCAAACTGAGTCAGCTGTCAGCTATCAAATTGGCTATCGCTGGAAAAAGTATTACCAATTCGAAAAACAAACCTCTAAAAAAACATCCTTTACAATTAAACCATCTAAAGAAATTGCAGTTACGTACTGATTTGATCTGAGAATATTGTTTTTTCTGAATTTAACAAGGGTCTCATGCTAGCCCCTCCAAGCCTCCTCCAGCCCACCCCTGTTTTACACCTATTAATGTTTATTGAAATATTTATTGTCTAGGTTTCTCTTATGCAGAAACCCCGTGATTTGAAATTCAAGGGACAACGAAAACTATTTGAATTATGCGAAACTCCACTATTTTGGTATTGCATAATTGGTGAAATTACCGGATAATTTACGCAAACATTGCATAATTTTTTTCCGGTGAAGATAATATTTTTTATATTATATTTTATAGTTAATAATAAACTCCGGTTTACATAAAAAATTATATACATGATGCAAAAAACATGTAAAAAATATACATGAAAATGACCAAATAAAATATGAGCACAATCACATCAAAATAAACACATGTAATCAGGGAGATAAAAATTCTAGGATGATATTTCATATTTCATGTTTTTTTTAATATTATTACTTTATACATAGAGATTTTCTATTATACCACCGCCACACATCTATTAGATTTAGTGTGACTGGAATTCACATAAGATCTGTGTGCTGTGT
This sequence comes from Eubasilissa splendida, assembly GCA_031772225.1. Lineage (NCBI taxonomy): Eukaryota > Metazoa > Arthropoda > Insecta > Trichoptera > Phryganeidae > Eubasilissa > Eubasilissa splendida. The sequence goes on along the minus strand of CM062853.1, from coordinate 11,801,150 downwards.
TCCTTACTTTGCAAATTGGAAACAATTCAAATTAACAACGCTCTACTGTTTATTTTACAATTGTAATTTGGACTTGGTTCATCCTTTATTATCCATTTACCTATTAAGCTGATTGATTTGGATTATTGGATTATATCTACCTACTTCATAGATTTTTCTTATGTCTCCATTATGTATAACGTTTCATTTCTGTTTTCAGTGTTCCATTTATAGTATTTTTATAGATACTTTGATATTTTACAGGATTGGTATACATACCAGTTTATGTGCCTTCAAGTGATTGAGTATTTCAAGACCTGTCCAAATTTTTTACCACAAATTTTAGAACATATTGGAACATCTGGTATTATGAACTCGTTGCAGTTCATCACACAAGTCCCCGTTGGTGATATGATGAATAATATACTTACTGTAAGTTTAAGATGCAGCATCTCTCTTTATTTGATTTTATTTGTCAGAAGTGAATATTATACTACTTTAATTTGTTACGTTTTCAAAAAAATCTGTTTTAAAATCGTGATTATTGTAGGTTTCATATAGAACAGTGGAATTTATATTTTGCCTTTATTGTATTCATTTTCTGCTTGTTTCCTAGTTCTATTAAAATATGCATTTCCCCAGTAATCTATTCTATTATACAAATCTTTCACAACATATCTTGGAAGTTAGATGTCTTCTAATTGCCATCATCCATGGTGGCTTAGTTAATTATTACATATATATCACAAAAATAAATGACAGTTTGGATAGGAAAGGGGGCAAATTTATCAAACAGTTTCGGGTAAACAAATTCTGCTAAATAATATACTCTGGATCAAGAATGATTTGTACGTATATTTTGGTGTATAAGATTATTTAAAATATAATCGAGGGCCGGAGCGAGATCAAAGTGACCCCATTCAAATTTGTGTTTAATGAAGTATAATGGTTTGAGCATGTTTTATCATATTTTTAATTAAATTTCTTATAAAATGCGAACAAGATACTACTAAATTTGTCATCATTTTATAAGAAAGTGTAGTATTTTGAAGTGACATCACTCATAAACATCCAGCCGTCGGGAGCTGTGCGTGCAAGTTACGAATGAGTGTTCCGTAAGTTACGGTCCAGTATTATAATATTTATTTCAAAATGCATACAGCCAGAAGTGGGATGGAATTATTGGGATTGTTTTTAAATGCATGCAGTACAAATGAGATAGAATTTTAATATTTTACATTCATCACAAAGTAAAATTATGTATAAATGACTAAAATCTTAACTAACTAACTTATCATCACATTCTGTCCTTACACACAATTCTCACCTCATCCACATTCATACTCCTTTTCATACAAGCTCGTCGATTGTTGAGGCTTCTAATAGGACCATCCTCCAGTATCTGGTTTATTTATCCTGGTCGTGCCAACTCTTCCGTGGACATCCTCTATTTCTGGTGCCATCAATACTTGCGTCATATATCATTATTACCATTCTCTCCTCATTCATCCGTTCCATATGACCAAACCACCTAAGTGATCCTTTCTTAATCTTACCATTCTCTCCTAGTTCATCCTTTCCACATGACCAAACCACCTAGTAATCCTTTCTTAGTCTTACTCGTTACACTAACATCAGCTTTACATTCTTTACTCTTGTCATAAATAGATCTGCCACATATACGCCTAAGTGATCTCATTTCCATTGCATTCAGTCTACTTTTGTTCCTCTTCTGCCAGCTCCAGACCTCACTTACATACATCAGTGTCAGTATCAGGACACCATTGTGCACCGCTAGTCTTGCCTCGGTTGACAAGTTCCCGTTAGATATAATTCCATTCAAAATGCCGTTCACTTTATTCCCTGCAGTCACCCTCCTTTTGGAATCATTCTCAGCCTTTCCGTTTCTATCAAACATACTTCCCAAATATACAAACCATCTACTTGTTCCAACGATTCATTACCTACAGTATTTAGCACGTTGTCTTGCTTTCCTCCTTTTCGAATACCGTCACTTTTGACTTGTTGACATTCATGATAAGATCACTTTCCTTGCATACATCGTACATTCTACCCATTAGACTCTGTAATTCTTGTTCATTATTCGCCGTTAGTACTGCATCATCGGCGTATAATAAACAGCATACAATCAAGTTGCCCATTTTTGCTCCTTCATTTCAAAATTAAGAAATCTAAACGGCACATAACTTAGAAAAATAAATATAAACATTTTCATTAAAATTACAAACATAACCAAGGAAAATGTCACAATATATCAGAAAATAGTAAAAAGGTAAATGCGGGAATTAAATATTGAAATAAAGCATAAGTACAAGAATAATAATTATATAATATAATAGCTAAAGAAAATATAACAATTTTTGAAGAACAAGTATAGAAATAATAGTACCAGAATTACTGAATATAATAGAGATATAACTTTAAATTTTAAAATAAAAACTTTAAGAATATTCTACATAATTACGTAGCGCGCACTGACAGTAGTAAAGAGAGGTAAGACGCGACTGAAACACACTGTAGGGTGCTTGGTAACCCAGCGAAGAGATCTAAGACGCAACTCATCCAAATACGTACGTCATGTCTGCCGTTACCTAATAACTTATAAAATGGTCCTTATTGTCTATGGAAAAACATAGTTTTCTCTTCTTTTTACTGTCTTATTACTTTATTTTTATTTTTTGCGCATTGCATTCTTTGGGATATTTATGAGGATTACAATATCATTAATATTTAATATCATCAATTTGATTAATATTTAATTATTTGCTTTCTAGCATTTATTAAGCTATACTATTTTGCTACTTTTACAATAAACCAATATAATTAGTACATACTTCATCCATAATTATTGATTTCAGCAATTACATGCACACAAAATAGTCCCTTTTCTTATGAAACATTTTTGCGCAACATTATTTATAACATTACAAATAAATTTATTAAATGATTATATTATTAAATTACATGCATTGGTGTGTGCAAGTTTTTTTTATCATAGTGTTAGCAAAAAAAAGATGAAAAAACTACAACAAAATCACAAGCACTTTTGCATTTAATTTTATTATTATTAAGGTGGCAAAGAAAGGGATAAACTTGAATTTGTATTTTTTTTTTTAATTGATAATTTTATTTCAGTGGTTAGACTCTCAAAATTTAATTGAAAAATTGATAGCTTTAATTTGTGGAACTTATACGGAAATATATGTTAAGAAAGCAGTCGATAACACAATTTCTGAGGAAGTAGTTAATCTGAATGAAGAGAATTCAAAACAACAAACCGAGGAGACTAGTGAATCCAAGCTTAATGAAAGTGAATGTGTAGCAACAGAAGAAGCAGAAACTGGCGTATCAGATGGAGTAGTATTAAATGGACCTGCAGGAACCAAAAACAATGATGAAGCATTACCGATTATTAGTTCTGAGAAATTAGATGAACGATTGTTGACAAGTCGGTCTGCTAATGCGTCACAACTTATTTGCAATTTTATTTCCAAGGGTAGAGAACCCAATACCGACTTGTAAGTTTGAAGTTTCAATAATTAAATTTATTTTACTTACAAATTACTGATTAAAATTTTTGTGATATTTATGAATACATTATTACTCCAGATATTTTTTATGATATCTATTACAGTTAATTGAATTTTTACAGAGGTCATAGATTTAATAATCCGCTTCTTGCCAAGTGCCTGTCGGCTGAGATAATCAACCAGTTGCTTGAGTCAATGTTTAGCTGTCCTGAAAATAATAGGAAAAATGCCATTTGCAATGGAATACAAGTTTTGTTAACACTACTCAATGACGAAACAGGGTAAGTCATTTTGAATTAATTAAATATTCTAAATCACACTTTATATTATCACACCCTATAATCATTTAAGATCTTTCTTAATTGGAGTGCATAACTCGACTTGCATTGTTATAAAAAAATGCATTTTATCTATGTAGATTTAAATATTACATTATAAATTTATATTTTTTCATTAACAAATATTATACAGTAAAATCCCGTTTATTCGAAGAATGTTTATTCAAAATTCTCTGCAAGTTAAAATTTTGGAGCAGAATGTGGTCCCTCTGGAAAGTTTTCATACTAAATTGTACTTTTCAATTGTATATCGTTATTCGAAGCTATTTTTGGACCCTATCAAATGAATTTGTCGATCTATTTTTCGCCTAATTTGATTTTTTTTGTCAAATGTTCGTAATCTGGAAAATACACTTGCGCTACGCGATGTGTCTGTCCAAAATCCAAGTCCATCCAAATGGGTAGTTCCGCCCCTATACCGATTCACTATGCATAAAGTTAATTCGCATTATTTGTTTTCTCACTCACTCTCCGTATACTAGAAAAGATGACAAATATATCTTGTTCGTTCTCAATTTGAAATTTTTATCTTCCTTACCGCGACGCATTAATTTAAGATCGCATGCATTTTTCTCTCGCTCGTTTTCTTTACATTAGAAAAAGAATAAACGGGATTTTACTGTATATTCTAAATCACATATTGTGCAAAATTATATTTAATTCTGCTTAAAGAATTTGTTTCACCATTTTTTTTTTTACTGTTACTGTTGTGTTTTATACTGATGATTGATACATTTAAAAATTTTAGCCAAGTTCAGCAACCTATAGTAAATCAAGAAGAAATTCACCGAATCGCTGAAATCATTACGCCTTGGCTACCAAAGTTTGTGAATATCCTCACAGACCCGCCAATACAGTCCCAGGTAAACGCAAACGTTTTCTATTGATTCAGTTCTTCCAATCTTTTTCAATCTTCCGAGTAATTCATGATTCAGCCCAAATATTTATAATTTCTTCTTTGCCTGACTACAAAGTGCAGCTTAATAAAGATAAGATAAGAGAAAAGTTTTCCTCGCTCCCAAATCAATTTCAAAAATTCATTTTGAAAGACATTTTAAGAGACTTGAAAATTTTTTAGGCCATTGGCCATATATAATATGACTTTGACATGGAATCTATTGAGCCCCCAATGTATTATTATTATTCAAATTGTTATTTTGTCATACATACAATTTACTGTGTTTTTTAAAAGTCATCTTTAAAAATAACAAAATATTATTTAGTCATTTTAAACAATAGTATATTCAAACAAGTTATTTAGGTTCACACATATTTATTTTTTCTTCTAAAATAAAAATAATAAATGCATTTATTATGACCACAATCCTTATTTACTCACACTTGTTTATGTTTTAGAACTATGTGATTGGTTTGAATCCTTTAGTTCCAAATCTCAGAATGTGAAAATTGACAATGTGTACAATGTTATATTAATAGCAATCAAAAAATGATTGTTAAGATACCACATGTAGTTGAGGAATACATAGGCCTGATTATTATTATGTTCCACATAATGTATACGATAGCTTGAAGAATTAGTTTAGTCTAACAAATTGTTTTGAGTGTGAGAGAACTAACTTTATTCTCATCTCTTTCTAAATATTTACATAAAAAAACTTGTATGTCTCAAAACTTCATATACAGTATAACCGCGATATAACGAAACCCGATATAGCGAAAAATGACGTATATCGAAAGAAAATCGAAATTTAATCCCTAAAACCAATTTTTCTTACAAAAATGCATTTATATAAAGAAATCCCGTTAATATTTATAACAAAATCATTTTTGTCCCGTACGAAAAAATGCCAATACATTTACGTAAATTTATAATGAAATAAAAAAATGTTAAAAGATGAAAATATTATTTCGCACTTACAAAGCCGCGCCGCTGCATCTGCCGTATGCGAACGGTTTTATGGCCTTTTCGGCGGTGCATGGCGGTCTGCCGACAAGGTAGTAAAACAATTCAAACTTCTTCTTGGGTTCATAGTAGGCCCATAAAACCATTTGACATAATTCTTGCGGCGTTCACTTGGACACGTTTTACGTACGCATACGCCTCTAATATGTATTGCAATCCCAGACCCAAACAGCTGGAAAATACAAAAATTAACAGGAACCCCCCGAAAGTTGCAGTATGTACTTATTGGGAATGTCAGTCTCAGTGTAACGTCTGTAGAGTTAAGTTTGTTCCGCTTTTAATGCGATTATTGCATGACCGAACTGAATATTTACATAAATTCATTTTCGTTTGACAATTGTTTTCGTGTGAACTCGTCAATAATATAAATAATTCGTTAAAATATTTTATGGACTATTTTTGTACGGCGTTTTGTGTTTTTATTAACCATTGTTTTCGTATGTTTACTGAAATCTGCGTATACATACTAGTGTAGCATAATTTATTATTTAAAGTACATTTCCTAATATTTTGTGAAACCTTAAAATGGCTTCAGTACGTGATAATTCCCGCAAAACTTTAACCAAAAATGACACATTGAATGAGGAAAGCAATGAAATCTCATCTGCTTCGTTACCGTCAACTTCCGAAGTTTCAACGATACGTATCGGGAAGACCAGAATTACCGGTGGATGCATTTTCCCACTGTGATGCATTGGCTAAAATAATTATACGAGACAGTGAAAGAAATGTTAAAACTAAACAGGGGAAAATAAATGATTATTTTAAGTGAACAATGTTAAAGATTATTTTGTGTGAATAATGTTAATGATGATTTTAAATGAACAATTTTAACGATTATATTTTGAAGTGGTTGCCGCCATTACCGGTAAGTACCTTCGTAATTTATATACGACTCATTTTATAAAAATGCCGCGATTCAACTGTAAATTTTTTATTTTTGAATTATTTTTTATGTTTCATGCCCAAAACTATGTTTGAAGCGGCTCTACATTTAAACACAATTAAAATATTGTTTTGTGTTTGCAATATTTTGGAATTTCCAAAAGTATCTTCCAATTGGTGTTGAATAGGTTCTGTTCTTAATTTAATTCCTTTGATTATCCATTTGCTTATCTGTTTTAATAACAAAACTACTAAAAATATGTAGGTATTCAGTTCCCTATGGCCTTCTTCCTCCTTTGTTTGCAGAATTTGCGATCTTTTTTGAAGCCGCGCAACATTTTTTTGCGACGGCGCGTAACATATAGTAGGATTTTTTTTATTTATTTCGTTATATGTGGGAATTCGTTATTACGAATTTTTATTTTATGGGCCCTTGGATTTCGTTATATTGCGGTTTTACTGTATTTTGTTTAATTATCAAATATCAGTATCGTCTTGAAACGGTATGAAATATGCAGATAATACCTCAAATTTAATAGAATTCAGCTTATTTTCTTTTGTCTAAAGATATTTAGCATGTCCCAATATTTTTGGTGTACTTTAAAAAATTTATATTTCACAAGAAAGCGTATTATAGAGAAGTAAATAGAAATACTTTTGATCATTTGCCTGAATGGTTTTTTCATACTTTTTCAAATCATAGGGTATAACAAAGGACAATGCAGTGGGAGTTGCCCGGCTGACCGTCGCCCATCTGATCGTGGTCATGGTGGACACAGACAGCCCGGCGGTTGCCAGCGCCATGTTGGATCATCAAGTCTTCACTCTGCTGCTTGATATGTTCTTCCAGTTCCAATGGAATAACTTTTTACATGCCCATGTCGAAGGTATTATTGAGAAGGCACTCAAAGCGCCGTCACAAAAGGAAGTTTACAAAAAACATGTAAGTCAATAGTGAATTCAGTACAACTTTTAAATTTTTAAATCTCCAATTTTAATGAATAATTCCAATTATTAAAAGAAACAATTTTTTTGATTTTGACAATTTCACAAATAAAACACATAATTTAAATTAACGCGGTCTGCCCATATGGCATGGTCAAGATATCTGTCAATGTATTGAAGATTCCTATGGTTCTACAGGTATATTAAAACTTATGGGCACCAGCTGTGAAAAACAAATACGAATGGTGCCGATAATCAGTAGAACCTTAGTATTTTCATCATTTTATTTCTACAATGCCAGTATATTTTGAGATAAGACATATTTTCAACATCGTTAGCAATAATAATTACATACTGTAACTGAAGATATTTTCCAAATGTTAATTAATCATTCATTTTGTTATTTTCAGCTATTTTTGAATTGCAAATTAATAGAAAGAATTTTTTCCGCTTGGGAAGAAAATGTCACTCCGTAAGTTTCATTTTAATTCTGTATTTCTGACGAGTTCAATTTTTAATTACAGTAAAACCCCAGTAATTCGAACCCCGTTTATTTGAAATTTGACTTTATTCAAAAAAAAATCTAACACTATTACGCAAATATATTTTAATACATCGGAGAAATGGCGGTATTGACAAGTACGACAATTATGTCATCATTAAAAATGGTGCGAAAAGATAGTACATTATAATCAGATTTTTAAAAATAATGTTGTGATTTGTTTACACTGTATTTTGACAACTTGTTTGTTATTTTAAAATGTTTATATATAGGTACATATAATTACTTCGAGTTGTAATAAAAAAAGTTGTACCTATGTAAAAAAAAATTGAATTTTTGAAATTTTTATTTTCATTATCGTAAGTTGTTATTCGAACTTTTTTCTTGATTTTCAGTGTCCTCAACTTCGAATAAATGGGATTTTACTGTATTTAATTTTTACAATCTTCACAATGGTTTTCCTTAATACTAATATTATGCACCCCATAGTATAATTTTAAAGTTTTCATTCACCCAACTATTGGGAGCTATTTCCCATTTCAGCGCATTTAATATTCAAGTGCTGAGCATTATTTGAGCACTGGACCACAATCAGTTGGACAATTCTTAAATTGGACTTTGCCTACTTATTAAAAATAACCATACATCAATGTAAAAATGTAACTTACATGTTTAAGATATTAAAAACAAATGCACTGATCCTTTAACATTAAAATGTCTAATTTCAGTGATAAGGCGAGACCTGGCTACATGGGTCATATAATCCAAATAGCTAATCACATTGAACACTCACTATGCTCTGATTCAGAGGATGATAATTTGAACACGGTAATAAACGTGGATTTGTGGAATAAACTTCTCGTAAGATTAAACGACATTAACACACTCTACTCCACATGTTTGGTAAGTGCATTTTTCTCTTCACATCCCAACAATCTATGTGTGTATAAAAGTATTTTAATGGAAAGCGCTATGGGAATAGTAACTGAGTCCTTATTCTTGTGCACACTGTACAGTCAGCATCGGTCACATGAAAAACACACATATATTATTTTACTTAAAAGCAAAATTCACATATATTGGGAAGTTATCATTATTCATTTCAATGCTGATAAATCAGTATTTATTTTTATAACAGCATTCCTTTTATAGCTTGCATCAATATAAACATTCTTAATACAAATATTGTAATACATTTCATTTACATACAAGCCTGTTGGCCGCTTCCTTCCTCGCTGGGTACATATAAAGTACCTGTTTTGAGGTAGATAGCCAGAAAAATCAAAAGGAGACGATTAAAGGTAATCAGTAAATTGAACAAAGTCAATTTTTTTTGATACCGACTAAAGATATGTAAGAAGTAAAAGAAAAGAAACAAGCAGGGAGCAAACAAAATATGATAAGTACAAAGTAGGATATAAGGACAAAAAGAATTACATAAAATGAGTAGCTTTGATCATTCAATGAACTCTTCCAGCTGACTTCTTCCAATTTTGAAAAGCCATTCCTTTATAATCGCACAGAATTCAGGATACAATACCATTGCCAACTCTTGTGGTAGTTGTATATCCGTGGTCTTATAAAACATGCATGTTTTTGAGCAAATGGGGTTTTCATTAATGGGACAGCTAGTTTTCTTTGAGTTTTTGTCCGAGTACACTTAGAATGAGTGATAAGGTGCAGGACTCTTTTTTCATGTATGTCTTTAAGCAGAGTCTTTATGAATAATTGCCTTATATTTAGCACCTTGAGTTTTTGGAATTGCGGCTCTGATTCATGCTGAAAGGATTTATTGAGAATTATTCTCATTATGGCTTTTAGCATTTTAATCTAACTAATTATTGACTTATAAACAAATTTTTGCAAATCTACAACGTGATGAAACAAACATTATTTTTATGTTATCTTTAATTATATTGTGTAGTTTATTTTAAATTATGTAAAAGTCTGTTAACTTGGATATATAGTAAATTAAATTACTTACTAGTAAATTAATATACTTGTTTTTGCAGGGCGGCCATCACCCCGCTGACAATAATTCTCAAGGAAGCCAACCCTTACCGCAGGTATTTACTTTTAATTATATGAATTATGACCCAATAATTTTTGTGTACGCTGAGTCCCCATTTATATGAACATTCATAAAGCTAAGAAGCAAAAGACATGATAAATAATCTTACTCATAGGCTTTACGACATGTAAAATAATAACAATGGCTTCATTGGTAACACTGTCATCGATGTCAACTTCATGGTGTGACAGTTTAATAATGAAACAGTGGCACCACTTGTTTTAATGTTGTCTCATTACATTTTAACTTTAAATCATTTTTTAGTAATTCTCATTCCTGAAAATGTTAATTTCTTAATAAGTAGTTTAATTCATTTAATAAACATTGATTTCAAAGTACATATTGTAGTTCTCTGATCATTTTTGTAACTAGTGTGATTTTACCCCAATAAACTCGCAAAACTGTAACATAATCAATGACTCTTTCAATAACTAGAAATTACTTTCAACGGATTGAATGTAAATTTATTGATTTTTGTTTTTTTTTTTTTGCAGGAATGTTACACCACAGAATATCTTCATCATGATATTAATTTTAATGATGGAGAAGATATCATAACGTAAGTTATTTATTTATTACTGGCAAAAAGTAGGTTGTTAGGTAATTGCGAGCAGCTATGTTATGGCCATTGTGATAGTCTCAGCTACATCCAGTATCTTTGTAATTGATTAAGCATTAAAGAGAGTAATATTTTCTGTGTCCTCTATCCCATGGCAAGGTTCTTTGAAAAATTTGTGATAAAGCCATCAAATTATACCCAAAAGTTATTGCAGATACGATTAGATAATTTCAAATCTAGACAACTCTTAAATTTAGTGATGTGACTAAATATGAATACACACTTTTTGCTTCTGGCCGGCCGGCCTGGGGTTAAATACAGTAAAATCCCATTTATTCGAAGTTGAGGGGACCGAAAATCAAGAAAAAAGTTCGAATAACGATTTAGGATTATGAATATAAAAATTTCAAAAATTTGATTCTTTTTTACATATTAACTTTTTTTATAGCAACTCAAACTAATTATAAACACCTATATCCACACATTTAAAATTAACAAATAAGTTGTCAAAATACAGTGTAAACAAATCACAATATTATTATTTTAAAAAACACTATTATAATGGACTATCTTTTCGCGCGCCATTTTTAATAACGACATAATAGTCGAACTTATCAACCTGCCATTTCTCCGCTGAAGTTAGCGACAAAAGTTATTTTCGTTAATGTGTTTATTTAACAATTGTTTTCATGTGTTTGTTTACCGACATTTATATGTTTATACATAATATGCATTCCGTAATTTATTCTTTAAAGTACATTTTTGAATATTTTCTGGAACCTTAAAATGGCTTAAAAAAATTTTAACCCTCAACAAAAACTATAATTCCGAATTCGTCTCTCTACGATTTAAAGAAATAAGAATGTCGATTGACCGATGGGAAACTCTCAATGCATGTAGCGGCTCTACAATTAAACACAGTTAAAATTTAATGTTCTTTTATATTTGCATGGCATTTTGGAATTTCCAAAAATATCGCCGAATTTTAGATTATCTTATATTGTTTCGTAAAATGTTTTTCATTTAATTTCTTAATTATTATCCATTTGCTTATCTGTTGAAACAACAAAACTAAATAATCCTCTATTGTTTGCAAAATACGTTATTATGTTATATCCCATATTAAATTGACAATGAGTGTCTTGTTTGTGGAACTTACAAACTTTTTTAAAGCCACACTACATTTATCTATGGCGAGCGTGGAATATTTATATATTAGGAGAAAAAAATTATTTCACTATATGTGGGAATTCGTTATTACGAATTTAAATTTTTTAGTCCCTTGGATTTTGCAATAACGAGGTTTTACTGTGTATATATATATATATGTGTGTGTAGTATATTATCATTGTTTTCATTATATTTTTATAGTACATTTCTCAATTCACCTGGTTTATTATAAAATTAATATTAAAATATTATGTTTTATATTATGTATTTCCTTAATACAAATAATATTAAACGAAATCAGCGTGTGTTTTTTCAATTCTTTATCCCCAGAGTCAGTTATTGGAATATTATGCATTCAAATATGTGGTTTCCTCATCACAACTGAAAAGATTGTTAGCAAATGTGTAAAACATCTATATAATGAAAAATATATATTTCTCTTCACAATGCCCGCATCTTTTGACTTATTGATTTAATTATGATATTGACCTTTTCTGGCCAAAGGGAATCTCACAAGACTGTTGTTCCATTTTTCAGCGACACCATGAATGAATTGCCAGATAACTCAGAACAGATGTTCAGTTCCATGTGCGAAAATACATCGAGTTCTATGGGCGGAAACAGCACAGCAGATCATTGGACACACGCTAATATTAAAAAGTATTATTTTTTGTCATGTATATGGGAACTATAAGGGCCGGCTGTGTGATCAGTAGTAACTTTTTAGTATAGTAAAAAAAGTTACCAAATAAGTAAGTTTTGCAAAAACGGGTTGTTTGATCTTTCGTAAAAAAATATTTACTTGAAAATACGTCCCGTAGTAAACTCCTTTTACTTCCTGATATCCGATAGTAAAAAGAGAATCGATAGTTAAATATGGCGGACTTTTCACAGCTGTTCCAAAAGTCATCAGACACATTGATACTTCGAAAGTTGCAGTATATGACGATTAATCATTCAGTATCCCACTATTTTAATGATGAGAGTTCATCTGATGATGATATCGTTAGATAATATACATTAGCACATAATGCAAAAAAAATTCACTGCCAAAGTGACCAAAAAATCTGTAGATAATGCATAAAATAAGACATATTTCATGATTATTTGTCGTGCCTGTGGACATCTCCATCTATGCTTTGACAGTAGTAAATTTGATGTATCAACAACCCGCAAAGGACTTTTACTACGGGTATTAGTTAAAAGTTAACACTGATCACACAACCGGCACTAAATATCAACTTCTAAAGATGAACAAAATACACAATGATTGCTACTTTGTAAATCACAACACTATTTGTGGTCCATTTTCTTTTACTCTTTCAGTTTACTTTTTCTGTCCCTTTCCTGCACCACATCACAGCCTATTTTTCTTTGTTACGCACAACTCTGTCGGTTTATGGTCCACATTCACTTTCATGTTGTGCAATCTGTTCTGGATTTACAATCTGATGAATGATCAAAATATCTAATATTGTATATTTTCTGGATCAAATGACCGAGAAGTCGGGGTCGATCCTTATCCTGACAAACCAATTGATTCAGCCCTGTTTTTATACTAATTTGATAGTAAGAATATTGATGTGACATGTATTCTGTGTACACTATTGTTCCAGCATTACCGGTGAGAACATTCTGGAAGATAATGATAATGGAAGTGTTGACAAGACCCCTGCTTCTCTAGGAGAAATAGAAGACAGTGCATATTTCGATCTTCTTATTAATTTCACAGGACACGAAGGGATGAACGCTTTTAACAAGTGGCTGAGAAACAATGACTGGTAATATTTTATTTTATTAGTAATCAACTATGGTAGTGATCAGATTTTACATTACTGTGACAGGGACTGAATTAAGATTGTGTAAAATAGCAGAAAGTGTAAATTGATGGTAATATGTGTTGAAATTTTTAACATAATATAATCATAAGTAGTTTTGTGCCTTGCGTGCCCGCATAATGCGGTATTTAAAGCTTGTTTCTGTATAGTCTACATACATTTTTCAAGTGAAGTTTTTTTAACTTTTCCAATTGATGAACTATTGAATTTGTTTCGTTGTTAATAGCCCAATCCGTGAATGTCATTTATAAATTTTTATTTTTTTTAATTTTTGTGGTGTTTGAATATTTAACAATCTTTTTATATTAATAAACTGAATACACATATATATGAACATTGTATTAAATTTTGATATCAATTGATGTTTAAACAATTTAATCTCGTCAAAAAAATGTTTGCTTCCTGTGATGTCGAGACACATTTTATAATTTATGTTGGCTAAGAAATAATGATAATCAAGGTCTTGGTCATGAATCATCGGTTCGATTGAACTGTGGATCTTTTGAAAGCATGGCTCACAGTTCACTTGTGGATGAATGACAAATGTTTTATTCGCTGGCGCCGGACGTGTGAGGAATATTTTCTTGTGACTTACGTTTGCAAATGTCCTATTTTTAATATTGTTTTCATTTACTACGTCCAGTGTAATGAAATCGAAATTCTTCATAGAAATTAAATAAAAAATATTTCATTAAAATGGCATGTTATCAAAATTCTTCAATTAAATTGACAAACTATTATTTGTTCAAACAAAAAAAATGAAGATAATTATACATGAAATAATATTTTTTTCAAAGACTTATTATAGATATCTCATAGAGACTAAGCTATTTATATTATATTATATGGGAAGTATTAACAATTTGAAGGTATGGAAGTACTTCCCATATTAATATAATATAAATAACTTTGTCTCTATGAGATATCTATAATTTGTCTTTATAACAATGCCTTTAGAGGTAAAAATCCAATAATTGTGTGTAAGGACACACAATTAATATTCAAATATTGTTAATATTTTTTTCATTTTAAATGTTAAACAATGCATGCTGACTGTAATATAATATATGTACTTCCTATCTCAAGTAAATGGCCAATGAAATATGTATATTGCAATTTTCAAAATGGTATGATTTGAAATTGAGTTATTGACAAGATATAAGGTTATAAGGCTATAAGGTTTTCATGGCATAATATCTTTTACCCGCCTTTAAATGAAACATGATTATTGCTAATGAATAAAAAAGACCAGCTTTTTTTACATGAGGCGGTATAAATATCTTATTTTCATCAAATCATGACATATGTTTTACCTGACAAGCCAACCACAGAATATCACTTGAAGCTGCATCCTGGTTGCAAATAGCACAGAATGGTTCAAAACTTCTTTAATGTTTGATTATTAAATCCATTACTTCTTGAAACTCTTCAAACTTCTTCAAACTTGAAAAAACATAAAAATATGTAAATTATTATCTAAAATAATAAATGTTAACTTACTCTAATAGAAATCAATCCTCATGATCTAAATTTTTTTTTTATGTGGTAATAAATTAGAAAATAAAAATATATATAGATACTAAAATAAAGCAAATCATTTCCGCTACAACCAAACAAAATTTAAAAAAAAAACTTCATTGAAAATCTGTATTAATCAAAAATTTACATTATTTAAAATAAAAATGCTTTGTATATTGGATATTTGGATTGATTACTATCTAGATACAGCAATATTATTTTTTTGTCGTAGATATTTCAGCCGTTTACTGATGTTATTTTTATGGGAGCTTGAATTTGGTTCTAACATAAGTAGTACACAGTTTTCATGAAGTTGGTTGTATAATATAAAAGCAATGTATGGAGCAACTCTCTATCCTTAATACACCCTTATTGGTTTTGCCTTTAGTTTAGTAGTTGCGGTGAATTTTAATTAAACGCTCTTCGAAAAAATTGAATAATACTATTTTAATGTAGATAAATTAATTTGAAGACAGAAAAATCACTGAAAACTAAAGCATTTTGATAATCTCTTATTTTTTAATATTATTTTAAAATTACGTTACATGGGCTCATATTTTAGAACTGTAGTAAGTAATTGAAACAAATATTTTGATAATAATTCACTTTAAAAAGGGTTTTGTTATATAACCAAACATCGTGTTAACAACAAGGTAACTCTGCGCTTGTCCTAACAATTTTATCTAGGGTTGTTTAAGTGTCTAACCTTACACAACCAAAAAGAATTGTGCATAAGTGTGATAACTCCACTCACTCTTCTATCGAATATTGGCTGAAAGTGACTCTATGACTATACAGCGTACATTCTGATGTGTATTAGTTTGAAACCGGTGTAAGTATTCACTTATCTTATCTTGGTGCGTGCGTAATCTGTAAGATTTAGTGAGCGATCTGTGTCATTCCACGGGTCGATTTTCGACTGATCTGCCGCTCGCCATTCAACTCGTTCAAATTGATCTGGCTCACTAAGCCAGTTAGTTCACGAATGACACACTGCTAAAATAGACTTACATTGAATCCATCAAACAGAACTACTATGGACAGCAACACATAGAAGGCAAAACTTAATACAGGAATCAATGTCTGCGAATGCTAAATCTGCAGTTAAGTTGTTGGGCGTGCACATTGATTCAGATAATGAATATACAAATCAGTAAAATGTCTGCATGCTTTTATCAACTGAGATAGATTAAAAATATTCAGAGACATCTTTCTATTGATGCAGCCCGTCTACTTATAAATGCATTTGTGGTGTCACGTGTGGACTATTGTGACAGCATCTATGCTGGCCTGCCAATGTTTCAGCTGGATAGATTACAATCTATTCTAAATGCGGCTGCACGGATAATATATGGAGTTTCCAAATTCTCTCATATAACATCCCTTTTACATCAGCTACATTGGCTCCGATTCCCTGAAAGAGTTGAATATAAATTGTGCTGGTTGATGTACAAGGCGACACACAACATGGCGCATCTGTATCTTCAAGAACTTTGTGTCCCGGACAATTTGAATGGTAGACGTCAAATTCTCACGTCAGCCTCTACTTCAGCTGCAGGAAGGGTTGTAGAACTGACCAACCGTTGCCAGAAGTTTAAATTTAGTGAACGGCCATTTGCAGTGGCAGGCCAAAAAACGTGGAACTCTTTGCCCTCCGTCATAAGAAACAGTGCATCAGAGACTTTATTTAAGAAGAAACTAAAAACACCTTTTTAAAAAGTCATTTCCATAAGTGAAGATAACAATTTTTAATTTTAATAAACGAAGATAATCGTAGAACTATAAACAGTTTATGTGTAAAGCGCCCTTGAGGTGATAGTTTTTACGAAAATGGAGCTATAATACAAATTATTCATTATTATTATTATTAAAACATATGCCAGTTGGTCATTCTTCCGCATCATGTATGCTTCAAAAATGATTTGAAATTAAATTTGAAAACAAACTCAGTTTATGTGTGTAAAATGTAATGTGTTTCAAATTATAGATTTAAATTTAATATCACTATTTGAAAACTAAATAGAGTGCATTAGTCACAAAATCAGCTCCCGCACAGATCACTACTGCACTCAAGTACGCAGTGTAGCGCAGCGTTGTGTTCTCTCATGGATAATGTTGGTTTGTTATTTTGTAGTTATAGCTCTGGCTTCAGTATTTGTTTATGTTCGTGAAGGATACTTCAGAATCTTTGCTATTAATTTCTTAAAAACATATCGTGAATTTGGAGCATTATCGTACTTTAAAGTCATAAATTATAATGCCGCTAAAAGGTGCGACGTATGAAAGATGCCATGCGTATTTATGAACACAATCAATGAGTTAAATAGCCAGTATGCTTTATTTATTTATTTATTAGCTACATACCCGAAACATTAACTTTAAAAAATAACAGCCCAAACAATGTCATATTTATAATTCTTCTGCCTAAATAATTGAGCCCCTTACATCTTATCAATACATTTTTACATCACATATTTCAAAAATTACGAGAAACAGTCGAGACGTAAAATCAAAAGTAAAAAAAACATTCCCATATTTGCACACATCTCCAATTGATGATAATACCTTTTGCAAACAATGATGCATGACCATGAATCCGATGACGAATCTTAATCCTCTTCCAAAATTATTGTGTCAAATTCGTTTGTTGCTTTTGTTCAATGTGTTTGATTCAAATATTCTATGTTGCCATTTTGTGATCTGTTTGTTTCATAAGTACATAGCATTTTGCTATGTTTATAAAAACAACAGTACTAAATATATACAGAATGTAAAACGGCAACACCTTAAAAAATAACATGCATATAATATTTTATGTGAACAAGAAAAGACCTATTAGAAATACAGCCTTATTCCGTTTTTATTGAGGGGACAAATTTTTTATTTTCATTTGTTGACCAGTGTTATCAACGAAACTCCTTTCTTTAGAGTCTTGCTCTTTGTAAGTAAATTTTTTCCTGGTAGAAATGATCTGCTCTGATGTAACCGATGGTTGACGCAACCTGGATCAGGCTTGCAAATTATTGTCGTTAAATCGCATAAGTTTTTTTAATCACCTTTTTTATTCATAAAATGTGTTTGAACAAAATATGATTTTCTATTAAAAAAGTTAAGTTTTTAAAAATTCACTCCTCACACATTTTTATTTCCAAAAACCCACTCGCAGAGAGGTTAATAAAAAAATAATATTAATATTGAAGTCCCCCCCCCCCCCCTCATTGCACTAACAAATTCGTTTTACTTCACTTATTTGCAAGGTAGGCACGTTTTCGTTTAGTAATTTGATTATTATTTCCATTTGTGACTATATATTCTGTCAATAAAAAAAAATTATATCCATGTTTACAATTTTCAGGCATAATCTGTTTTTTTATTTTGCTGTAGATTTTTCTGTATTTCTGTTTTTTAAATAATTGTTATTCTGTTTTAGCCCTGATTGGATAGATGACAATGGTCGTAGCCCAATTTCTCCACCAGTCCCCAGTATTGGGGAAAACAATTCATCACGTAAGTTCTTCAATGTTGTAGTCAGTGTAAAACCTACATATTTTTCAATAATTCAATTTCAACAATAATATGTGTGAATAATACAGTATAACCGCATTAATTTTAAATTTAAGGAACCAAAAAAAAATAGAATTACGCTAAAAAATAATCATTGCTAGGATCCGATTGGGGATCAATTTGCGAAATTAGTAAAAGTCATGAACGGAGGCGCTAATTTCATTTAAAAAAAATTAAAACTTCTGTGTTTGGATGACTTTGGTGCATTGTCTAATAATAGAATAGCTTTCTGTGGCAAACAGAGATGATAAGTGTTGGCGTACTAATGGTGCAAATTTTATGTTATACAAGCTGGAAAATATCTCTGTCCATCTAAGCTGACTTCTATTAATAGACAGATAAATTCGAGATTGATATTTCTATGACAATTTGTGGTTTATTTACCGATTTCAGAAGATGAGATCCAGAGACATTACCACACCAAAGAGTTATTAGTCAATGCTTCTGTAGCTTATGTCCGGAAGATTCTAATTCGTTTTTGCAGGCCAAAGTTTTTAATAGGAAACATTTCCAGTATAATCCGGTTTCATCGGCATTATAAATTTGCTCCAGCGTAAGATCTTCGGTTTCAATAAATACTTGAAACTTAGAGGTGAATTCTTGTGCAGCTATTTCATCACAACTTTTTTTCACCTTGAGTGGCAATTTGTCAGATGCTATGTCTCTGTTTAAACCGAGACATGTTAAAATTGCCCTGCCACTTTAATTTGTCATAAAAATATTTTGCCTAAACGGAAATACCTTCCGCCCTTTGTTGGTTGAACCACAAAACCATTGCCATGTCGAGATCCTCGTATATTGACAATTTCATCATTTTTCTGCTGGTTATACCTACGGCACTATCTGATGTGCCCGCAAAATCTACCAGCTTCTTTTTTTTCATAATTTTGCATATGGTTTGGTCACCAATATTGTATTGGCTTATTAAAACTTTAACCAGTGCACTGTTTTTAAACTTTTGAATATTTTCTAGCTTTTATTCAATTGAAGCACAACTCGTTTGCGTTTATCCATTATAATAAAACACCTTTTTACAATTTAAAAAAACTGTGACATCCCTAACAATATTCTGTGGGGAAGAAGTAATGCCACTTTCGTAACTTACCGCGCTCTATTGTAAACAAGTGACTCAATGACACGACTGAAGACAAGCGACCCTCATAAAGCACAAAACAAACTAAAAGCTAAATAATAAAAATAAATGTTGTGACGCTTCTCGGATACGATAAGACAGCTGATGTGCTCAACCCATGTTTGATCCTTATGAGTATGTGGAACATTTTCATTTATATGAAAAAAGAATTTACTGTATTTAGAACCTACTAATGAATTACTTGGTGCATACAAAGGTAGAGTTAAAGAAAAATAAAATATTTGATAAATTTATAAAAATAAATGCATGCTATCTAGCGAATATGTACTTTTAAAGATATGTGTTAAAATACTATAACGGTTGATATGTATCAGTTGCATCATTCTGCTCTGCATACAAAATACAATAGGGGTGAATGATAGCACGCTCTGCACTCAACTCCGTACTTTCCTTAACGCACCTTTAAAGAAGTGTCTCATCCATGAACATGCGCCATAACTAAGAAAATATTTTTGGGAAATGTAAAGATTTATGTTTACGAATTTTGATCTTCATCAAGATTAGGATCAAAATTAGAATTATACAATAAAAATATAAATAATCAATCTTTTTTTATTTTCTACAGCTTGGGGGGACATCAGTAACCTGACAAATGAACAAAGTGGCTGGGCTGACTTTGGAAACCTTCAGGAAACAGCTGGAATATCAAATGTCCCTAATACATTTACCTGTGAAGCTTTTGCTGCATTCGATCAAGAAAATGTCCCAAGTTCCAAAATAATGACTGATGATAAAACTGCAGCTTCTCAAACTGAAATACCTGCTGTTGCACAGGAAGAAATTGTAATAAATGCTAAAGATGACAGCGGAATGAATAAGAACAATGAAATCAGTATTGCGAATGATCTAAATACAATTAAAATTGAACAGATTCAATCTGAAACATTGAGTGATACAGTCATTAGTGTCGGTGGGGGAACGCCGACATTTGCAGACATTGTTCGACAGCAACCTGGTGCTCAAAAAGTGGTTGTGAACCAAGTATCTGAAACTGAAGAACCTAAGATATCAAGTGAAGGTATGTTTATTTTAGAGTATACATTAAAATAAATATTGTAACTTTACCTTATTTACAATCAATTGTGGCTAAAGTCATACCTGGGAGTCATAAGTGACTAGCAAAATTCAGCAATATCCAAAAATGCAGGCATTAAAAAAGCCAGATATTACCCCGTTTCAAAATCTTTTATTTTGTTAGCTTCCCACTCACAATCTCATCTGGGTCCTTGTAAAACTGTCAGTTGACCTGTGTAATGGAGTCTGTATGAAAATGCTTTATTCCGTTAAATGTACAATATTATTATCATTAAACTATATTAAACATTGTTGTTCTATTCTTCTTTCATATTGTTTATAATAAATTTCATTTATTATAATGCTATGTGATAGAAGAGAAGATAAATTGTGTGAAATTTGATACAATCTGATCATTTATATCTAGATTTGGTTACTCACCAAAGCGAAACTATTCAAACAATGCTGTTATATTAAAGGTGTTCCTTCACTAAGATGATACAAAGTATTACATATATATGAAAACACTGTTTCTATTAATTTATAGAATAACTAAATATTTAATGAAATAACAAATCTAATAATTTAACAGTAACATATTACATCCTGTATTTAAGAGCATGGCGCATGCTATATAATGCAGGTCTGAAAATATATCTTTCTCTTTTCTTCTACCTCAAATTTTGGTTTCATTTTATTGTCAATTAGCCAAGAATTTTCTAAAGCCATTTTAGATTTTGTTTTATAATATTGTTATATTTACAGTAAATGAGGTGTATTTGTTACATTTTAGGATCGGCAAGTGACCAAACAAGAGTGGAAAGTGTTAACACTTATTCCGACACTAAAACAACTTTGGTAGATATTGACTCACTCTCCCAGTCTCTAGCAAATATAAGTCTTGCGGGGAAAACTGATGACACTTCATCCGATATCTGTGAATTGCCGACTGATAGTGTCGACAAGCCACTATCCTCTGCTGAAGAAGCAGTTCCGACTTCACTGCAAGACAGTGACCTTGATAACATTGACCCCACTGTTGATAATCAAAGATGATTAGTTAATGGTTAATGATTGGTATGGCTCATGACCGCGCAATTATTTAAGGTATTTTTGTTAATTTCTTTCAGAACAAATATCTCTCTGAATAATCTAGCCAACTGTTGACAGTGACAGCTCAAAAAGGATTTTTAATTAACGGTCTTGATATTAATACAATATAAAGACATTGTGATAAACAGATTCATTTCACTTGTTTTTAACACAAGGTTCATCTATAGATTTCTGTTGACACAAATTGATTACATGATATGTAATGGGTTTGTTAAACTATATTATTGCAATAATAATCCATGTATTGTATAGTATTAGCACTGAAATGTTTATTTTTGAGCAATTGTTTTCTTTGTATTCAGTTAGATAGAACTCGTCTTGTTCTGCCCATAAAAGATTATGATGAGACACGGTTGATGTGTTGCAAATAATAAAAAAGTTTAAATTTATAAATTCGAAAGTCATCAATCGATATGTACTTTATAGTAAAAATACAGCCTCTCTTATTTCTAACAAATTGAATAGGGGAAGGTCAGTGATAGTGTGAATGTTGGTATTCAGAATAGCTCCTCTCTTGGTCGAGGAAACAATTTGTTGGGCAATTTATCCGTAATCTGAAAAATTCAAATACATCTGAATCTGATTAATCTTCCACATCATTCTAAGGGTGATACGCCTGCCTACCCTTTTAAAATTTTCACTATAATGTGCTGATAAATCATTAATATAATACTATAATACACCGACTTATTAACATTGAATTAATTTACACTTTTGTATAGTTTTTAACATATCAACCTGTTATTTCAGCCTAATTATCAGACTTGTAATTTCACTATTGATCAAAATCCAATTCCATATCTTAGGTTTGGCATTGCAAATATCAAGCCATCAAAAATTCTTAAAAGCCACACTTGTCACTTTGTGCACGTGTTCATTTCAAGCAGGTTCTGCTGTTTAATGATCTGAAGTTACTACCTTTGATAATTAGGTTGATATGATTGTCATTTCATCACTAGAATAATGCCACAATAATTTATTTTTCAAATAATTAATAGAACCATTGTATTGTTGCTTGATATTTTTCAAAATCTTTTTATTTGACAGTGAGAATTTCACAGAAATGTGGACATGTGATTTTATGCTAACGCTTTTTGAAATTGTTTAAAGATGTCATAGGGTTTATTTTCTAAAATGAGTATTATGACTTCAAAGATATTATTGAAATGTTTAGCTTTAAAAATTAAATTTTATAAAATGAGAAAATTTGTATGAATTTTCTTTTAGAATCCAATCAGTGCCTGCTCAAATAAATTCAACATATTTTCTTTTTTTTATTTTAATGTTTTTTTAGTGACATCATTTTGATTGTGCAATATATGTAGCACCATTTTTAAAGGTATAAAGAATAATAGTGTTACGTGAAAAGCGACATTCCTACTAGCATATTATAACATCTCAATGGAATTTTGGCACATTGTTGCTTGAAAAATATTTAATTTTACGTAAATATCTTTGGGTTTTACTTTAATTCTGTGCCGGTATACATTTTACAATTAGAACTATAATTTATTTCTTGAAATTAAATTTGTGGTCTGCATTATACTTTGGTTAAATGATAAGTTAACATTTTTATGTATTTACATGTATTGCTCAATTAACTAACCAAACAAATGTCAATACATTCAAATAGTTTTTAATCAAATTCAATTATCTTATTAAAGTTTATTATACAAAAAAAAATCATATCTGTCATTCACCATATCATTGGTTCAGTCGACTGAAAACATCCAACATTTTTGCACTTTTCTAAATTCAGAAGAAAGAATTAAATACATTGTTTAAATCAGTTGTGTTCTGAATCATTGTTAATTCATGAATTGTTGAACCTTCCTTATTATTAAAATATATTTTTATTCATTATTATTAGACTGACCATTGTTAGAGTTCAAATCAATATCTAGTTACATTGATATTATGGTGTACATAATTGAATATTGTTTTGCTCATACTGTACAGCCTTTTCTTATATTATAATATAAATTGATATGCGTATAAAAATATGTTTTGTATCTCAAAAGAAGATGTGTTTTAATTACGCCTAAAATGAATTTACTTAAAATTCCCATTTAAAGTTATCAATCAAAGCAATTGTCTTTTTCAGCTGTTTGTGGTGCTTTCAATGTTTTTACTTTCAATTAAAAAATTTGCCAGTTGAAATTTTTAAAATGTCAATTTTCAACAGAGGCTTTGAAGTTTAACTGTCGAAAGTTAACCTGTTTATCGATTATTCTCCCTCATCAATTCATTCCTTCAATATTAATTTTGAACTATATAATTAATGTGGAAGTACGTCTTGCCTTGCTCCACTACTGTAATGTTAAATGAATATTATACTTTTAATGAAGTATGAGTGTGTACACTAATTTAACAGCTATTTACAAAATGCAATATATTGAGAGCAAAGGATAGGAGTCAAGAAAACACTATTGAGGATTTTTTTTATTGATATTCTTGATAAATTGCACTTTCTTATAAAATTTTATTTTGTCAAAATATATTATAATTAGACAAATTCATTTTTAATGATTTCTGATAATATCCTGAGTTGTAGATTTGTCATTTTGAAGTTGCACTTACAGGGCACTGCGTCATTGACTGTCAATATCTTCATTGTCACAGTAGTATTCTTAATAAAGACTAATATTCAGGTTTTCATGGCCGTTCAAAATTTTCTATTTAGAATTTTCTAGGCTATTCTGCCATGTGTCTCCAACCTCTCTTCAGGATCCATCATCAGAGCCAATGTCACTGCAGAGAAATTGGAAACACTCGATAGAATAGCACAGTAAACTAATTAATAGTATGTACAAAAATTTAACAGTATTACCGGTGGCTTAACTGCAATATATTCAGCCCATGGACACAACTACTTATTAAAAATCTTTTCCATTTATTTTTACTGAGTGTATGAAATTCTTATACTAGTTTGAATTTTGATTATTTTGTGTTATGTCTTCATGTTTATTTTAAACTTCTTATACATTCAACATGATCTTATTCACAATGAGTGGGTTTTTTGGTTTCATAAACAAAATGTCTTAATCTTAACCCCCATACTTAGGAAGGATTATAGGCAAAAATTATTTAAATCTGTATTAAATATACGTTTAACAAATATATTTAAGGAAATGTGATAATTATGGACCCAGGTGTCAATTCTCATATTAGACGTGGGCATCATAGTGCGCTGCCGGGCTTTACGCATCACGTAATTGAGCATCAAATCATAATTTTGAGATTATCATAATAAATGCAAAAGTTATGCATTATGTATGTATTTAATTATTTTAATGTTTTTTTAGATAATTAATAGTTAACTCTTCAATTAATATTGGAATAACGGATGCACTCCGAGTAAAGCTGAAGAAAACCAAATGTAGTTCCCAAATCTCTAGTACAAAGGAAACATTTCAAAAGAACGCTTTCGAATTGTTAATCTCTCGGGGCCATTTGGCTATTTGTATAGAAAAATACTGACAGAGTAAAATTACTGACAAAGAGAATGTTTTGAAATTAGATTTGATTTGAAATATTGAGTACTTGGAAGAGGAAGAAAATTGCCAATTATTGAGAAAGCGCAAAGTTGAGTGCAAAGCAAGTTTTTAAAGTTATCCAAGGACAGATTTGATGCTGTTTTGATATGGGCAATTGCTCTCATATAAAGAAAATACATGCGTGAGAACTGACGCCATTCAGTTTAACATTGCCAAAGGTGTCGCGCAAGAGTTATGATCCGTGATTGTATTGTGAAAGAGTTCAAAAGTGATGTGCTTGATGTATTAATTCAGTGATTCAGGCTTGAATGTGAAGATTATTTACTACTGATATGTAACATGAGTGATAATCTGTGCAAAAATGGTGACAGAATGTCATATACAGTAAAACCTCGTTAATTTAAACCCTTTTTATTCGAAAATCGAAATTTTCAAACACTTCAAGACCCAAATTGTCAGTTTCATACTTAATCAACCCCGGTAACTCGTAGTACAAAATAATTCTCAGACCTTCGTATCAAATTAATACATTTTTATTTCACATAATTCAAACATTTTTAGCAAGTTATAAAAAATTAACGATGCGCGCAGCTTTTTTACTGCGTGCGCTCGTGTGAAGCGTTCTTTATGTATTTCGCGATACCTGCTGACACAAAGCACATCTGAGCCTACTTTGTGGGGACCTTTATGTATATATTATGTCGTGATCCCTAAAATTGTGGAATTCTGTGTACATTTTTTTCATTTGGCTGCTTCGATTTGCGCCATAGAATAGCTATATTGTTTGAGCTAATTGCTTTTACTTAAACGTGTTTAAAATTATTTTTCGCTTATTCTAAATTCCACAATTCATTTTACTAACTGTGTTTGCGTTGTTAAAATGTTTTTTTTTTTTTAAAAGATTGACTTTTCGTATTTATGAACGATTTTATTTCTGATAACTATGTTTGTTGTGTTAATAATCTTCATTTTCCTTGAATGAAAATATTGTTAACTTATCTTATTAATTCACATGAAATTTTTTGTGTGATCACCGGCGAATGTCTCCAAAAATGAGACATGGGAAAATAGTTGATTTTTTCAAGCCTACAATTAAAAATGTTTAAATTTGTTCATATTATTCTTAATTTAGTGTTATAGATATTAATTATAGTGTACTTTATTTAATGATTGTTCAATTTCCTGAGAACATTTTAAGGTAGGATCTTTACTTGTTACAAGAAATTGATCTAATATTCAGACAAATTAGTCTCAGTAATATATATAATAAATTACATCGAGATTTTGTATTAATATAATAAATATTTCGTTTTCGAGATGATTTTGTGAAATATGTCAAAATATGTATGCTTTTCACACAATTAGCGACTTTTTCATGACTTTTGCGATTTTTATGCAATCGCATCGCGATATTTGTAAAAAAAAATTACGCTCTTGAATTTCTTATTAACGGGGTTCTACTGTATCTATAAATAATGAATGCTTGCATCACATTTACATTTGTATATCTGGGATATAAGTGTAATTTTTTTCGTTGCATAACAATTTTCAACTTTGTCAACTTTATTAGATAAAATAATGTCATGTCAAGTTATTAGATTATGTTCACATAATTTTTCATAAATATTTTCCAATTGTTTCTTGGTCAAAGAAGTTTTTAGCACCGTTACAATGTTAATACTACTGAGGAGAAGCATCTGAGGAATGTGTAAGAGCTCTGAACAGTTAAAAATATTACTTCCTAGATCAGGGGTTGGCAGACTTTTTAGTAAACAGAATCTCAACATTTTCATAGAGCCGCAACATAATTTTTCACTAACTATGTGCATAAATTTTAATGTTGGAAAAAAATGAGATAAAATCAAGATTTTTATTTAAAACTCAAATTCACAATATCGCCGTAGGCTACTTAGAAGAATAGGATATATGGGAGTTATAAGCTTCAGTGCTCAGTGCACTACTTATGAAACTTCTTCTGATGAGGCTGCAAAGTGGAGGTGAGGCTGGATTTGAAAGTGTCGCAAATGCCTATGAAATGAGCCGCAGTCTGCCAACCTCTGTCCTAGTCCATCCATTTAGTAATATTAATATTGGCAGTTGTCCTTTGTTACATCTGATTATTGTAAGAGATCCATCAACACACTTTGTACTTCAGTAATAATAAAAATATTGTTTTAGGAATATAGTCCATATTATTAGATTTCTGAGAATTAACCAGGTAACCAGGTACATAATAAGTCATATTTACCCATTTTGGGTGCATATTTTTCCTTGACTTTCTTTGAATTTTTCCTGACTAAAAAAAAATATTGTAATATAATTAAATAATACAGTAGTGCGCTTTAAAAAATATATTATGTTCAATTAGCTTTGTTGAAGTCGGGGTTTCATTCTTTTTTTCATATCGTGCAGTATTGAAGTGTGTAGATGGGTTTAGAAAATAGATCTTAGAAGAGTGAACATTGTAAAAGGTGAGAGTAGTGCCAGAATCCATGGGTCAAGTACAAATTGACCCAAAAAAATATACAGTAAAACTCCGCTAATTGGTAACTCACAGGACCGAAATTAAAATAAATATCCGAATTACGAATAATAAGAACAATTTTTTTGAAGGCAGCATTAGAAAGAAATTTTAAAAAACGCATCGTCAGTTTACGCGTCGATATTTTTGTGCGCACCGCCACTGTCAACATGGAAACTATCTATTATTTCAGCTTTGTATATGTCTAAATGTTTATCAAATATATTAAAAAGAGGCTTCTTCGAACGATTCACCAGAGCTTGACGCGATAAAATTACGGACATTTTAATTTAATTAACGGTCGAATTCGCCTTTTCCATCAAAATTGGGCAAGAAATTGTAATATTAAAAAGCCTGTGAAAAATAATGAAAAACTATTGAATCTTCATACTTTGAACTCAGAAAGGTATTCGAGATTGAAATTTTCCCGCTAATTTTATCTTTGACATCAATTTTTATCAGTTTTAAAAATAAGTTAGATATTTTCAAATGGTCAAGGATTTACACGAATTACAAGATGTCTGTGCCATTTTAGAAAACGAAACACAAAAAAAAATTATAAAATAGGTTGTGTATTTAAATACAAAGGTTTCAGTTTCTTTATTACATTAAACAAATCGTAACATTTCATAAACAAAAAACCGGATATAAAATCAATAGAACTGTTACACACAATTAAGGGCGACCTTTCATTTTTCGCGGTCTTTCTTATAATGCTTGTATTGTCTTAATTATGGGAAATCACATCCAGTTTATTAGTTTTATATTAGTGTAAAGGTCCAATCTAAGTAAAGCTTTTAAAAAAAGTAAAATCTAATGTATTACTTCTGATATAAATGAATAATAAAAACCCACATTTTCGTAAAATACACGAAAATATGAATTGTTTTTGAATATAAATTACGAAATACAAATTGCTCAAATTATATTAATTAAGGACTTACAAGGGTGAGTAGTAATATGTAATTCGCAATGCGCCAACAATTATTGTCGAAATAACGAGAAATCTTATAAAATGCATGGCAGAATTTGGTATACACAATACATATGGTATCACTCAGTTCGGCTGCGGTTTTGCATCCTCTAAGCGCACTGATCTATTGCAATAAGGAACAGCTCCGTGATTGGCTATGGGGTGGATCTAGCTACAGATGTGTTTGAAGGGATGATGAATGCGTAGTCGCGTGACTTGATTTAAAAATATGTGAACAAATTATTTATTTTGGGTATAAAAAATGCATACGAACTACGAAAGGTTTTACGAATTATCAGTAGAAATTAATATGAAATGTTATTTTCAGGGTAGGGGAAAATGTGTGAATTACGTGAAAATACGAAATATGGGTACACAAATTAACGGAGTTTTACTGTATTATAAAATTTACCAAAATACACTTAAATCTTTAAAAATATGGACTTGATAAATAAATACACCATAGGGGAATTCTTAATTTTGCAGCATTTTATTTGTGTACAAGCACAAATGTTGACTGATAAATGTGACACCTTTCACAATTATGTCTCGAGTCTGCTGATTCAGCATAGGGTCTTGGGTTTTGAACTCTGATACTGCTACAGAATGAATAGTGGGTGATCTATTTATATTACATCCACATATATCATATATATTGACCCCTTCTACGTAAAGTATCGTTAGTAAAAAATGACATTTTTAATCATTTTAGTATTTGATATTTATTTACGTGACATATTTAAAATAAATATATATTGTATTCTATGATGTAGGTACTAATAAACATAATATTTTAAAAATTACAGCCATTTAAAAATGTATCAAATACGTGCAAAATACTAGAATGATTAAAAATTAAATTTTTTACTTTACGTATGAGGGGTCGATATGTAATATAAATAAGTATTTTATAAGCCATGCATATTCGTTGTAAAGGCACTACAGCTGTGGCTATATCTGATACAGTTGATGGAAGTCTCGTCACGGCATTGTCTACAATAAAAACAAATTTGAAATAGTTACATCTTTGTAATGTAAATTCCATTCCTATCTTCTCCAACTTGTAGGGGCAGATTTACGTTGAAGGATAGAATTATTTATATCCAAGGATTGATTATTTATTTTGACACATGGTCATACTTTGTTACACATTGTAAGATTGACAGTAGATGATTCTGGTTATTCATATTTTTTCCCAAGACAATTTCTGGTTAATACTATTTTTAGTAGGCTACGCATTCTAATATATTTGACATGATTATTAACACCAGATATAGAAATGGTAATTTTTTTTTGTTAATAAATCACTTTTCATTGAGTATTTCTAAAATGATTTTTATTTATTTTCAAAAAGTTTTGCTAGATGAAAAATTTTCACAATCAGGATTGTATAATGCTGTATATATCTGACATTTCATATCAGTTGTGATGATGGACACTGCACCATGTTTCAAAGGAATGGAAAACTTAGAAGCAGAAGATTAGCTGGCCAGCGAGAAGTGTATCTGCTCAGTTTTTTCCAACACCAGTTATTTTTATTACTTACTCCATAAAAAGGGAGTGTACATTAGAAATTATTTTTACTTTACATTGGAAATTTATTATTTGTATATGCCTTATACCTTTCTAATCTGTTACAACTTTTGATTATTGATTAGTACTTTAATGAGACATAAAACAGCATTTCTAAAATCACTTTAAACCTTTTTTTTCCAATTTGAGTTTTGTGGGGTCCAAATAATACAATTTTCACTATGTCTTGTAATTGTACTTTAAAACCACGTGTATTTTCCATTAAAGAAATAATATTTATATATAATAAAGCATTCGAGTGGGTGATAATTTTTATACGAAGTGTATTAAAATGATTCTTAGGTGTGTTTCACTTTATCTCATTGCCCAAGTATTTACCAATTGAATAATATTGCCAACGTTTGCTTGTATTAGGATCATTGAGAGAGTCTCCATGTTTGTATAAATATATATATATATCAACGATCAAGTACTACAGGAATATATTAAGCTTTATTTCTCCTTAGAATATAAATAATGTGATCAGTTTATTAGTTGTATTTATACTCAAAGCTGCACTTGTGGTGTGCTCTATTTTGTATTCAAACTGCTCTGTGTAATTCATCTACATACATACTGCAGTTGTATTATCCTGTGTTAATAAAACAATTGTTTGATTACATCTTGTTCCTATGTTTTAATCATTTCATAGCAATAATAACACAGTGAAATACTAATATTAAATAATATCTGGTCATTTTTAACTGGTTACCACATCCGGTTATTAGATAATCACAAGATCGATTGAGTATTGTAGGATGCAGATCTATCCACTAAAAAGTGTAACCGGGATACCACACATACAATAGTCAGTATGTTAAGCAAGTAGAATACCAGTCCAAGCCCTGTACACAGAGAATAATATTCATTTTTATTTGACACGTCAACATGATACACCAGAATTGAAACTTTTTGCATTCAGTTTTTTACTATTCACTATTCTTTACCAGTATAGGTATTACTGACCATAAAGGAATTAAACATGATTATTTGACACATCAACATTATACACATGGAATTGTGTTTTACTGACTAATATCCTAGGATACTAAAAACAAGAAGAGTCAACGAGATTGTATGCATTTAAAAAAAATTGTAAATGTTAAATGATTTGAAGACTAGAATCCCTTTAAAGAAGCCAAAACTACATAAATGATCAACGCAATTTAATTTAACCATTCAAACCTGTTTTGAAAAAATTTCGTACATCTCTCGTTTCTCTAATTAATTCATTCATTCATTCATTTAATTAAGCAATTGAAAATAAAAATAATAATTTATAGTTTTAAACAGGTAAAAAGAGATCGTTTGCCAATACTGACACAGAACACATTTCTTGAGATACATAGTTACCTAACATGGTTAAGTGTATGAGACATCTCGAAATTGGCGCATATATGTACCAGTGGCGGTCAGTGACTTTTTGTAGAAGGAATGCTGGAAAACAAGTTTACACCTACTATCAAATATAACATATAATCAAAGGATATTTAATGTTTCTATAATTCGGCTTCAAGTATTCAAACCAAACTGTCAAAAATGCATCACACTAACAAATTTCTCAAAACAATCCGCTCACTTCGTAATATGTATGCTATTTTGTGCATTATACCCATAAGCATCAAAGTCGTTTTTTGTACGTTGGATGCTGTTAACGAATTCGTATACAGTATTCAAAGATGTTGACATACGGAACGAATGATAGAATCCACTGTTGCTGGTATGTATATGTATGCTGTTGAGAATATATATGTATTTCGCCTCGCTCTGTGTGTGCACCGTGTCGTAGTGGGTGTTATGACTAGTCTCTAAAGGACAGGACAAATTTATTTGCAGCAGTGCAGTTTTCGGTTAGAAACAAAATGTCCAAAGCTTTTTGACTCTAGAACACAAGGGATGCGGAGCATCCAAAGCATGTATGAAGCGACCGCGCCTGATATGTACATATAAGGGCTTAGTCTGATGACCTTTTTTTATTTGAATTTCTGTGCCATGGGTTACTGGCGTGATACCCGGAATAAGGCTGCTGGAACTTAAATAAAAAAACTAAGAACTTGCATATAAAATATCAAAAAACTTTTATTTTACTGTAAAATAACCACAGACTGGAAATGATTCCATACCACCTTTCTTGAAACACAGCAAGGACTCGCCTTGCCACATGATGCAGGGTACTATGGAGCTGGCTGCGAACTGAGATATGCATCATACCTATTCCTGCTAACCAGATTTAGTCACAGCTCCAAATCATAATCATTTGACTTTTAACTTCTGCAAATAACTTAAATGAATCTTTAATATGGCTATAAACTTATATTGTTTTCACCGTGAATAAAGTGTAACAAAGCACCCTCTTTCAATCTCGTATTGTCATAACCCGCCTTTTGTTGAGCCGACTTGAACATGTAGTTTTGAACACAGTATTTGTGGCATTTGATGGTGTGAATGTAAAAATATAATACCATACCAATGTCTGTTTATAGCCAATCCCACATAAAATGTAAAATACAAAGCCATAAATTCAATTTAGAATTTCGCAAAATCGAACCAATGTGCAAACAGATTTCCCTCTTCCTCCAATTTTAACAATATACTTTACTGGAAATTATGTATTTTTAAATAAAAGGTCATGAACAGTACAGTAAGACCCCGCTTAACACTGTTTCAGTATTATGCTGTAGAATTGCTATTCCTCGAAATCATGCATGATTTTGTTGCTTTGATACTCTCATACAGTTTTGCTACGTCACGATTTATGATCATGTTATTATATGTATGTATAAACATCTTTTATTGTGATAAATATGGCAATTTTTAGTTTTCACAATATGTGATTGCAACGAAAAAGAAAGTAAAGCGATAAGAAAAAGCATTTTGCTGGAAACTAAAATACAGGTGCTTAGACGATTAGATGCAGGTGAACGGCAATCTAATATCGGCACTGCATTACATTTGTCTACTTCAACAATATGCACAATCCTAAAAAATAATGAAAAAAAAATCATATCTACAACCACAACGACTTCTGCAACAAAAATTACCTGTTCAGAAGCAATATGATTGAGTAAATGTAAAAATGACTTTCCATCTGGATTGACGATGGGTGTCGAGGGTGGTTCCATTTTAAAAACAGAAACACTTCACAACATACAGATTACTAGAGAAGCGGTAAGTGAAGATACAAAAGTAGCTGCTGCATTTCCAGCGACATTAAGAGCAATCATTGTATGAGGGAATTATCCTCCTGAATTAGTTTTCAATGTTGATGAAACAGGCCTTTTTTGGAAGAGAATGCCAAAACATACATTTTTATCCTGTGAAGAAAAGCGACCACCAGGATTTAAAGCTATAAAAGATCGTTAACGCTTCTACTGAGTGGTAACGCTAATGGAGGCTTTAAATTAAAACCAACTCTTATTTATCTCCAAAACCCCAAGAGCAATTAAGGTAATTTCAAAATCATCTTTACCAATAAGTAGTTCAACAAAAAAATCTTGGATCACTATGAAAATTATTCAGAATTAGTTTACCTAACATTTTTGCCCGTCTGTTAAATGCTACTGCGAATTTAAAAAACTAGAACAGAAAACTTTACTTTTGATTAATAATGCTCCAAGCCATCCTACGCATTTGTCCAACTAACAACATACATTCCAGTAGAAGTGGTTTTCCTGCCGCCAGATACAACTTCGTTAATCCAACCAATGGATCAAGGTGAAATATCAAATTTTAAGGCTTATTATCTGCGGGGGACATTCCGACAACTGATTGATAAAACCGATGGAGAAGATAAGCAATCCATTAAAGATTTTTGGAAAAACTACAATATCGTAGATGCTGTAGACAGCATCAATTTTTCCTTAAATGAGGTGACCGAGAAATGTTTACGTATGGCCGGAGCTAAGCAAGGATGTTGACACAAGAAAATCCATTGTTGATGTCGACGAAATTGTCAAGGTAGCTAATGAAACGGTGTTAGATAATAACAAGTGCACAAATATGACGAAATTAGCATTTCTGAAGATTAAAAGCAAAAGGAACTTTCAATGGATTTTCTAAAAGAAAGTTTAGCCTCGTAACAGAAATTATGGACCAGTTTATACAAAATGATTTCAATTTTGATAGAAGTTCAAAGGTAAGACGAAGTATCATAACAACTGCTTGCTGAACGAAACAGGAAAAGGTAAACGACGTTAGATGACTTCTTCGCAAAAAAGTCAAATGAGGAAGAACTTTCCTCATCACAAACATAA
This sequence comes from Eubasilissa splendida, assembly GCA_031772225.1. Lineage (NCBI taxonomy): Eukaryota > Metazoa > Arthropoda > Insecta > Trichoptera > Phryganeidae > Eubasilissa > Eubasilissa splendida. Next base: position 11,766,210 of record CM062853.1, on the reverse strand, counting down.
ATTCTTTACTCAAACTTGTTTTAATTTTCACAAACATTTTATGAATAAAAATTAATATTAGCAATAAATAAGTCTATAATTAATGTAATAAAAAAGTATTTAACAATAAATGTTACAAAAAAACTGGTAAATTTTCTTATTCTCTGTTCTGTTTCACTTATCCCCATTATGTATGTGTTAAGATGACCTCGTTTAATGCTGGAACTTATTGGAACGTATCCCCAGCGTTAAGCAGGGTCTTATTGTATAACAGATATTTTTGAATACCTAGAATAATTTATTATATATTTTTTTTTAATCTCCAGTGACGAATAGTGATGGTTAAATCGTGACTGTAATTATGTTTGATTATAACGATAATTGGTAACAGATTATTCATAATGACTAGTTCACTAGAAAGTGAACCTCCAACAGTTAAATCTCATTTAGGAGAACACATTCTTATTGTGAAGTTGTAATTATTCAGAACAGTCTGTGATATTTTAATAAGCGATCGGAATTCAAATCCACCGCCATCTCAGTCGGCATCGACGCTAGCGACAGCGCTGCCGGCTGCTGCTACAAGCCTGGCTCGAGCATTCACCGCCAGGGGGTCTCTCCAGTTTCATCGTTTTACGACGGCGGTCTTGCCGGCTCGCACTCGCCGAGCAAGACCGCCAATTCGCTTCATTTCATTTCATAAGACACGTGCACCTTCTACATCTTCATTCATTCTATGTCTTCCTTGTTTTTATCATACAGACAATAAACCTTCAACACGCCAAACAACATTAATTTCATTTAACCACTGTCCTAACCCCCAAATGTATAAGCAAAAGAAACTCACCCAATATAATATTAACGGATGCTTCCCTGAAAATCTAAACCAACCTGCAGTCAAGGGTAAATTTTTGATGCAAGAGCCTGTCTCACTTGACATTTTGGGGACCCCTTGTCTCGAGACAAAATGACAATATGACAACATCTTTACAAAGATGTTGTGAGACCAATAACGACAAAAACTGAACATACTGAGTCATAAACACCCAACAGCGGCCGAGCACAATCGCATATGCCAGTATTTTTGAAGCTAAAAGAGTATTTCTAGGCGTTTTTTAATTGCTTTCTCTGTTGCTTATGGTTTTCCCTTCTCTCAATGATTTGGGGGCCCCTCACAAGTGCAACTTGCGTGATTATAAATCTGCTGTGGTTTTGTGTATTTTTGGGAAAATATCTGCTTGTCCTACCCAATTACCTATTAACCAATAAAAATCTTAAACAATTATAGGAAAGGAGAATGAAAAAAATTAAACAATAATGAATTTTAAATATAATTATTAATAACATTGAAAGAAAACTTCAAATATAAAACAATGTGTTACCTACCTAAATATCTTATAATTAAAATGTACTTTAACAATATTTGTTTCCTTATTTAATTCATATTTCTATGAATAACCTGAACATATTCACGCACCTGAATTACGTTTCGAAATTTTGGTTTGTCTTTTCTCATGCAGTTTAAGAAATTTATTTTTATATGTGACAACTGATTCATATTTTGCTTGGGTTTTACCTCAATGATTTATTAATGTTGACCTATATCTATAGCTACACAGTTTTGAATATTAAAAATCTTTAAAAATGACAATCAGTGAGCTGAATGAATAATATCAAATGTATTCATTATGCGTATGAAGAATGCAGGAATTTCCTCTTTTTATCAAACATGAAAAAACATCTATCATACAACTGCTTCTTTGGCCTTGAATTTTATATATTAAATGTAATTATCATGTTTTCATTGAACATTTTTACAATGGTAAATTATAAAAATATTTTTTTTTTGATCTGATTGAATAATTAATGTTTATATTTACACTAACAAACCATTTTACTCACAATAAAAACATGACATGTTTGAAACTCTTGCCTTCGGTGTCTGGTATTTAAATATGTATCAATTATTTCAGAAATGTTATTGATTAAAAGACATAATAGCATTTACAATTGTGAGGGTGAGGGTGGGATTAAATCCCAGTCATTACCAATTATTTCAAGGGTTCAAAATTAATGCTTTGATTTTTTTCTACAATATTTATGATTTATCAAAGTAGATATTTTGTTATGCCCATTCAACAATATTTTGTCTAATTATTTTTACAAAAAATCTTATTTATTAAATAACTTTGAAAAACATAAAAAAAAATATGTGTGAATATTAAATAAAACGGCTGGTAAAATTGGAATTATCTTATTTAGGTGAATTTTGATCAATATTTCTATGCACCTTCAAGGTAAAGTTTTCAGTCTTCTTTAGCTTTTAATCATTGAGGATATTAAAGAATCTACTACGAAGATCTTTTGTTTAAGTTTTAGTTAACACAAAAATAATGAAGACTTGAAAAACCCCCAAAAGATTGTATGTATATCAAAAACATACATAAAGAACAGAAACATGATCAAAGATTTTGCTCCTAGAAGTTTTTATCCTACACGGTCAGTAATTTCTTTTTTATTTCTTGTTAAAGAGGTTATAATGTATATTACACTCTTTTTTGAGAAAATCGGTCACTTTAATGAATTTGGAGTAGCTATACATATAACATAATTAATCCACAATATTTTATAGGAAAATTTTAAGTTAAAAATGTTCAAGCTGTATGTGAAAGTCCAATACATTATGGTAATATTTTTAATAATTAATTTTTTTGGCAGAATTTTTAACTAATATAGATAATATATTTTGTTAAGGATACAGTTTTACTAAAGCGTATTTCTAGGCCTTGCGGACTTAAGCACAAAAGTTAAAAAATGACATTTATTTGTTATGATTAGAATGTAAGTCAACTTCGTCTTATGTTAAATGCTATAGACGTACCAAGCACATAATTTGACACATAAATTGCCTAACAAATATAGCCATATATGTATTAGAAATTGAATCTATAATACATTAACCCATCCGCCTATATATTATTAATATTTATTTTTTAAAGAAATCACTATAAAAACTGATAAGCCAGTATTATTAATAACAATCCACATTTGATGATTTAAAACCTCGCACACTGTTTCTGACACTATTTTTTTATATATCGTTTGAAATCAAACTAATTTGTTTAATCAATGGAAATGTTCTGAACGTTCACTATTTTAATAAAATACTTGCATTTCTGAAGCAGTTGAGATTTTATGCTTATATACTACTTGAACATTTTTAACCCAATTCTTAATAAAAAGTGAAGCCGAAAATATTGTGAACTAAATTATTACAATATTAATAAGGTAAGATATAGATATTATATATTTTTTAAATATTCACTTCAATATTCTTACAATTTTTAAACAAAATGTGTCAAAGTATTTGTACTCCTTTGGATGGATTCCAAAATCGAACTGCAAAGTTCTTTAGGAAAATGGAAATATTACATTGAGATTTATCTCTTCTACGTATTAAGCAAACTTAAAATATATGGTAAAACATTTGTATTGTTTAAATACCTTTGCTCGATTTCATAAAAACTAATATACCATTTCAATCACTGAATAGCAAGATATTTACATACCAGTATTCGGTTATCGATTGCATAAACTGATATTTAATTAATCAGCATATTTTCAAATGTTGTTGACTTAAATTAAAAATCAAAAACTTGAAAAGCTCAAGAGTCACAAGTGAACATAGACATCGCTGTATCCAGATCCAAAATCAATGAGAATTTTAATGAATACCACTGGCAACAATCTGAATTCAAATGCATCGCGGAACCAACTGAAATATATTGTTATATTTACTGCCAAATTCTCAAGAATCCCAACAAAAACCTTGGAAAACAGGTACAACCTGAATTCGGCAAAGAAAATAAGTGAAAAGAGGTTTACAAACACAAGACGAAACTACAAAATTTACAACCTTTAATGAAAAGAAGAGGGTTTACAAACAAATTTTACTGTAAGGAAGAGGTTTAATATAAATATATTGAAGTGCTGTAAGATATGTATAGAAATTGAATTCAGAGAACAAAAATTCTCACAAATGAATGACCCAAAATGCAGGATTAAGGAGAAATTATCATTATTGACATTGACAAGGTAGTAGACATAGAGAGAATATTATGTTATAAAGAGACCACTAAAATAGATTAACGATCGAGAATAATGTATACTGATGTTTGGAATAGAATAACCTCAAATTCAATAAATTACGAGACAGAGGCTGCATGTCGGAACTTCTAAAACTGTTAGGAAAAAGGAGAATCAAGATATCTGTAATACAATATGGGACTGGCCTCAGGACTGGGTGGAACATCAATTCATCCCAATGCACAAAAAAGATTCTGCAAGTTTTCTTGTAGAATCTTTTTTTAAATTATCAAATCATATAATTAATATCCTATGCATGCAAAATATCGCTTAACAATCATCTGAAAACTACATAAGTTATACTGAAGATTGCTGTTGGTAGCAAGAAAATCTCCAATCTTGGATATGCTGATGATACAATACTGATTGCCAACACTTTTGTAGAAATGTCTGAAGTGCCCCACAGAACAGAAAGCGGATTCACGGGTCTTGAAATAACAAATCTCAATTGTTGAACGAGCACTACGCAGCATGGACTGGAAATGACAGATGATTTCAATTAGCTTTAATCTTACGTAACTAACACAGAGTACATAAAGGCAGAGATTAAAAGAACAATCAGAATGGAAAAAAATGTGACATAAAGACAGACAAAAAATTTGAGCAATATAGAAATAGATCAATTACAAATACCAAAAAGGTTCAACTGGTAAAACTTTTCTAAATGCCTCTATGGCGTGTAAACTTGGACCTTGGGGGCGAGCAAGAAGCAAAAATTGAAATGTAGTGCTGGAAATGAAAACTAAAGATCCGGCAGACTGCGAAATAAACAAATCCCTCAGTCCTGGCAGAGCAACATATCTGTGTCAAGCTCTCCACAATCAGTTTGCATCCTCCAGTCCTTTGGAAATACTGCGTGCAAAGAAGATGATAGTCTGGAGAAGCCGATAGTAACAGAATGCGTGGAACACAAGGAGAGGAAGAGAAGATCTGTTCCTCGCTGGACTAACCACGTCAAAAAAGCCACTGACTTCTCCTAGTAATGAGAGAACCCATTAAAGAAGAATTTTGGTTATTGGTTTGAAAGCAAGAAATAATATTCGATATTTATTATTTTAATATCTAAGAAATATTTATTATTTTATTAAATGTTAAGAATGATTAATAATAAATTGAAAATACTAAAATCAAATTATTTTGAAAACTCGAAAGTGACATAAGCTGCAGTTGTATTATAATATTTAAGACTAATTTATAACCCTCAAGGTGATGTTTCATGCGATGTAATCGGCAGTGATATATTTTGCATAGCGGATTTCAGATTCAACCAATGAATCATCTGATGCATTGTAAAATGTTTACGAAAACATTATGGAAAGGTACCTGTTTCAATAATAATTTAATTTAAAAAATATGATTATGAATTTATTAAAACAATTAAAACTAAATTTACAATATGATGTACATTATTAACTGAAGATTCAATCAAAATATAACTACAACCTTTAAAATTAAACATTTAACAATAATAATTATACACAGATATACAGAGTAAAACCTCAGTTTACATTCATAATTTTTTAAAGACAAAATGCTGAAGCCATTTCTATTAACTTTGGTGAAACGCACGAGTTTCAGCTGTCTCAAATACACCCCGTGTAATTGAATGCAGAAAAATCATTTTTCCCAAAAGTTATGCTTCACCTTACTATCATGACTTGAGATAATATTTTCATGAATGGCCTCAGTCTTACCAACTATCTCCTTATCTAAAGTGCCTTTTCATCATTTACATAGCTAGTAAAATTAAGGTTTTACTATAGTATGAAAAGCAAATTGCACAATGAAAATTGTTTCCAATTTTATTTATACGGACTTTAAAATATTTATGAACGTCTTTAAATTTAATAATATTTTAGTATGTGTACCTGGTACACTAGGAAGTAATGGAACTGGGGTCAAAGGTAAAAGGTCAAATAAAATATAAGACTAGAACAAAACATTCAGATTAATCCCAGAGATATCTCTGTTATTTAGAAGCTTTGCTCTCAAATTTCAATTTCTATAAAAGATGTTCTACAAAAACATTTTATTAATAACTTAAAAATAAGATGTCATTTTCTTTATCATATTTTTCAAAAATAATAGCAACCGACCGGTTCCAATGTGAATTATCAGTTACTAATCTTTTGTCCTGTTAAATTCAATTGAGATTTTTTAAATCAGATTGTTATTTTGTTGAATATATTCACATTCCGCTAATGTTTTATTAAAACTAAACTTTTTTTGACCTCGAAAAAGAAATTTATAAATCAAATAATGTATACGTATTTACATACATACATATAAAGAATAGGGTTAATGCTTTAAACACAATTCCCAGTCACCACTGCATAAAACTGTAAAAATGATTACATGTCTATTGTAACCACTTTGATATCTTGCCATTTTATCTATTTGTCTATTTATAAATGTAAGGTACAAATTGTTACCTAGATGTCTATTTGACTATTGGTTAACACTGCAATTTTATTTGATAGGGGTATAATGAGAGAATTGCTTTACTGCCCATGGACGGCAATGATTTCCTTTCAGCAGCAATGACTCCTTGCCGGTTCTGCTTCCACAAGATTAAAGTCTAATCCATTAGGCCGGTTAAATCCTGTTTTGATCCCGTCCCAGCCATCTTCCACCTTGTACTCCCCAGTCTGTATTCTATTGTACACTTCTTCAGTCACTACAGAAAATGCTTCCTCCACATTCTGGCCGGTTTTAGCAGATGTCTCAACGTGATGCAATCCTATAAAAGAAATATGCATACATATTAGATTTATCACATTTTTTATAATAATCGCCGAGAGGAATTCACACTAAATGAAAAAGGAAACACTAAATGTGATATTTAGCACAATTCAAATCAATCGAAACAAAAATAAAATCTAATTAAATGTATTAATTATAAAGATATACATATAAAATGAATTTTATCGAAAAATATTGTTGTGCTACCAGGATTCGAACTTTTCCAATCTGGGGAAGGTGCATTACCAACACATTACAGCGACAGTATTTTTGATGACAATTTTTTGAACTTATATGTTACACTTATTAATACATCTATCATTCCATTGAAACATACGTTCGAAAATTTGTCATCAAAAATACTGTTGTTGTAGCATGGTTGGTAGCACCTTCCCCGGATTGGAAAAAAGATCCAGGTTCGAATCCCGGTACCTCTTAAAATCATAATACGCATATCGTTGTGGTAAATGTAATAGCCTGTATATCAAAAATACCAAATTTTTCAGGAGACAAAAAACTGTCAACCTAGTGGACATAATACACAACTTACGTCAAAATGGTGATAACACCGTTAACAGAGAGCAAATTCAATTAAGATAATAAATTGTAGCAAGATAGAGTAGTTTTTTGTCTCCCCTGAAAAGTTTGGTATTTTTGATATACAATGTACATTTACCACAACAATATATTTTTAAAAGGGTACTAATGAATATTAAGTAGGTACTAAATATTACAAATATAATTAATGAGACGCACATTCTCCCAGCAAGATAAAGTTCTGTGTTTCAGCCCCGGTGTTCGGTGGTAACTATATATTTTTTCGATAGATACCCCAGGTTAAGTCCACAATGCGTTGTATTGTGAATCACCATTTTCCATACATTTTTATAGCAAGTCAATTCTCGTTCAATTCTTACTGCAACCCTCCTATTTCCATCAGGATCTTCTTCCTCTAGCAACTAAAAAATTCTTCCTTTTTCTTTAGAGTTAGCAAAAGAACTTTCAATTCCAATGTTTTGACTGATGTGGACCAGGTATTACATCTATATCAATGTCTTCATTAGTCATCTGTGGAATACAATCTCCATCAACTCTGCGTTTGACAATTCTTTCTCATGCGTTTTAATTAGCTCTTCAATATCTGCCACATCAATTTCTAAATTCAGTTACCTCCCCAGTTCAACAACTTGATAAATTACCATATCAAATATTTCAGTAGCATCTACATTATCCTTTACAAATTGTGGGAAGACCTTTTTCCAAGCTCTATTCACTGTGGAGTCCTTCACTTGATTTTTTGATATGAAGGGTTGAGGGGAATGGATGGAACGTCGTATCAGCGGGATTGGCTATCGTATCGTCGGGGTGGGGGCGAAATACATAACGGTCATATCTACGGTTTGTTTTATTGTGAGTGTCATAACCTGTGGAATGTCTGTAATTTGTCTTATTATATTTATATATTTGCAATTTTTGTGTCTAAAACTTAAAAAAAACGTTTTGAAAGGGAAATACCCAGAGACACATCAAAAAAAGTCTGAGTATATTTATTTTTATTACATATACATCAAAGGTTGAGCTAATAAAAAAATATATAAATATAACAAACCTGTCTTCGTTAATTTCAAAGATGGATACTAAAAGGGTTAACACGTTGACTGTCGATCAAGCCCATGGGCGTTGTTACGTTGTCTCGCCAGATGCCACCAATACCCATGGGTGGACCATATCTACAAATGCTTATTCGCGTCACTACGCCACCGGCATCTACTGCAACCTATTGTTTTTGTAGCGGATATACCCATCAACATTTTAAAAATACTGTGAACCACTTGATTTAACCCTAAGAAGGCCCGCATCAGAAACTTGCGACAGAGAAAGAGACAGCGTGATAAATGTCAGAATGTCAAGAATGTCAGTATGTCAATGTATCCTCACGTGACAACGTGTGGCGTTAGTAAATAACCATTGATATCAAGGGCGCCGCGTATTGTATTTTAAACCAAATTATTCTTTCCAGTAGTAATATCATACGGTGACCCATAGAAATATTATTCAATTCAAGAACATCACGAATTACATCTGAAATCAAGTGAAAAAATTATCATTTTTCCTCCATCCAAAATTGACTGTTACATTTGTGTTTCAGATTTATTTTATACCATAAATAAAAGTGATTTATACGAAAATGACGACCGAAATTTCAATTGCATTTGAAAATCTAACACACTCTAATATCGATGTCAAAGTGCAAATATTTTTAGTTATTGAATTTTCAAAAACTTTTTTTGATTCAACTTTTAATTTTACAAATATTTTTTATAAAATGGCGGAGGGTGACTTTTTCGTTAGTGGAGATATTGCCGACATTCCCGATATGCTTGTTACTACCGCAGAGTCCGATGATGAGTTGGATGATGAGAACGATGCAATAAATTGGAAAGTATCTGGAACGTTCCAATTTGAGCAAATTATCAGTTAGATTTTGACGTACATTCGCAATATACCTCCTTTTTGTTGTCAAGTAATTCAAGTGAATAAGGTATTATTTTTTTAGTTATCAATTAAAATTAAAATACAGGCATTTTACGGGAGTGCACTGTTAGGCAGTATCTCTTATCCATTATGAACAAAATATATAGTCGGCATTTATCAATGTTCCACTGTCAAATGTCGACAACCAATATGTTAAGTAGTAATAAAAACAATCTAACTGCAAGATGAAATCATCTAATTAAGTCGATTGAGTAAATAATCTAATTTCAATAAAAGTCTATAATCTACAGCAATATCTTCTTACAAAAATAATTTCAGAGTTGCATCATTAATAACAAATTTATTATGACTTAAGAGATAAACATACTCATAATTGTCGGGGTAGCTTTACTGACAAAACAAAATGATATATTTTTCATTACATTGGTGAAAATTTTGTCATTATTTTAATTTAATTTATAATATAATACTAATTATATCGTTTTTTTAAATATTTTCAAGTAAATTATATTTTTTAATGCGTTGTCTTTAACGTCTCAACTAAAAAATTAGAAACTGCCTCGGATGTATGGTCTGGATAAACACTCAAATTTATGAAAGTTTGTGTTAAATGTGCAGAATACATTCAAAATTCTAATACAGTAAAACCGCGATATAACGAAATCCAAGGGACCAAAAAATAAAAATTCGTAACAACGAATTCCCACATATAACGAAATAAATAAAAAAAATCCTACTATATGTTACGCGCCGTCGCAAAAAAATGTCGCGCGGCTTCAAAAAAGATCGCAAATTCTGCAAACAAAGAAGGAAAAAGGCCATAGGGAACTGAATACCTACATATTTTTAGTAGTTTTGTTATTAAAACAGATAAGCAAATGGATAATCAAAGGAATTAAATTAAGAACAGAACCTATTCAACACTAATTGGAAGATATTTTTGTAAATTCCAGAATATTGCAAACACAAAACAATATTTTAATTGTGTTTAAATGTAGAGCCGCTTCAAACATAGTTTTGGGCATGACACATAAAAAATAATTCAAAAATAAAAATTTGACAGTTGAATCGCGGCATTTTTATAAAATGAGTCGTATATAAATGACGAAGGTACTTACCGGTAACGGCGGCAACCACTTCAAAATATGATACTATGAACCCAAGAAGAAGTTTGAATTGTTTTACTACCTTGTCGGCAGACCGCCGCGCACCGCCGAAAAGGCTGTGCGCGGCGTTTCCGTTCGCATACGGCAGATGCAGCGGCGCGGCTTTGAAGTGCGAAATAATATTTTCATCTTTTAACATTTTTTTATTTCGTTATAAATTTACGTAAATGTATTGGCATTTTTTCGTACGGGACAAAAATGATTTTGTTATAAATATTAACGGGATTTCGTTATATAAATGCATTTTTGTATGAAAAATTGGTTTTAGGGACTAAATTTCGATTTTTTTTTCGATATACGTCATTTTTCGCTATATCGGGTTTCGTTATATCGCGGTTTTATATGTATTTATTATTGTTTCCAGAAGTAATGTATTGTGTATTCATTATTACAGATTATGTTAATGATAAATAATAGTCGTGTTTTGCTTGATGCATCATTCGCACAGATTACATTTGAGAAATTAAAATATTTGATTTATATACGAGCGAATTTACACACCAAACCTTTTTGTACATTCCTTCACTTATTTAGATATTTTGGGGAATTTTTGGCAAATACAATAACTGCATGAATATTAGTGAAAGACATTTTTCATTAAATATTGTTTGAAGCACAAGTTGTGATTCATTTTCAGATACTCGTCCCCATTGGACAGTAAGAGAATCGTACGCTTTGCAGGAATCCAACACTATCGTCGTACTTTCTATCCAATCTTTAATAATTTAAAAAACTGTATCGCGGCCAAGTAATTTTATTTAATGATTTTTTAACCCAATCCGGATCCTTGAAGTTTATGATAACCTAAAAATATTGTAACACTAAAATCAAACTTGAGGCATGAGAGTAATCATAAGCCTAAACCGAGCTATAGAAAGCTCCCGGTGAGCCTAACCATAATGTGCATATAATGGTCAGGCTTAACGAGAGCTTACCTTACACAAAGTTCCCCCGCAGCCCACCTCAAAACGAATGCTTCGATATGTGATACGTATATATACAGAATATCCAAAACCAAAACGTCCAAAATTCTCTAAGAATGCACTGCTTTGAACTCTTGTGAAACGAGACAACCGCCGTTCTCACCTGGAGCCTACTGATGTATATTTTGTAGTCAGTTTCAAATTCAACTAATGAATCATCTGATGCATTGTAAAATGTTTACAAACGAGATTGCATAATATAATAATTAACAAAACGTGCAGTTTTTTGACCGAGCACGCCCGTGCCAAGCGTTCTTTATGTATTTTGTAATACCTGCCAACACAACGTGCTTCTGAACTTACTTTGTGTGCAACCTTCTTTATATTATGTAGCGGGAATTCCGGGTATGCTTTCTTCAAGTGGCTGTGCTTGTTTTTATTTGCGCTAATTATTTTTACTTGGACACGTTTAAGATTCTTTTTCGCCTATTCTAAATTCCCCTTTCTATTCTTTTTACTAATAACTGTGTTTGTGTTGTCAAAATCAATTTTTTTGAAAGATTGACTTTGTTTCACGAATTTATGAACGATTGTATTTCTAATTGTGATTGTGTTTGTTGTGTTAATAATCTTCATTTTCCTTGAATAACATTATTATTAACTTATCTTATTATTTCACGTGAAATTTTTCAAGTGATCCCGAGACACTGACAGAAGTATGCGCTCATTTGACGCGGTGGTAAAATTTGTATTGTGGAAATGTCAAAAAATGAGACAAGGAAACATAAATGATTTTTTCCAATTAAAAATGTTTAAATTTGTTCATATTATTCATATTTTAATGTTATAGTTATTAGTTATTGCGTATTTTATTTAATGATTGTTTAATTTCCTGAGAACATTTTAAGGAAAGATGTTTACTTATTACAGAAATAGATCTAATATTCACCCTAATTAGTTTCAGTAGTACATATGTATAATAAATTACACCAGGATTTTGTATTAGTATAATAAATACTGTTTTTTCAAGTCGATTTTGTAAAATATGTCAACATATGTATGCTTTTCACGAAATTAGCAGTTATTTCATGATTTTTGTGATTTTTTATGCAATCACTGGAAAATATTTTTTTTTAGTCCCTTGAATTTCTTATTAACGGGGTTCCGCGTAATACGAATTCAATTTTTTTTGGTCCCTTGAATTTCGAATTAACGCGATTCTACTGTATTCATTTTTAATTTGATTTAATTTTTAATTTATTTTATCTTATTGTAGTATGTACTAAAAGTTATATCTAAAAGGTCTTTGTACCGTAAATAAATGAATAAAAACATTGTGGTAAAGGTACCTGTTTCAATAATTTAATTTAAAATATGATAATAAATATATTAAAACAATACGATGTAGATTATTCAATCAAAATATAACTACAACTTTGTTAGCCACGTAGGCAACACTCAAATACCTGCCTGTTATCTAGCAGCTATCTGTGCAATAACAAGTGTTACTTTAACAATCCCGATCGCCCTGCTTGCCTAGCCTAGGACACATGTGGGATCCACTTTTGAGTGTCGTGAACGTGTAGCGGAATCACCACAGGTCCCGCCTTAACTAAGAGAGAAACTTCAGTAGTGTTAGCGAGTACCACACTTAATTCCTGGGCCTTTATTTGCTGTGCTTTCTACTATCCTTATAGGTATGGAGTGGTAGTGGATAGTGGTTAGATATTAATAGCGTACTGTAATTTGTAATAAACTAACTTCCAGTTTTCATTGTTGCCACACCTTGTCAATTGTAACCAAATTTGAAGCGACTTTATTTCATAAGTCTTGTCAACCTTGAAGAAATGTTGTTTCGCACATACTGAGCATATAGTGTTTACATTGCATGTAATACCACTCCGCACCGCTAAAGCAGAGTGCAAAGGATACTGCTTTTGACTGTGCTTGATGCTTAGCAGGAGGTGATTAATATGTATATCTAAAATGATACATGTTCAAGAAAACTCAATTACAAAATAATTCACATTATTTTACCTTTATATTAGATTCTTTGAGAGTACTAACCATATAACCTGAAGGGCTGGCTTCCAGATTATGTATATAATATCATTTTTTAAATTAAAAATTTTAATGCTTATATAATAAATAAATAAATAAAAAATTGTGCCGCTAAACGGTCCAGTTGTTCACAATACAATTATACATTTATCATTTGTCCAGGTTTGAGAGCTTCAATGTAAATAATCCCCTTGCAGTCCCACCAAACAGACAAAAGAATTTTTATAATTGAGGCTGGGCTTAGCGGTGGGTTTCGTTACTTGACCTTCGGTTCGAGTATAGCATCCATTTCTTGTCTCCAGTTATCAGATGTTGGCATTTCTGATTCCATTTCTAAAAGTTGTTCACATGCGTTTATTCGAACACCTGGGTGTTTTTCGCTTAGTTTGTGCAGTATCTATTTCCTTTGTCTTCACACCTTGCCAAATTTTTTAAAATGCAGTTGAATGCTTGACCATGAGTATCTGAGTTTGTCTGCGATTTTTTCAATAGATAAAGTTGGTTTGTTTTCGATTTCAACAACCAGTAATCCTCTACTTTAATAGGTCTTCCACTTGCAGGGCTAATAAATCAAAATTTCCTGATCGAAATTTCGTGAACCATCTTTGACACTTGCGAACATCCAAAATATCTCCCAGTACATCACAAATATTTTTAGTGGTACTTGTTGCTGTCTCTTTCTTCAAGAAATGATATAAATTTCAAACAAATTCTTTGTTTGGTACAAACTGGTCCATTGTAAATGGTAAACAAAAAAACAATATTTTTTTTAGTACCCCTATTATATATGATTTTTAAACATTTTTAAAAATGGATGCATATTATTTGTGTACATATATAAAAGTATATATATATATTGGTCGGCCTTCGCGCGAAAAGGACAGTTTTATTTCTAATTTTTTAGAGATTACCAAATATTTTGTAAATAAAAAAGAAAAGCCTGAAAGCATTGGATAAAACACACATACCGTTCTGTTCTGCAAAGGCTCGTGCCTCTTCACAAGAAACTTCTCTCCTGGCACCATTTTTGTTTCCAGATCCTACCAAATCCACTTTGCACCCAACGAGAGCAAACACAGGTCTATGGGGCTCAATATGTCGCTTTGCTTCCATCATCCAAAGTGGTATATGCTCGAAGCTGGATCGGTTGCAAACATCGTATACCAATAAAGCTCCAACTGAATTTCTGTAGTAAGATTTTGTGATCGAACGAAACCGTTCTTGTCCAGCAGTATCCCAAAGTTGTAACTTTATTCTTGTTCCATCCTTCACTTCTAGCAACCTTGCAAAGAAGTCGACGCCGACAGTCGGATCTGATAACTACATAGAATTATATTAATGTAACAGTAAGTGAAATCTTGACTTTTATAAATAAATATTGATGATATAATACACCCACCTCAGCGAATTTGCCATCAGTAAAATATTTCAAAAGAGAACTTTTGCCCACAGTACTGTCACCGATTAAAATTAATCTGAACTGGTAGTCGAAAATTGGATCAACCATTTTGATATTTCTTTGTAAGAATAAGCATTAACTTAACTTCACTTATCAATTTTTAACAAATAAAATAATCACAATGAAATTACGACGCACAAAGACAACAAAAACGCTAAATAATATTTTTTGACATATCGTTAATAGGAATCTGTTTTATCGATGAGTATAAGTCATAGATGCGGTTGCAGACATAGATACGAAGGTATAGGTCACAGATGACACTCTATGATGACAATTTAGAAAGAATGTAATGATTCGCGATACGTTTATCTATGATCTAGCCTAGAGAAAGATGCGGAGCTATGATGGCTATGATATGGAGATCATAGATAAGGGAGTATATAGATGCATATTAATGATCTACCCTTGGGGAAGATGCGTCATTAATCAAGGTTGGGTATAATCTTGTTATACCCGACCTTGATTAATGACGTGTGAGCGCCAGGTTCGATGGTATTAATTGTATAATTGATCGCGAACTTGTAAGAGCCGTGTGTTCCTCTGCCGACCGACCGCGATGGTCCGAGCAGGCGAAGACGCCGACTACTTGACAAAAAACAGACCACCTCTTGATGGAGCAGATTTGATGATGATGATGTTCTTAATTATTTTAATAATAATAATATTTCACTCTGCAATTATTTACAGGTATCACATCGTTAATTGTACTATGGTTATAAAAGGAGACAGGTGAATATTCAAAATACAGATAACACACAGATTAATTGTTTATTTTCCACGTCATATATATATATCTACAATGGGCAGGCAGAATTTCATATAATTAGCTTAATCTAATATGACTACCTCATTAGCGTCCGCCTGCCTTATCACATAATTTAACATTACCTTATCAACTAAAACTCCTAGTCCAGTGACATCATTATCGCTATACATTATTTCTATATTAAATTATGACTAAACTTATCTCTATAGTAATTTCATACCGTAATTACATTGTTCATCAGGACCTCTTATATGCATATCATTATGCTTCTTTTTGTTTTATGTGAGGTTGGGTCATTTTATTTATTTATTTATTTATTATAATAAAATTTGCACTGATATTTTTATTTTTATACATCCTTATTGCTATGACATAATTTATATTTATCTTGTAGCAATCGGAATTCAAATCCACCGCCATTCCATTCATCTTTTTGTCACCGTACATACCAATGGCTGACTCGAAACCATCCCTCTGAGACCTCACCCATCTATTTGTAGCAATCATAATTCATATCTACCGCCATCTCAGTCGGCATCAACGCTAGCGACAGCGTTGCGGGATGCTGCTACAAG
Organism: Eubasilissa splendida; assembly: GCA_031772225.1. Taxonomy (NCBI): domain Eukaryota; kingdom Metazoa; phylum Arthropoda; class Insecta; order Trichoptera; family Phryganeidae; genus Eubasilissa; species Eubasilissa splendida. The sequence goes on along the minus strand of CM062853.1, from coordinate 11,749,894 downwards.
CCTGGCTCGAGCATTCACCGCCAAGCAGTCTCTCCAGTTTCATCGTTTCACAACGGCGGTCTTACCGGCTCGCGCTCGCCGAGCAAGACCGCCAACTCGCCTCATTTAATTTCATGCACACATGCACCTTCTACATTTTCATTCACTGTATTCATTCTATGGCTTCCTTGTTTTTATCATACAGTCAATAAACACCCCTCAACACGCAAATCACATTTATTTCATTTAACCACCGTCCTAACCCCCAAAATCTTAAAAGAATCTGCCCACTCGTTATTGTACATTATCTTTCCGTCAACCTATGGCTCACATATAATTTGACCTATTATTATTCTTCATATTTATTCTATCTCTGAATATTTCCGCGCGTGTATATTTACTTACGAGACGCGATTTCCCAGAAAACAGGATCGTACGTACCAAAGTTCGACTCTTACAAAAATTGGTCGAATCCTTTGTTTTTCGCATGTCATCCTTGAACATAGTCAACTTTGTATCAAGTATAGTTTACATTAAGAAATGGTTAATTATTGCCAAGGTGGGCGAAGGTGACCTGGTTCGCCTGACTTAGTTAACGCTTTTATTTATTTTATGTACACATCTTGACTGATAAAGTTTTATATTCCTATAGTAATGACTGATTGTTTTTTATTTCTACAGATAACGTGAAAAAGATTTTACTACTTTCCACTTTAATATTTATTTTATGTTATTAATCAAATAATTACTGTTTTGATAGATCTATAATGTTTTATTAATGTATGCAGACAAATTTGTTTATTATTACTACAGTTAAATGTGAAATAATATTTATAAGATTATATAAAAACATAACATTAAACCTGTGTTTTAATTGTGTATACGTATACAATATATATAAAACCTCTTTCCAAATAAAAAGTATGAGAAGGATATCTGTTATCCCTTTATTTACAATATTCTAAAAATAAGGGAAATTAAATAAAAATATGAGTTGCACATAATGAATTTAATAATATGTATAGGTAAGGAATATCCCCTGATTCTATTACATCTGTCAGAAAGAATCAGGAAAGAAAACTGACATGGTTATATATTCACAAATGGTTTGTTTACAAGATAAAAATGTAATAATACTTTAGAGGTTGGGTAAAGTTACTGAATGTATATAAGTCAAATTTATAAATGTAAGGAAAAAAAAAATTCAACTAAAATATTCTTGTATGACTTCATTCCTGACTTGCCGCCGTCGAATTGGAATGCTTGTTGCATGATCATTAATTGGTCCAATGACATCTGTAAATAAATAAAAATATTTTAAAAAGAATTATAGTGTTGTGTTTATCGTTAAACTAATTAAAGTAAATCATAACATACTGTTAAATATGCACCCATCACCAGCAACATCATGTAGTGGGACATTTCTGGAGATACATATATTATGCAGTACAGCACATGAATAAAATATTTGCCCTGCAAGTCGGACTATAGTTTAGAACTCTGTGCTTCAGAATGCAACGAAATCTTGATTTTAAAAGTCCTATGCACCTTTCCACAGCATTTCTTGTTTTAATAGGGGCTTTATTGTATCTGGATTCTGGTGTATTAAGTCCTGAATTTTCGTAAGGTGTGAGAAGCCAGGATTCTGATGGATATCCAGAATCACCTGAAAATTCAGCAATACGTCATCGTTATGCCCAAATAATGTAATACGATTTGTATATTTTCACTATGAAATTATAAAAAAAAATTACCCAGTAACCAGCAACCTCTAGCATTTCGATTTTCCAAAAATCTTCTAATCTGTGATGTATGCCATATTGCTGCATCGTGAGTGCACCCGGGATACAATGCATTAACTGACAAAATCTTAACATCTGCTCCACATATCTGGAACAAAATAATTATTAAAAAGTAAATTTAATAACTTTGTGATATAATATAATTCCCCAATATTCCATATATATTTACAATTTGTGCGTTAATACTGTAATACCCTTTTCTATTAAAATAGGCTTGTCTATTATTTCTGTAGGAGGGTTTGATTATGAGTTCCATCAATACATCCAACTATACTGAGGAAGTTGAATTTTTCAAAAAATCTAAAAAAATTAGCTTTAACACATTTAAAAATACTAAATAATTAATCAAATAAGTTTATTAATCTTTTATATGACTTTTTGACAGCAACTTTACATGGGAAAAGATTCATGTCTTAAAGAGAATAAAGAAGGAATCATATCCGGCCATATGGAAATAGTGTGCTTACTGCAATTGCGCTGTGGAAATGTCCTCATCATTTGTTGGGAAAACAACCCATTCTGTTAGCAAGTGTTCACAAATTACCTCAGTCACTTCATTCAAGCACCTGCTAACAGAAGATTGTGACAAGCCAAGGCAATGGTTGCCTTGGGTTGATAAGACCCGTGCGAGTAAAAATTTAAAGCTGTTATCACCTAGAATTCAAATTATCAATTTACTTTCAGTATAAACATGGCAATTAAAAATCGATATTTAGTGTCATTCTTGTGCAATAATACACTTTAATTATCAAAATTTTGTAAAGTACAATAAAAAAAAATACGAAAAATAACCTAAAAAGTAGTGAGTATTACTTCAAAACATTTACCTTTTTTTGTGGTGTTATAGATCCTGAATACCTTGAAACTCTTAAAAAGGGAGTTAATACTTCAAATAAATATATAACGGTGTCGTTATCAAGGCGGTATAGTAAAAATTTCCCATTTGGAATTTCCATCGGCTTGCACAAATCACGCAAACGTCTTTCCATTCTCGAGTTTCGACTAAAAATATAAGTTTTTAGTTAAAATAAGTACTAATACAGTATTCAAAGTTCACAGAAAAAGGTTTGTTCATAAATTACCTATTGATTTCCTAATCCGCAGCGTCGTAGAGAAGAATCACGGCCAATCTTGTTGTCATTTTTGTTTTGACAGATTATGGTACGTTTATCTCCCTCACTCTCTCTCTCTCTCTCTCTCTCATTCAAATATAACACGGACGTTAATTTACGTACTGTCTATTTTTGAGGGTAGGTGTAACAATCACCTTCATTTCAATATTGAAATTTTGAGAATAGGTCTGAATATTATACAATAACGGAGTAGATCATGGTTATTGAAATTGATTTGAAATTGAGAATAGACCCGATTATATGTTTTATTTTAATATTATAAAATATAATACATTTTAGAATTATCAGTAGGATATATACATATTTCATTTAACATTTATTTCTTCTCTATGAGAGTAGGACTTGTGTATAGAGGAGTATATATGAGAATTTATGTTTCAGTTAGTCTGTGTATATATTTTTTTACTTCAGATACAATTTGAATTCTGTAATTTTTCTAATTGTGATGGGGAGATTGTTAAATAATTTGATGCCTTGATAAATAGTGATTTTGGGTTGCGGTATATTTTAATTTAGGAATATCAATTTGGTCTCTAAATCTTGTAGATTGAAATTTGCTTCTTAAGTTTAATTGATTTATAATTTTGAAAATTTGGATTATTGAATTTTTTTTTGTATGTCTATTATGTTTGGTATTTTGAAATCTGTGAAAAGTTGTATACTTGGAGTCTTTTTTTTTTTAGAATAATTTTTATTATAATTTTTTGAGTGATTTCCAATTGTGACATTGAAGTTTTATATGCTCCTCCCCATCCAATAATACCGTATTGCAAATGTGACTACAAATTTTCAGATTTCTAAGTGATAAGATGTTTCTGAGTCTTAAAAATATGTAGGCAGTTTTCCTTATTTTGTTTGTAAGATAAGATTAGTAATATGTTCTTTCCATTTTAGTTAGTTATCTATTATGATTTCTAGGTACTTGATACAATCTTTTTCTTCAATTGATGAGCATTGGTGGTGACAAGAGTCTTCTTGAGTACAGGCATTGGTGTGAATTTTAATATTAATTTCAGTGCTATCTTTCTGTTGAATAGCAAATCGTAGAAAGTATGTTTTATCAGTCTTAATAGTAGGTTATCATCCGTCCACTTTTTTATGATATTTTTTCAAACTGAATATGCACTTGTCCCATCAATGAGATATTATAGGAAGAAATACATAGAAAAGGAATTGGGCCTGGTCTCGATGAGTCCCGAGATTTTTGAACCCGGCCTGTCAGGTCCAAAAAACTCAAGTTTTCCCAAACTCAAACATTACCATCCAAATATTATATATTAACCACAATATTACCCCCACATGCAGGACTGCAAAGAAAATGGATCACTAGGATAATATAGAAGGTATATATATATATATGAGATCTATTTCTCATAAAATTATTTTTTATAATTTTTTTATCTTCATAAGTTAATTTATTTAAATTACTGTATCAACTTAAATTTTAAAAATGACAAATAAAATCCAAATTACACTGAATAAATCATTTATTTGAATACACTTACATACTACTACATCTATAATCAACATTGAAAAATACATGTATTGATTAAAAATTATCTCGATTATAAACCAAAAATGTATTTTTACTACATTTTCTTGTTTCTTGAGTTTTTATATTGTTGCATCTCCAAACGATACATATATTTATTTGAATAATGTATTTTCCTTTTCAATTTTTTTACCAAATCTTTTAATTAATTGGAGTAAAATCCTTAGTTGAATACTAAACATATAACATGACACACATTGAATAATTATAAAGTAATAATTCACACCGATAAAAAACTGAACGTTGAAAATTAACTACAAATAAAATATATTAGATAAATAGCAGAAAAAATGTACACTGCTATTAAAAAGGAGAGCTTTAATCAGAAAAAAATGACAGATAATGAAACATTATTAGAAAACTATCCATTATACTCATTAGATAATTTCATTTCTTCATTCAATAATTAAAATGCACTTTGTTTCATATAAACCATTAATATTAGTATTTAATAATAATATTATTATTGTGTAATAATGATATAGTGATAGGAAATTAATAGTTTTTAAAACTCTAAATCGTTTAAATAAAAACTGACAAAAATACAATAGTGAAATAATTTTTATTGATATGCTCATTAATGTTATCAATTTCTCTGTAAATTACTTTTTTTTTTCCTTACATCTATGAATTTTGATGGTTAAAAAGAATGCAAGTACCCACTTATTTATTATGTTGATCAATGATGTTCCACATTTAAAATATTGTGACAGATTCAGATTCCGTTGCTGTGCTACACCTGCAGAACCACAGATAGGGCTATACATATTCATGTTACTGTTACATGTTAAATAACTAAATATTTTGAAAATTGAGAAATTACATATACTAGATGTGGAAAAGCACCGGTGTTGTGGAATGTAGTCATGTCTTTTCTATATCATTTACATACATATGTAACTAAAAGCAATAATAATCCAAGCGGTCGGTAAAGGTTATTTACTCAAATAAAATATTGTATAAATAGTATTAAAGTAACACAATTGTTCCAATTTGATGGACACATTAAATACAGGGAGTAACAATAAATTCAAAGTTTTTAAATGTTTACCTTATTTAAAAAATAAAAGAGAAACTATTTTTATTTTACATTTATGGTGAAATAACGAACTATCGATAAGTCTGTAAAAATACAAATATGAAATGCAATTCTCACTCATTACCAAATAATAAACATATATAATCCCGTTTCCATAATTTTCAACCCATTATAAAAACATAAGTATACAAATGGAACAACAAAGGCAATCTGGTAAATTACTTTTTTATGTTAAAATAATATAATTATTTGATATAAATTTCCAGCAAATGGTTGAATTAATGGGAAAAAATTAATTGTATAGATTATAATAATCTTAGGAATACTTTAAAATTACATCGCTTATCAAATTAAATAATTATGTTAGGTATAAGTAATTATTAGTTTAAAAATGAAAGATTTTAAAAAGGAAGATAACATTACAATAAAGCTCCATTTCAAAATCACATTGTTTGCTATTGTTAATAAGGATTATTTTCGATTAAAAACGTGTTAATTCTGACCGCATTCTGTATATGAAAATAACTAGTTCGACTAATAAATCTTAATACAAAGTTGATAGATATTTTTTCATAATATGTATTAATTAACATTTTTGCATCATAATACTCATTCCTATATAATTTTTGTTTAAAAATATAAAATCTTGTATATATAATTCAAGTTAAACGAAACTTATACCCATTTTGCAATGAAAATTAATACCATAGTACAGATTTATCCATTTGTATGGCCATATGAACTTGTTGAGAACATAATCCCAAAAATAATTACTTTATACTTTTTAGTTAATATATTTTACGAGATGTGGAAATGAACTTTGACCCCTTCTTGTCTCCATTCTTTGAGAATCTCACTAGGATAAACTTTTATATTTATATTTTAAGTACCCGGAAAATAAGTTAAAGCTAAACAATTATCATTTTAAAAGTCAAAAGGTTCCTACAATGTGACTATGGGTATTTAGTTTTTGCCAAAATTGGGATTAATTTATGAATTATATATTTAAAAATTTTATAATAAGAGGATAAATATCCTTTGAAAAAAATGTTCCAGTTTTCATATTCAAAAGTGAAAAAAAATATCAGAAAAATACTTACCTAAAAAACTTTTAATACAAATTAAAAAATGAGAATACCAAAGAGTAAATCAATTAATAATGATTATAGAAAGTAAAATCTTAAGGGACAAGTTCACTTAAATATTTTAACAAGTTCTTTCAAATAAAACTACAATTTCATTTTATTATCGACAAACTATCACAATTTTAGTTGTTTCAATTACACAAAAATAAGGCAGAAATATTTTGACATTTTCAAGGGGATATTTAAAAATAATTATAATTAACTACAGTCCACTTGTTAAGCTACCAAAAAGGTTGCTCATTCTGAAATGAAACATTCTTCCAAGGCTAAATAAAACTGATACTTTTCACCATGTTTTTATTGGAATATTTCCAATTCATAAGTCTTATCTTTATAAGTCTTATCGTTTGCTCAATATTTATCTTTATTTTTAAAATTAATGTTTTCAAAATATCCTTATCAAAATTATATTTTTGATAACCATTTGTTAAGTTTTATTTTGATTATATTTTAACAAAAATAAATTCATGACAGCAATTCGCAATTGTGCAATATAATAATAATGGTAACGTTAGTAACATTTAAAAAATGGGTATTGCATTCTGAAAATTGTGAGGGTTTCCTCCGCCATTAGTAAATTTACTATTATTTAATTTAGTAAAAGTAACTGGACATCACGCATTACATAAAAAAATCCAATCTGAAACTATCAGGACGTACACATGTATGTTACCTATTTATGGTGTAATTTTTAGTAATAAGTAATTTATTAAGAATTATTTATTTCGTATTATATATTCTTCATTTTTTTTATATATGATAGTTGTAGAAAATATTTTTAAAGACTACTATCATTAACAAAACCATTTAACATCTATGACTATCTATGGCCAACCAAACCTATGCAAATTCAAGAAGACAAGATATACGAATGACTGGAACATACAAGCATTTGGTTTCTACACAATTAATCTCACAACAATCTATAATCTAAGTATAGCTAATCTATCTAAACAACAAGTACACATAAATATAATATTGATGTCTTCTTGTAAAAAGGATTGGACTCTAAAATCTAATACATATTCTAAACCTATTCTCAAGAGATCAACATAAATTAGAATTTTATTAAAACCTAATAATCAAATTTCTTATAAAAAATAATTAAGAATATTGTAATTCTAAAACCTCAGGGAAAAATTAATCTCAATAAATCAAATATTCCTCAACATTTTTAATTTCATACCTATTACAATTGATAACCAAGATGCAATATAGCAATTCGAAATTCTAACAAGAAAATAAATACAGTGAAAGCTGAATTTTACATTTCCATGCAAGTTATGTTAAAATTTGCCTGCCTCGTTTTGATCACATATAAACATACTAAACCAATATTTCATTGGCGCTAAAATTTCTTGCAATATGTGACGCATGAAAAAATATTTCCCACAATTTGGACACATTTCATGGACAATCAAAATCACAGTCAAACTGTTGGAAGTAAAACTGAAATTCTTTTGTTGTTCTTCAATCGCACTCTCTATTTCTGTTAGATTCATAATAATGACACTCTGAAACCGAATAGTTCATATAGAATTATCTTTTGAATTTCGAATACTGAAAACACTTAGAAATATCTAATAATTTGAAGTAAAAGGTTTGTTCCCTATTCATCTATAATAATTGAATAATTTCATTCTTGCCAACTCAACCACTCTTGCCCAACAAATTTCGGCTGACTGTAAAGCTAAAATAATAAAATCCCACAGATTCATCATATCAGCTAGAAGGAACTTTAACTTTGAGTTTAGCCAAATTGCAAATATGGATGAAGTGCCTCTAACATTTGATATTCCTTCAAATCGTACTGTAGATTCAAAAGCTCAATATTAATAAAACATGTCATGAAAAAACTCACTACACTGTAGTTTTAGCACATTGTGCAGATGGTAGAAAACTATCCCCCATGTTAATCCTTAAAAGAAAAACATGACCGAAAGATGAAATCCCCGTGGAATTTAAACGGATTGTGGTACAAAATTAAGTTCGTGGTACGAGGCCCCACTCTACATTCAAAAATAATTATTTTTCATGAGTATGTTATGTACATATGTGGATTTTTCTCTGAAATATTAGAGCAAATTAAAACTGTTTATACCAGGTAGGCAAATAATGTAATTTTTACAACTATTACATTATTTGGTTTAGTGAGAAAAGATTCCACCTTTTCAGGTATGTATTCTTCTCAAGTCATACGTACATTGTAATATAACTCTCTGTTCACCCTCTATGCGGGTACCATACATATTATAATTTGTACAGTAAAAGCTCGTTAATACAAACAACTCTATTTCGAAATTCGTTATAATTCGAAAATTTTATCATATTTTATCCCCCTCAAATGAATTTCCATACAAAATTCTACCTATAATTAGAAAACTCAATAATTCATGACATGAAAAAATTTTAAAACCAATTAAAATTTTTTTTTACATCTAGTCATTACAAATCTGAACATTTACAAGTATTTTTATACCTGCACCAACCCAGCCACGGCCAGACCTAATCCCTACGGGGTTTGACCATCTGTATAACAGTAAATACACCCCCAGACAGCCGACAAGATGAAAATCCCATGCAGCCGGCTTAGAGATGCTGCTAAAAAATTAATTTAGAACAAGTTCCGTCATGTGCCGCGCCGGTTTCGCATTTTTAATTTTTATATGAATACTTTGTGTTTTTCTACATTTAAAATAATTCTTAGTTATTTTTGTGTTAAATAGCGTGAAAATATTACTGTCATCTAACTGATATATTGACTCTATTTTGTACTTTTATTTGTGAACTTCGCAAAAACTGCCACTCTTTTGAGATTTTAAACTCTTTATTAAGTGTTATTTGAGAAGTGTAAAAAATATTGCGTATTTTTGTTTCATATTTCATTTTGCCAGTAGTGTTTAATTTTTAATTTAAAAAATGCCATCAGTTCGTGGTACGTATAAAACATTAACGATTTTGAAGAAAATGGATTTAATTAAAGAGGTGGATGCTAAAATTGACAGTAATGGAAATATTGCATAAAAATATGGTATCGCCAACTCGACAGTTTCAATAATTTTGAAAAATCACGCTAAAATTGAAGAATCATTTCATAAATTGAAGGAAAGTAACACCTGTTGGCGTATTCGGCCGGCAAAATATAAAGAGCTGGAATGCAAGTTGTTTGAATTTTTCACTCAAATGCGTGTGGCCAATATTCCAATTTCTGGTACAATTCTTATGCAGAAGGGATTTTCATTGGCCAATGAATTGAGGATTAATGATTTTGGAGCCTCCGATGGTTGGCTTCACAGATTTAAATCTAGGTTCATTATTACATGCTTGTCAATACGTGGTGAAAATTAAAAATTTGACAAAAATGAGGTGGAAAATTGGCTGAAAAATACAAAAGAACTGTTCAGAAAATATCAACCTCAAGATATTTATAATATGGACGAGACTGGGCTCTTTTACAATCTATTGGCAGATAGGACACTATAAATGAAAGGTGAAATTTGTCAAGCCGGTAAAAGAAACAAGGAGCGCATTACAATGGCACTCTGATGTCTATGTCTATGTCTGATGTCTAGATGGGTCAGACAAAATAAAAACACTGGTGATTACAAAATTTGCAAAGCCACAATGTTTTAAAAATATAGAATACCAACATGTTAGTTTGTTTTATGAATCAAATAAGAAGTCTTGGATGACAAGAAAAATTTTTAGTGACTGGCTGATTCGTTTTCAGCGACGAATGGTTGTACAGAACCCAAGGTTCTTCTTACTTTAGATAATTGTACAACCCATTCAGTTCCTGAATTAAACACACCAAATGTGGAACTATTATTTTTCCCTTCCAACACCGCCAGTGTCCTTCAGCCCCTTGATCAGGGGATTATTCAAAATTTAAAAAACAATTACCACAGAAAACTTGTAGGAGCCTCCTGCATGCTACAAATTAAAAATGGAAAACCACCAGAAGACATTAAAAAATTAAATGTGTCGGATGCATGTAGAGCAACTGCTTCTTTGTGGAAAATGGTGGAGCCCAGACAATAGTGAATTGTTGGAGGAAGAGCGGGATATTGTTCTCGCACGGGGAAAGTATTACAGAAATGGAAGTGGAAGACTCCTTGACGGATTTTCCGGATAACGATTTCATAACATCGTCTAAGTTTGAAGACTTCATCACATTTGATAATAATTTAGTAACTTCAAGCATCGGTGACCAATGAGAAATCGGGATCCCAGAGGATATCGAGATGTAGCCAGGGGACTCCAGCAGTGATTCAGAGGATTCAGATCTTCCGCTTCTTCGGCGTGGACCACCCAGGACAGAACTTTTAAAGGCACTTGAAGTGATACAAGAGCACTTGGCGACAGCACCTGAAGTGCCTTCAAATTATGTGATGAGCTTTGAAGGAATTTTAGACCACATTGTAATTAACGGTGCTCTTAAACCAAAACAAACAAAAATTGAGGATTTTTTTGAAATTTAATGTTTGTTTTTTATTTGTGTATTTCAAGTACAGTAATGTATGTATGTTTAACCGCAGTGAAATTATGTACAATATGTGTTTACATTTTTATTTTAAAATCAAATTGAAAGTTGACAGAACTCGACGGTAATTTACATTTATTTTTATTAGAATAATGGGGTACTTTGACAAAAATGAATGCAACATTGGCCAAATACATGTATTTAAAAATGTTTTGAGAATATATATATCTGTATTATACCTATAAATGTTTAGAAAATATGTTGATGTTTTGAAAACTTCCTATGAAATTTTACATTCCAAATTCGAAATTCGATTTTTTTTTTAAATTTTGGTCCCTTCGATTTTGTATTAAAGAGCTTTTACTATATTTACAGGCATTTCAGACATTAATCATGATTTAAATTAGAATTTACTTTTATAAAGGCTTTAACATTGTAACAATGATTGATAACTGTGATTTTGTAATTATTCATAATCAGGCGAGCAATCACCAGTACGCAATATATTACACCTCTAACCTTTAAAAGACAGTTACCAACCACTATTGCAATCAAGCACCAATCATAGTCACAATCACAGTTTACATCTTCTTAAGTGTCAACACTAATTGATTTAAAATATTTTACCAAATATAATTCTTCAAGACTCACATTACAAACATACAGCAAACTTGAACTTTTTGTTAACAGCATATCAAATGATTACACAAACAGTCTATTTATGTACGTGCAAATTATATTACCATATTGTAATTTAAGAAGGAACACAATAATATCTATAAGAATTATTCTCTTTTTCAACAATTGGTGCACACTACACCAATATCTTGCTATACATATGCTTTTTATATGGCTTTTCGCTATAACGGCCTTATTCAATTATACCTCAGTTTTGATTTGCGGACCAAAAAATATGTAAAATATCAGATGACTGCTGACGTCACTGTGACATTATATCTGTCCTGCCATCATTAGGAGAATGGACATAATTTATCATTGTTACGAACAGTTGTTGGGTCACTCAATGACAAGCAGTGGTACATCATTTTTATATTTTGGTACTGCAATACCAATATCCTACATACATATCTTAACTTAAAACATTTTTGGTAAGTAGTAGAATCTTTTTATTGCATATGTATTATTTTAAATAAATAAAAACAATTTTTGAAGGCAAAATGTAAATGTCTTTTATTAATATGAAAGGGAAAAGTTATTTTTAAAGTAAAAAACGCTTTTTCGACTAAAAAGTTGATTTTCTTATTTTTCTATAAAATTGGAAGGGAATATGGAACTTGTATGAGTTTATATCAAAATAAATAATTCATTATATGACATTTCACTTTACGTCCAAGTTTCTCAGAACGTATATATAGGCCATAAAGCAAGTATATTTACGAAATAAAATTTTTGATTACAAATAATATTATTCCAACTTTTACAAAATTACTTGGACCATACATGTCAAATTAGCAAAGGCTACCAAGCGCGTAAGACTAATGCGGAGCAACTCGGAAAATAGAAAATCGTACATATATTTTCCATTTAAATATTTTCATTATTTTCCAATGGCCCCTGTAGAATTGTAGGTCCAACAGTTTCCTTAAGACGTTACACACAAATATAATTGACACTGATAAATATTTGAACAGGTCTTATAATAATAAACATTTATTAAAAATATTACCTAGCAGTTATTGACATACATACATAGAGTATTATTTTATTTTGAGACTAATTCTACTCTTAATAATATTATTTCAATAAAATATAAAAAAATGTATAACCAGGACACTTAAATCTTTTTGGATAAAGAATCAAATTAAAAAGAAATCAAACAAAATTTAGGTTTTTAATTATAACAATAAATGTTTCTTAAAAAAATATTATTCGCGAAAAATATATGAAAACACGTCTTCCTATAAACTAGACTTAATTATAGATAGAAAATTGATGGGAAAATTATAAGGGTAAAAAGTAATAATTAAAAAACATTTTTAAAATACATATATGTATTGTAAAATTTACCATTGGAAATTATAATTTATATTTAATAATTTTAACACAACCGTAACTGGTAACATTTTTTTACTCATTTGTCAGAATTATTTCATTCAGAAAATCATTAAAATAATCAAGTGAAAATTAAAATATCGACTTATTACAGCTATTTAAGTTACAGAAGTTTTCGAAATCTAACAAAGATATGTTCATAATACAAATAGATAAATAAAACATTTTTATCAAGCTCGATGGATCAATAATCATTATAATTATATATTAAACTAGCTCGCCAATTCAGCACCAATTGCGAAGAAAGTAAAAACTAATTTTTACTATTGGGAAGAAATCTATGTATACATACTTGGTACTTGGTAATATTAATATTCTGTATGAAGAAATAGCACGAAATAAAAAGTTATTTTTGACCAATTTTGCTCAATATGTCGGTAACTTTAAAAAAACCCATAATATAATAATTTTAATTGACAATACTTGACATAAAGTTAAACTGCAGGAAAAAGAGTTTAAATATCTCTGTACTATATTAATAATCCCTTTAAAACAATCATTTTTCATTAGTTATGTTTTAATGAATAAACAATACTGCCTGTGAGACAATACAGACCAAAATGACTTTAAAAAATCCAATAGATGCGAATCACCCACATATCCAGGTATTTACATAATTCACAATTTATTCACTAGATGTAACTCATAACACCGATTAAGAAATACCCAACATTGTTGTTCTGCTATAAAATGAAGTAACAATTTTTGCTGTTTCTTATTTTATCTTGTTTTCGTTTTCTGTATTTTACACCCATTTTATAAAAATTAATCTTATTTCACACAAGTACCTAACATTTTCAAAGCCTAGAACATATTTTGTATACGAAAACAAAAACAAAATAATCAACATGGTTCAACATCCAATATGTTAATTAAAAGAATCCCAATTAACTAAACATATATTTATTTTTGTCTCTTTTTTGAGCTTGGGCAGCATTGTTTATTTCAAGCTATAACATGACAAGTTTAAACAAAAAGGAAACAGTATAAAAATATAGAAATAACAGATATAATGATAACTTTTGTGCCCTTATAAAATACAAAACTTACTTAAAGTGTAGAATATTGTAAAAAGGTTCATTTTTAGCCACAATGTATAAAATAATTTGATACCCTCTTCGAATAAGGTACTTGACACTAATATAAATATGTAGTTACTAGTGTAGATATTAAACTAATTTTCCATATCAGTTGCATGTATTTTTGGAAAGAATGTTGTAGAGAAATCCTTAAATGTGAACATAAAAATAATCTTAGCACAATATTAGTTATACATTGGACATTTTAAACAACAGAACCAGTGTGAAATAGTCATTCTCACTTGAATATCTTTTAAGTGATTTCTGATAAAAATCAATCGGTAACAACCACATTTACTTTAGAATACAGTTCTATATTATAATATTTACAATATACCCTGTGAAACTTGTTCATTCCTCTAAAAATAAGTCCATAGACATTGATAAATATACTGTACATTATTTTGTACAGGAAATGGAAAAATGTAAATGTACTTAACATTTCTTGTAATATACCATTGTCAGTTGTTCATTTCAGTAATGTCAGTCAAAAGATCTTCTGAACAGACATTAACACCGAGCAAACCAGCATTTACCTCACAGAACCTGAAACAACAGTTTTATCTCATATTAATAAAATAAATAAATGTTTTTTTTAATACCTATTAGGAGTACAATTTATTGAACACTCCTACATTAAGTATTGTAACTAACAAATATGTAGGTTATTTTAATTGCTCTAGTATTTTGCATTTATGCATTCGATACATATTTTAAGTGGCAGTTAATATTTTTAAAACTATATGGTATTGTTCATACATATTATGTTATATTGAACACAATATATTTTTTTTAAATTCTGCCACTTGAAAATGTATCAAATACATTTGAAATACTAGAAAAACTAAAAACACCTGTTTGTTACTTACAATACTTTTCATATGCATATTTCTTAAGAGGCAACTTTCATTTTCCCAGTTTGAATTTCGAGATATTTTTGCATTTTGCATACCCTTTCAAGATGAGACTAATAGTTAATTCTTTTACAATATCAAGTAAATATAAAAGTGCGTTATTTTTTACGTAAATATTGCTAGAGTGAAAGGTATCAATAGAAAAGGACAAGTATACAATTGTTGGTTTTCTTAAATTCCTAGGTAATAAAACTATCAGAAAATAGGCATGTCTTCAACATTCATAATACATATGTGTTGCCATTTGAAATTATCAAGCGAAAATTAAATAATTTGTTAAAATTCTCACTTAAGAATTGTTATGTTTATGATAAAAACCATTGTTTGTGTCGATAAACATATGATTATAAAATATTACAATTTTGCCCCGATTTATAAGGAAAAAATTTACGTAAATTCATACTGATAAATAATATTGATAACTTTTGAAGCACCTGTATTTGTGAAGAGAAAACTATTTATGCTAGTACTATATAATAATCATACTCTGGTTGTAATAAAAAAAAACAGTTTTTTTTTTAAATATTTATTTATTGTTTTATTAAATTACATATATATTTAACCCTCAGACGGCGGATAAGATTTTCGAGAATCGTTCCCCTGGAACGGCGTGATTTTTAAATATTACGATACTTTGATGCAAAATTTAATTACGCTGCACACAAAATATATACATCTACAGAATAAATTGTAGAATGTAATCAAATGTTTCAATTTCACGATAAAATAATAAAAATCAGAATTTGTAAAGTATAATTATGTGTAAAAAATATATTAAAAAAAAAATTACCTGAAAAATGCCGCCTCCGTGAAAATAATCTCTCACAGAATATTAAGTGTAAGGTTTATCGTAAATATTTTTTCATGTATATTGAGAACCAACTTTGAACTATATTTCTCAATCATTAAAGAAATCCTTGTTTTAACCATATTGTAAACAAATAAATCTAATCGATGCACTCAAAAACTATCCCGGCACGAGCACTAACACAAGCGCACCGGTATGTTCTCATTAGTTAGGGTGACCACACGATAGTATTACCAAGACATTTTTATTTTTTCTAAAAATGTTGGATTGTGTGGTATGTTTTGAAACATTTAGTGGGGCATAAGGCAACTTCACAGTCACTACACCAATATCGAGTTGAAATTCGTCGTTTAGGCTGTCGCAAAGTATTCGCACATACAAAACACCGCCGGTACACAGATTGTCTCTTGGAATTTGGTGTTTGCGGAATATCTGAGAGAAAATGTCGAGCACTCAGTCTCAAAGGATAATCACTACCTTGTCTAGCTCTCGACGTTGACTCTGGATGGTGGAATTTTTGTAAAATTTGCCTGATTACCTCTAAGTGAAAATCAGTCAAGCACACGTCCTTTTTAGTTTTATATTTATACATCGCGTGAGCATTGATTAATATGACGTCAATTGTACGGAATGCGATCTTCTTGTACCACTTAATTGTTTTTCTCACACATTCCACAAACGATATCATCATATCTGACTTATCCACAGCGCCCATGAGCTTATTATAGCTTAATATAGATGATGGTTTCGAAATAGGAATTTTGGTTTTGTAATTCACTTTTCCCGTGTCCATTATAGAAGCATCTTGTGCAGTTGTTAACATGTGCACTTCTCTTTTATCGTTCCATTTTACGGCAAGTAAACATCCTGATGCCTTCGAGTCGGTTTCACCTTTTGGTACGTCTCCAAATTTTGGCATATTCTTTCTTGTTTTTCTAACCGTCCCACAGGCATTGGTTTTTTGAGTATGCAAATAGCGAAACAACACTGGACTTGTATACCAATTATCCATATAAATTGTGTGCCCTTTTCCCAGGTAATCTGTCATTAATGAGGCCACGACTTTACCCGAGACCCCCAGGTCTTTCGACAACACTTGATCTATATTACTTACCGGCAGTTCTGTTTTAGCCCCACAGTATATAACAAATTGTAAAACTAAACCCGTTTCACAATCGCACAAAACAAACAGCTTAATTCCAATTTGTGTCTTTTGGCTGGGAGATATTGCTTTATTCTTAATCTACCTTTAAATAAAACTATTGACTCATCAACACACAAATTTTTGGATGGATAAAAGTATTTTTTGAAATTGTTGCACACAGAATTTACAAAGTCTCTTATTTTATGGATACAATCGTTTTTTTCTTGTTTTTTGTTATCAGAAAAGTGAAGCATACTAAGTATAGCTAAATAACGATCCCGTGGCATCGTCTCGCCAAAAATTGTTGATGAAATAAGCTTATCTGTAGTCCAGTATTGGCTAATTCTACTTTTCTTGCTCCTAACCATGAGCATAGTCAATGCAATAAATATATACATTTCTTCAACATTCACGTTCTTCCATTTATGCATTCGAGAATGCGGAGGAAATGTTTTACTAGCTTTAACATCCTCATAGTAACGGTTAGTTTCAATCACTATACTGTTTACGATATCTCCACTTAAAAATAGTTCGAAATAGTCCAGTTCCTGACTCTCTTCATTGAGTTGAGTATTTCGTAAACCAGATTGTTGATTAAAGTCATGTAATACTGGACTGAAGCTACTACCATCGTGCCATTCAGATGAGAAATCGTCCAATTGTATGTCTGCCGCGGGATCCAAATCCATTACTTCCGAAATATCTATTTCACAATCACTATTTTCTAAATATTCACCTCGGTCCTCTAAATCTAGTTTGTCCGGAATGTAATCTTCATCGTCACTCATGGAATAATCAGAATCAATGTCTATAACGTACTGTTCTACCTCTTCGTCATTCATGGTTGACATAGTAAGAAAATATATATTTTTAAATAAACAATAATTATGACAAAAAGGGTAACGTCAAAGTTCACAAACCAAATAAAAAATCAATGATGAGTTCAGAGCTCTCTGTCAACTAAATGTTTATAAACAAAAGAAAACAAACGCGAGTCGTATAAATCACGGTTTCAAAAGCAATAACAAAATAGGCACCCGAAGATAAACACACACCGACATCAAAAGCGTGTACCGACACGGCGAAGTGGCGCGACCTACACACAGCTAAGCGCGCACGGAACTGTGTGTGTGACGGCCGATTAGAGCAACGAAATCTGAATGGATACGTGTTACAAAAAAGCTGGTAAATTTAAATCCCCTTATAAAAATGATGTTTTACAGATGTCAAATCACAGAAAATAGATGAAACCATTTAATGAACTTTTTTACTTCAGTCTTTTAGCGATATTTTTACTTAATAATTGAAGATGAAAATGATTAATTCTTCCGAGCTGCATATGTAGTCAGCCGTCCCGTGGGACCGAATATCTCGAGCTGCAAATGTAGTCTCCCGCACACTGAGGGTTAATATTAAAATATAAATTAAAATATGACAAAAGTATTATTATTCACTGTTAAATAATTAGTTGTCCATCGAGCATATTATCGTTCTTCAGAATTTCGTTGTTTTTTTCTTTACACGTATTCAAAACAAAATTTGATCCACACATATTAGAAATAAAACTTTATGTTCTTTCACATATTTAATATTCGTTTGTGTGCACCCACACATCGATTTGTGGGAGTAAATTTGATTAATTTGAGAAAAGAATTGGTGTATGTCGTCGACCACTCTTTTGCCATCCAATTTAGGAAGTTCACACGAGTCCGCACATTCAATGCTCAGTTCGGGAACATCCTGAAAATAATTAATAATATTATTATTATTGTTATTTAGTTATCAGTATTTTTATGTCTAAAATATTAAAATACGTGTTTATTCATTTATATGACTATAACAAGTACATTTGTATCAGTCAGACAGGTCTGTCATGTATAATTCTTTTGATAAGATTATTTATCTTTAAGGAGATGTATTTCCAATAAAAAATAATTTATCTGCACTACATAATATATGTATATTGAACTATGTAATTTATATTGTTAAATCAAATAGATAACTGTTATAAAAATGGTAAAAATTATCAACTTACGTTGCGATTTTTATTCCAAGAAGATAACCATTTAAAATTTTGTTGGAATATTTCCTAGAGCATGTCAATGGATACTTTTTGACCTTAGGCATCTTGAGTCACAGGAGGTAGTAATTTCAGAACAATAATGTATTATTGACTTTTAATGAGAACCAAATCCAACAAAAAAAAATCACGGGTTCGCAAATTTCACGAATCTTGAATGAATGGATTTCATGCGCTGGCCACGCATGCACTAGCCGTGCATGTGCTGTCAGATTCTCTTATCTATGGTCAGATTCTAAAACGAACCGATCAGTTGACGAATGTTTAATGTTGAAATATCAAAATTATAATCTGTTTTCGTATAAAAACAGCCCAAAACCATACAATTTACAAAAATAAGCAATTGGTATCAAGAATAAGTATAATATTCATTCATATTGTAGTCAAAATTTGTATTAAAATGTGTTTTATAGGCAAATTTAATTAAAATCTATCGGAGCGTGGATATCACAACCACCGTCGCCATATTGAATGCCATACTAACAGTGTGAGATATAATTAATAATATCGTATTTCATAAGACTGGAAATATATTATTTAAAAAATGATTATTGTGTTTCTGATATTAAACTTAGTTTTAAATAGTAATTAAAGCCTCAAAGCATGTGAGTAAATATAGTATATTATTTAAAAACATATGTTTTTACTAAAACAAAGTATTTTAAAATTGTCAAAAATTCATCAAATGTACTGCAAATTGAATGATTTATAACTATATTCATTTTTTAAATTTTGCTAATTTGGATTCCTACAGATTTGTCTCCGTAATCTTGGCTTCAAGATTATAAGAAAATATATTTCGTTTATGCATTAATTTAGACTCAATTTCGTACCATGCCTAAAATGCATCTAATGGTCGCAGTCTTTCTTATAATATTTGTATTGTCTTAATTATGACAAATAACATTCAGTTTATTAGTTTTATATTAATGTAAAGGTCCAATCTAAGTAATAGTTGAAAAAAAAGTCAAATCTATTGAATAACTTCTGATATAAATGAATAATAAAAACCCACATTTTCATAAAAAATGCAAAAATATGAATTATTATTGCAAGTCGCGCCTTAATATACTTTATGTATGAGGTTTAATCAAAAAATATGCGGAATTTACATCTTTCTTTATTCATCAATATTAATTTTGTCCCCTTCAAAGTAGTCCCCAGCACATATAATTTTTCTAATATTTAAAGCGCTTCTGGAACACAATTTCAGTGTAGCGTTTAACTCCTTCAGCAATTCTGTCTTTATCTCCTCAATATTGGCAAAACATCGTCCTTTCATGATTTTTTCATATTCGGGAATAGAAAGAAATCAAAGGGGACCATGTCCGGCGAATACGGAGGCTGAGGCATTATAACGGTATTGTTTTTGGCTAGAAATTCACGAACAAGCAATGCGGGTGCATTATCGTGGTACATGGGTTGCCTGCATGCATACAAGTGCCATGAGTTGTTTCGCCACAAATCCGGGTATTTTCTTTAGATTACATCACGCAAACAGATAGTAAGACCTGGTGGCAAGAGCTTGTGGTACACAATGCCGTTGAAATCAAAGAAAATAGTTAGCAGAACTTGACATTTGATCGAACTTAACGAGTTTCAGAAAGCTTCCATTGGGACAATTGGCCTTAGTTTCTATATCATATCTATACACTCATGTTTCATCCCCAGTTAAGGCCCGTTTGAGCAGTTCTAGACGTTGTTGACTTCATTCAACAACTCCTGAGCTATGTCCATTCGGCACTGCTTTTGGTTGAATTTCAACAATTTCGGAACAAATTTTGCCGCCACACATCTCATGCCCATTGCCCATGCATTTGAAAAAATTGCTTGGCATGTGCCAAAGATATGCGAACATCATCAGCAACCTCTCTGATAGTAATTCGGCTATTGTCCATAATCATTTACTTCACTTTTTCGACATTGTCATTGGTTGTTGATGTGCCGGAGCGTCCAGGACACTCGTCATCTTCAACGTCTTCATGGCTATCTTAGAGAAAACGTTTGTACAACTTGTAAATGTTTGTTTTATTCATAAAAGATTTACCAAAAGCAACACTCAACATTTTCAATAAGATGCTGCACTTAATTCCATTCTTAAAGCAATAATTAATGCAAATTCTTTATTCCATTTTTTCCATAAGTAAAAAATCGCAGAGCGCACCAAAACATGTGTAACCTTTTCGACAGCCAACAATAAAATAAGCATCCAATATGGCTAACAATGTCAACTACATCAGGAACAAAGTACCAACACAATAAAAAAAAAAATTGTGACAATTGAACAGCCTGAGAAATTCAAAAACTCTGCTTATTTTAATTAAACCTCGTATTTAAAAAAGGGCATTTTTAAGTAAAATAATGATTTATTTTAACACTTTAAAATCTAATCGACAATGGCATTGGAGCCAAAAGAAATATATGTTCCAACTCTGACATAATGTGACAAAAGCAGTTTAAAAAAATTTGTTATGCAATGAATTGTAGTGCAATAAGAAATAGAAAGTGTCTAATGTGGTTTAAAAATTTTTACTCTAAAATTGTTTATATTGAAAACCCATCGAGGTTTGGCAAATTGATAGGATATTCAAGCAATCTAAGATTAAGAGTGCTAGAGATGCCACAGTGAGTTCAGCATTGGATAGACAGTACACACTCTTAAAATAATTGGGAAATGTTTCAGCTTGTGACATGCAGATACCTCCATATAATTTTTTATACATTATTGCTTTAGTGTATTGTACAAATGTTTGATATTATCGGGTTTTCGATGCGTCATAAATAAGTGCTGTATACACAAGAAATTAAAATATTTATTCACAATTATGAAATAATACTGATATCACATTTATATGCCAATGTATCCTTGGAGAATTTTAGAGGTTTTGATGAAAAAGTCATGAACTTCTGCATTCAATGCATTTTGCAGTGACGTGAATGTATAGAAATTTGTTGGATCAATGTCCAGAGTAAGGAGGGTGTAATAAATCACAAAAATCTTGGGTTACGTTTCAAAGTATGTAAAATGATGGCCTCAACATGGGCGTGGCCAAATGAAGCTGGTATTACGGATACAATTGTGTGTATATAACCTCTCGGCCGCTAAACAAATGTACTCCAAGTATACCCCCCTACACGGGCCTCTTTTCGAAAGGCGTGTATTCGGTTGAACACCACTTTTAAAATGACATTTATACATCCATAAAGGCATCCTGTGTACGATTTATTACTTGATATGACTTCACAGATAATGTTGTTAATATAAACAAATCACTTGAGATGTTCAAATCCTTAAGATAATGTAAATATTGACTGAACAAAATAATCGATCTCTGAAAAAGCCGCTGTCTTACGAATATTATCACACGGTCACCAATACAATCATATTGTTTATACGATCATAGCTATCTCGTTCAACCGGATTGCTGCGCCGATCTTCAATATGCACTTACGGTGTATTTTTTTAACATTTCTTATGGTCGTATGAAAACAATGTTTAAAGTCTCATAAAGTCCTTTGGAATACATAAATAAACAAAAGAGCACAGATACGGCATAATAAATAATACAATAACGTCGGTACTAACCCGCTATAATATTTTTATTCGTTATCGTTTTGTAAAGTATTTGAGAGTTTGATAAAATCAAATTAATTATATGGAAAGCCACTTTCTTGTACCACTTTATTGTTTTCCGTAAGCAATTTAAACTACTCAACATCATGTCCACTTTATCCACTGAATCCTTACACTTACTATAGTCATTGACACATTTCGGTTTAATAATAGGTTGATCAATATATTCCGACTGTCGTTTCCATGAAATCGTCATGCAAGGTTTTTAGAATTTGAACTTCCCTTTTATCGCGCCATTTTAATGCCAAAAGAGGTCCACGATATTTGGTGTCCATTTCATCTTTCTTTAATTTACAAAATGTGGCCCTACCTTTGCATGTTTTACGCACTATACCACACGCATTAGTATTTTTCTTGTGCATAAAATCAAATAAGTAAGGGCTACTATCGCAATTAACGAAAAGAGTAGATTCACTTTAACTGACATCTTCATTAATTATTTCATCTTGCTTATCTTCACTTATTTCTAAATCGGAGTCCACATCTAAAAATACTTATAATATTTCTTTCTTCCTTGCCATTTTAAAAGGCGTACAATTATTAAATTTAAATCATTTTGATAAATATACGTAGCACAATACAAGCTTCTGTTTTCTAATGAAAAGTAAAAGAATATTGTCAGAAAATACAACCGTTCACCCTCAACACACAAATACAGTCAAAACAATCTCAACATTTCAAATGTAAACACTAATTTTAAATAAGATCACGTAGTAATAATAAATGTATTTTCTGATACAATATATTGATTCAATTGTCCACAAAATACAGATCGTGATGTCAATATTTCGTATCAACGCATAGTTCCGACAAATACTAGTGACCTCGAACACATGGTGAGAGGACGATAATTCAGCGCTGCGAAATTCAAATAACTGGACGGCGTTTCAAGATGTCTTCGTTTTTAACAATATTTCACTTGACTAACGCAAGATCTCAGCAACAGTATGGATCGAACTGATTTTTGGTATATTTTCCTGCTCGATTTGCCGCGCTGTCACGTAGTACGTGATAAAATAAGTCAAAAACATCATATGATGTGCGTGGCGCTGGGAGAGCAATTCCTTCTTGCATCATATGATGCGCGTAGTGGGGGTCGGGATATCATATTATCTGTTTCAATTGGTTTCGGCTGTGTACTATATGGTCAAACAGCAACCATAACATAGCTGCCTTCAGGGCCTAGCACTTCAACAAATTGCATTCAACTAGTACAAAAAAAATACATAAATAAAAGTATAATTATATTAATAATTAATAATAATATTATATAGAAAAGGAACAATACCTCAGATTTCTCTGATTCAGTCTTGCTTTCACAGCCGGTTTGATCCTAGCCTGTTTGCCGGGACTGTGAAGTCCTCTGCCAGTTATGAGAAAAAGTCTCACATTAAGTTTCTTTTTTTTCTTATCTCTCAGCAGTCGAATGTGTTTATCCAGAAACATGTCGAGTACCTGACAGGCTTCAACAACGTAGAGGCTATGCAGGTCTAATGTATAGTAATCATTTTGAGACGTATTCGCCTAGAAAAAATTTAATGCACATATTTGAATAAGTAATGTTACATTTTTCGGTGTGCGAAATGTTTTATGTTAATTGTTATATAAAACATTTTGCACATATAATTTTTCAACTAGTTATATGTCACATATCAGGTTTTCAAAATTAAATATTTGCGCAACTTTGTATTGAAAACATGAGTTCATTATTGAGAATTCTTAACTAATTTATTCTAGCAATAGCAATAATTAGATTGCCCTGCATAGAATGTTTTCTGCTTTGCCCCGCCCCATTTCAAATACAAATCATTGTCATTTGTTTCGTTTTCTTCAAATATTGTCTAAATTTTATTTCGAGACCAGATAGGTTTTTTTGTTGCATATTATTGTATAAAAAGTTATGCACTTTTTAATGCACATTTTTAACATTGTTTTGTGACATAATTTTCTACAAAATAACACTATTTTAAAATTCCAACTCTCAATGAACGAAACGCAATATTCAAAATTGGTTTACTAAAAATGGGAGTCAAGTATCCTATTAACTAATCAATACAAAAACTCCTCGGGAACGAATAGTCTTGTGGATATAGTAAAATCCTGTTTATTCGAAGAACGTTTAAGTTTTAGAGCAGAATATAGTCCCTCTGAAAAGTTTTCATACTATTATACTCATAAATCGAATATCGTTATTCGAAGCTATTTTTGGACCCTATCAGATGAGTTTATCGATCTATTTTTCGCCAATTTGATTTTTTGTCAAATGTCCATAATCTGCAAAATACACATAAACTACGCGATGTACCTATCAAATATCAAAGTCCAATATAGTCCATCCAAATGGGTAGTATCGCCCCTATACCAATTCACAACGCATAAAGTTTGTTTTCTCACTCATTTTCAGTATACTAAAAAAAGATGACAAACATATCTAGTGCGTCCTCGATTTTAAATCTCTATCTTCATTACCGCAACACATCAATGTGCATGCTCTTTTTTCTCACTCATTTTCTTTACATTAGAAAAAGATAGCAAATATTATCTTTACGCCCTTGTAGGTAATGTAATTCTCCCAGTTTCTGTGAATGTCAGTGCTTGCCAATCGTCCTTTCCATATTAATACCATCATTATTGTTGTTTACGTAGCGTTTGTATATTTTGTTGTACAAACGCTAGTACGCGGTTGAGTTCCTCAGACTTTTACATGTTTTATAAATTATTTAATTTGTACTCATTTTAATAAAGACATTTTTTTTTCTATTTAAGTTTAGTGTTAAGGCATTTTGAAGAATGTGTGGTTGGCGTTTCTCAGATTTTCTCAATTTTGTTAATTATTTTATTGCCATTGTTTTATATGTAAAGATAATTATTAGTATTTCTCTAATATTTACGTGTTACATATTTTGAATTTCGCGAATACATGGTTTGCGTTCCTTAGACTTTTCCGTATTTCATTAAAACATTTTTATGATTTTGATTGATAATTTTATAATCTTAAAAATAGCACGATTACAAAACTCCAACAGTTGCTAAAAAATCAAATTAATACAAGAGATTGTCAAAAAATATAAATATAAGTTTTAAAAACGCTGGAAACTTTTATTGCTAACTTCAATACATCGGAGAAATGGCGGTATTGACAAGTTCGACAATTATGTCGTTATTAAAAATAGTGCGAAAAGATAGTCCATTATAATCAGGTTTTTTATATAATGTTGTGATTTGTTTACGCTGTATTTTGACAACTTGTTTGTTATTTTTAAATGTGCGTATATATGTATATATAATTACTTCGAGTTGTAATGAAAAATGTTAATACCTATGTAAAAAAATTGATTTTTGAAAATTTTATTTTCATTATCGTAAATCGTTATTCAAACTTTTTTCTTGATTTTCAGTCCCCTCAACTTCGAATAAACGGAATTTTACTGTATTTCCTTTAGGTCAATGCTTAAATATAAGTGTAATGTTTTAGATGTTATTTTGAAACAATAACATAATTGATTAGGGTATTAAAGCCTATGTTTCATTTTTTTTATTTTTTGTTTTAATTTAATTTTTATTAGTAGTTAGTGTATTTGATTTTTATATGCTGAAATTAACTAGGGACGTTAATGACTATTAAATTCAGTAAATGAGATTAATATAAAAAAACATGTGTTATAAAAATTATACTGGTAATCAGGCTGTATTTTTGTGTGTATATATATTTTATAAATAATGTATGCCCATATGGCTGTAGATAAATAAATATCAAAAGAAAGTAATTTAGGAAAATGTATATTCAATTTAAAAAAAAGAGCTTTAATTTCATATACAAAAGGTTTTATACCAATGTCCTATATGAGTGGATTGTTGGTACTGAAATAAAAAGTGACTTGAATGAAAATGCATCTTAAGAACTAAATATGTAGCCATATGCTGTTTAAATTTGTACTACGTGAAGGAAGCGTATTGATATTCGCATTTATCCTGTCAACATTATTTTAATGTCACAAGGCTTCCGTAATGTATGATGTGCATACAATGGGTAAAACAGTATGTAGTAAAATTGTAGGAAGATGAAAATAACATATAACATGAAAAATATTAGCCAAAACATAAATTACTAATTCAGTCGATTTACACACATGGCATCTTCAAATGACGGAAAAGTTACACAGAAGTAAGACGCAAACTGAACAAGTAATGGACCATTTTGTCACCATACCTCCATAATTTCGCTGGCAGCCAAGTTGCTAATGTAGTCATGTTTTCTGGTGTGCAGTGCAGCCAGCTGAGAGTAATATGTGGCTGCTTGTGTCATCCCTCGATTATAATATTCTTTTGCCTTGTTATAATATTTTGAACGAACATTCAAATGTTGTATTGCTTCATTCCTAATTAAAAATAAATAAAATATACATGCCACAAACTTACAAAATGACATACATAAAATGTTTACTATGTTCAAGAAAAAAAGAAACATTTTTTTCCCTTAACCCCAAGAAGGCCCAGGACGACTATCGCCATCCGAGAGAGGGATAGCGCGATAAACATCAAAATATTTTGCGCTATACCATAGACAAGAAACGTCGCACCGCGTGACAGCACGCGCAGATACCAATAATTTTGTGTTGCCAGATTTCTTCTTTATTCAAATGACAAAATTTTCAGTATAATATTTGAACACACACGCCACTCATATCGATGACAAACGCATTGCACGTGCTAATTACACACTTCTAAAATACCAGAACTTTCCAAATGGAAAGTACCTGTCAGTTACATTTTGATTCCAGCCGATGCAGAGTATTATCAGGATTTATCCTGCAATACACATATTTACATTTATTTGTTTGTAAGTGAGTAATTAAAGTGAATAAGATATTAATTAGTTATTAAGCGTGTTTTACTGTAAAAATAGAGTGCTTCGTATTGGCTATTGGCACGAACAGCATTTCATGCGTGTTAGTGCTATATCATAAGTCCGATGTGTGATGTGAAATGCTAATATGTATATATTTTTTCGTTTACAATTATCAAATTTTTGAAAACCTTTTTGAATTTTTTTACAAAATGGCGGAGTGGGACTTTTTCGTTATTGGAGATATTGTGTACTTCCTAGAAATTTCCGATATGTTTGTTACTACCACAGACTCCGATGATGAGTTGGATGATGAGAACGATGTCGAGGATGATTATTTTGTGGTTCACATCTATGATGAGGAAGACCTTGACAATACTGTTGATGAAAACCAGCCAATAAGTGCAGGGCTTAAGCCAGTATTTGAATGAGAAACAGATAATTATTTTGTTCCAAATATACATAAAATCTGAAGTCATCCATTCAAATAACAAATACAAAATAAATAATAATTTCCTATCCTGAACGTTAAGGCCTGGCAACACTATAAACTTTTATTTATTCATTTTTTTCATCTCAAAACCGTATGAAATCACGGTCGATGAACGCTTACAATAAAATAAAAGCTCCATGTTTGTTGTTTTTTTAGTTATACCAACTGTTTCATATTTTTTTACATAAAAATTAAATTCGGAAAAAGTTAGTCTATGAATTTTGAATTTTACGAATTTTGCCGCCAATTGGTGGTATGATGCTGTTTCACCTAGAGCTTTT
Source organism: Eubasilissa splendida (assembly GCA_031772225.1). Lineage (NCBI taxonomy): Eukaryota > Metazoa > Arthropoda > Insecta > Trichoptera > Phryganeidae > Eubasilissa > Eubasilissa splendida. The sequence continues at coordinate 11,721,409 of CM062853.1, read as the reverse complement.
TCTAGGCAGCTAACAGGTTAAAATCTGTCCAATTTACAAAATATGCAACTTATTTTGTGAATAAGAACAATTCACTCATATCACAGCTAAAATATACTTTATCAGCATATTTAACCAAAGACTAAGGGAGGGACAGATTTCATGTCCGTTTTTATTGGATTAAGCGGCATTTTAGACATCAAATATATAATCATCTTTTATAAGACTGAAATATATTATTTCAAAATTAATTATTATGTTTTTAATATGCAACTTGATTTTAAATAGTAGCTGAAGCCTCAAAACATATGAGTAAATAGTAGAATATATTATTTAAAAACGTATGTTTTCACTAAAACAAAGTATTTTTAAAATGTCTAAAATTGATAATATGTCCTGCAAATTGACACTATATACATAAAAAAACTTTAGCAAAGTCGCTTATAATTTTTTCAACTTCTTGAATGCTAGACCCGCGTAACCGATTCAACGCCTGGGCGCAACTGAAACAAAAGCTATCTGTATGGCACAAGGTGTGCGGAAAAGGGATGTAAATAGTTCATTTATGTGCGTAATAAACCTATCAGAGGCTACTAGACATGGGAAGTACCTACGATATGAAAGTATGGTTTTATGAAGGAATACTTGCCAAGGGCAGTCGATTCGATGCTGCGCGATTGCTTTTGATGAATAATATAAACCCATATTTTCATAAAAAAAATGAAAAGATGAATTAGTATTGAAAGAGTAAATGAAGTAATTTTACATTAATTTTGCAGTTATAATTTACATTTTTATTTTATTTTCCTTGTTGATTGAAATTAACTTTGCCCCAGGTTATGAGTCTGAAACAGTTTACCCCTAAATATGTATATATATGTATTTATGCTATAATAAATTGATGCAATAATAAATGAGGTTTTAGAATCAATGAAATTGCTTGTGAAAACATACCTGTAGTTTTTAATTAAAGAATCCCCATCCACATTGCCTGTGGTGTTGATTAATTCCTCTGAAGCTATTACCTATAAATATACATATATTTATCCTATTAAAAATGTAATAATAAAGGTGTTTTAACAAAATAAAAAATTGCCTGTTTTATGAACTACATAAATTATGTATCAATCAATACCTTTTGCTGTTCCTTGTTAGCTCTGGCCAGTAAGTCCTTCTCTTGTTCCAATAATATTTGCTGAATTGCCTTCTGCCCTTCATCTTCACCTTGAGTCATCGCTATTTTACCAGTGGACACTAAGAGGACCTGTGGAAGTTGTACATATTATGAATATGAAATAAAAAGGAAAAACTTCTTTAGAATTTTATATTACATAAGGATATCTACAGTTGTAATAAAAAATGTAGGGTTTAAGGAAAGTTTAAGTTAAGGTATAAGTTTAGATTATACATATCCAGATATTCTGGAATTCAAATGGAACTAAATGCATTTTCTTGATATTTTGGGATTCAAATGGGACTAAATGAAGATTTTTGATATTCTAGGATTCAAATGGGACTAAATGTAGTTTTCTTGATATTCTAGGATTCAAATGGGAATAAATGCAGTTTTCTTGATATTCTGGGATTCAAATGGGACTATATGTAGTTTTCTTGGGATTTAAATATGATTAAAGACCAGTTGTGTGATCAATGGTATGTTTTTACTAACGTAAAGTTTTTTTTTTGCAAAAACGGATTGTTCGATCATTGGTTAAAAATATTTACTTCTCGAAAGTACATCCAGTAGTAAACTAATTTTACTCTCCGATATCCGATGGTAAAATCGTCAATTGTTAGTTAAAAAATGGCAGACTCTTCACAGCTGTTTCAAAAGTCATTTGTCACATTGATGCTTTGAAAGTTGCAGTACACGACAATGAATCATTCAATATCCCGCTATTTTAGTGATGAGGGTTCGTCCGATGATGATCTCGCTGTTTAATTAATAACTGAAGATTATTCACCAGCAAAGTGACAAATTTCAAACACAGAGGTGAATAAAGTCATAGATAAAGCATAAAATTGTATGTATTTAATGATTTTTTATGCTTAATAACTAACAAATTTTAAACGTCCCCATATTTTAGAATTCTTTATGAAAAAGTTTTAACGATACATCAATTACTCCTAAAGAGTCAATTAAACGCATTACTGATAACAGAAGTGTTTCATTTGACTTCATTCATCTTGTTCCTGAAATCATGACATTAACGCAGAAACCAGACATCTCGGTCTTTTGCAGACACCAGTATAAAAATAATGTGGGTGGCCAAACCAATCATTTAATAAACTAATTCTAGTCATTATTAATTCATTTGTATAAATGTATTTACCTGACAAGTTTGTTCAAAGTTATTGTTATGAGCATTCAACACTTCCAAAAGAATGTCTGAATTTACATCAGGAAACAATTGGAGAAGTTTCTGTCGAGACAAACGGGAGGCTATATCATCGGGAGTTTCCTTCTTCCACTCCGAGATGTTAATCTTGTATTGGGCCAGTGCCACCTCCATGTCCATTATCTCACGTAAGTTAGGCACTTCGTGAACTTCTCCCTTCATTTGCTCCTCTTTTTCTTTTATTTCCAAGTGTCTAAAAATGATACCTTGCATAATTATTTTTGAATTTACTTGGGAAAAACCAATAGTACAACAATATTATTGGATTACATTTCTAAGAAGAATCATACACATGTCAATTAATCACTATCGACAGATATATTAACTTATACAGCTTAGTAAACCTAACTTTAACAGCTTTGAACAAGAAAATAAAAAATGCAGTATGTGGGTGAAAAACAATTTCTTTAACAGGTCATGAGGTAATTATTGGTTCCGTAAAACATGTTTTCTGGCAAAAAGCAAAATACTACTTAGTATTATAAGATTTATGATTATTATTTCTTAATCAATTGATAACTAAGCATATTTTAAATAATAAACAATGAGTAAGTGAGATATTATATTTAATAACGTAATAACACGCGGAATAAGTCTTGTTTATAACTAATATCTTTGGATTTTGCAAGTAACTCTTAAACAAAACATGCTTTACGTCATTACCAAATGTGATTACGGTCAGTTTCTATGGGTTAAAATGGAACGATTTACCTTTGAAACTCAATAAAATTGTAATGAACCACATTTGAAAATAACTATATGTATTAATGAAATATGTGTATGGTATCAAGGCAGAATTAAAACTCTGTTCTAACGCATGCTTTTGCATTATTTTTTTTATTACAAAATGTCATTCAAATTTCTTTTTTCAAGTACAGTGAAACCTCTATATGTATTTATCAGCCCCTATATTCGTCACATTTTTAAAAATATACAAATGTTTCTATTATGTATGCTATGCCAATATTGCAACTTTTTCAGAACATAGTTCAGAAAGATATATAGATGAAATCAATTTATCCCGGTAGCAACAAAAATATTTTTTCGATAAATTGATTTTATCTGTATATCATTCCGATTGATACATTTGATTTGTATTGTTTCTATATTCATCACATCCATCACCCGGCAATGCTGTCAAATGTTGCTATAGTCAACCAAAACACAAAAGCATTCAATGACAATGTGATCGACTACTTCAGGAAGGTTTTAAAAAACAGAGAAAAACAGGCAACATTGGATAAGTTCTTTGTTAAATCGAGTGCTACTGAATCATCGGCAAAATGAAAACCATCACCAGAATTAGAGTTAACTGATGTTTTAATTGATGATGACTCTCCTAAACAATAGTAACTTTCCTCCTCTTCTGCTTCTACCATCATGTCTCCGCTGTACAATATAGGTAAAGTTTTGACAAAAAATTTATTTGTGTATGTACTATTTTTGGGGGCTGGGGATGCATTAATTGAATTTCTTTTATTTCATATGGAAAAAACTGTTTCGATTAGGTAAAGCGAAAAGAAATATAATTTTTTTGTGTCGTTTTGAAGTCAATTTACTTTCGGACGCAGTCGAGTAAGTACGTCAGCATTGTTATTATTTCGTTACTGTTTTCATTTCATTATTTTCAAAATGTCAAGGGCAGAGATCTAGGAGAAGCAGTTGTGATGTATTTTGTTGTTTTTATTTGACAAGGGATTAAAACCCAAAAAAGCTACCGAGAGCATATATGAAACTTACAGAGGTATTTTGAACATTCGGAAATACCGACGTTGGTTTAAACAATTCAAAAACGGTGATAGGAATCTAGAAGATAAACCGAAATCAGGAAGACCTCAAAAAATCGATGACGACGTGTTAAACTCACTGATAGAATTAGGTTCATGCAAAACCATCAAAGAATTATCAGAAGTGATCAGCTCTCCCCAGTCGATGGTAAAAGATCATTTGAATAGGCTTAATTGTAATGTCAAAGCATGGTGTGAGTGCTTCATTGATTTTTACGAAGGAAGATCTGCGTGTGTAAGAATCAATGGAGCACTCACACCATGGTTTGACATTACAAAGGGTGTCAAGCAGGGTTGTGTAATGTCTCCATGGCTGTTCAACTTGTATATGGATAAATGTGTGAAAGAACTGGAATGTATGAATGTAGGAGCAAAAATGGGCGATTTGATTGTATGCTATTTATTGTACGCCGATGATGCAGTACTAATGGCAAATAATGAACAAGAACTACAGAATCTGGTAAGTAGAATGTACGATGTATGCAATGAAAGTGACCTCATGATGAATGTTAACAAGTCGAAAGTGATGGTATTCGAGAAGGAGAAAAGCAAGACACCGTGCAAAATACTTGGAGGTAATGAATGTTTGGAACAAGTAGATGAGTTTGTATATTTGAACGGAAAGGCTGAGAATGATATCGAAAGGAGGGTGACTGCAGGAGATAAAGTGAACAGCGCTTTGAATGGAATTATGTCTAACGGGAATTTCTCAACCGAGGCAAGACTAGCGGTGTACAATGGAATCCTGGTACCGACACTGATGTATGAAAGTGGGTAGACTGAATGCAGTGGAAATGAGATCACTTAGGCGTATTTGTTGCACACAGAGACTATTACCACAATGTGAATTTGTTACTTATTTGTTACTTATTTTATGACACACAGACACTACTATTATAAGTTGAAATTGTTACTTATTTGTTGATTAATAGTTTATAAATTATTATTTACTTTGCGCGGCGTGCCGCGGGATTGGGAACACAATAAACCTTTGCCCACCCGTCGGTACGCCGCCTATGTTATTTGAATCCAGTTTTATTTAGTGTTGTGGACACAGTAGAAATAAACAAATGTCGTAGTCCACAGCACCCATACAAATTATCCCGCCAATGTTCACATTTTTTAAAGAAGCCCTTTTCAGGGCCGTCATAATGGGCCCTCCGCTCAACTCACTTAACGACCATTTTTCAGAACAACGAAATTATCGAAAAACTAGAATAACTCAAAAAGGAACACTGGCCGGATAATTCTTATTACGGGATATCACGGGTCACGATATTCACTACGGAATTCCCTACTCGTGATATCCCCCATTATTAGTTTTAACCTACATTTATAATTATTTGTCTCCGGAAAACGATTTCTGCCGCCTGTCGGCCCGCGACCGAAAAATGAAGCGATGTTGCGCTGTTCGACCGGCAGGTGGCGGCGACCGCCGCATCACTTAGGGCGCGGTCAGGCTTGTAAACGCGCCCTGATTGGCTCGGTGGGGGATTTTGGGGTGGCGGGCGCTGCTAACGGCGCACGTCCACCAAACTTGAATAAATACAAGGCCGCCGCAGTATGGAGCTCACTTTCGTCAAACGTCTCGTCTCAAACACATCTTCATACTGCGGTGCGCTGAATACACCTTTAGCAAGTGTTTTTCATTTCGCATCCCGCCTCATCCTTTGGAACCTCGCCGTCCAGCAACCTTCAGCCCCGATCCCTCGGTCCGGTACCGACTTTCGAGTCTGTGACCACCGACGGTTTGGAGCGAGTGTGAAGATCTCGACTTCGGTCGGGTGAATCCGCTCGTGCCCTAGCGAAGTGACTTGAGGCGACCACTTTTTTGTTTGGTTGGCAACACGTATTTGTGGCAAATCTATTTATGACAGAGTAAAGAATGAAGAAATAAGGAAATAATGAAAAGATGATGTTAGTATGTGAATAAGATTAAAAAATGATCACTTAGGTGGTATGGTCATATGAAACTGATGAATGAGGAGAGAATGGTAAGAAAAATGTATGACACAAGTGTTGATGGCAATAGAAATAGAGGACGTCCGCAGAAGACTTGACACTACCAGGTAAACCAGATAATGGAGGATGGTTCTGTTAGAAGCCTCAACAATCGGCGAGCTTGTATGAGAAGATGTATGAATGTGAATGAGGCGAGAATTGTGTCAGGACAGAAGAGTGTGGTGCTCTATCCTCTCTGCCTACCCCGCGGGAAAACGGCGTGATGGTAGTAAGTAAGAAAGTAAGAAAAGACTTAACAAAAATGTTTGGGTAGGATCGACATGTAAAAATTTGTTCTTCGCTGTTAAGTAATATGAAACCGATTCATTTCTGAGAAGAATTACTACTGGAGACGAAAAATAGCTCTTTTAAACATATGGATCCACTGGCTTTCCCCAGGTCAAACACCAGTTTCAACACTTTGACCATCATTGACCTTAAAAAAGGTTATTTTATGTGTCTGGTGGGATATTTTGGGTGTTATTCATTATGAATTATTAAAACCTGGTTAACTCATCACAACTGAATTTTATCATACTCAATTGGAGAGGTTAAAGATGGAATAATTAAAAACAATCAGTCCTGGTTAATAATCAATGGCGCATCTTACAACACAACAATGTGAGACCACACACAGCGAAAATTACACAGGACAAAATAAAGGAACTGAATCTGGAACTCTTACCACATCCACCATATTCCCCTGACATAGCACTGTCGGATTATCATTTATTCCGGTCTATGAAACATCCGCTTCGAAAAGAAAATTTCAATTTAAAAGATGATGTCAGAAAACATCTAGATTCCTTTTTTAAATAAAAACTGCAAGAATTTTATGAAAGAGGCATCGAAAAATTACCCAAATTGTGGTAAAATATCATATATATAACAATGGAAATTATCTTCCAGATTACATTTTTTTTACAAATTTTTTTTTTCTCACTATAATAAAAAATTACATTTCATTTCACTTAACCTAATATATTCGTCAGGCCTTCAAGAATGGATAAATGGTGACGATAGAGGTTCCACTGTATACTGAAATATGTCGTCTTTGCAAATAATAACCTTATACAAATACATAAATGTCAATATTCTTAAAAACTCATCAAAATTATTTGTCATTATTGGGAGAAACTGTTGGCCTACATATTTGAATAATTGTGTGGTACGTAAACTGGGATATTACTGCAGTGGGCACATCTGGGAACATGGAGAAATATGCTATATGTTATGTAATTACATATATTGTGTATTCTAATTGTAATATCCGTCTAAGTGTCGAAAAACGTCAGTTCTCTGCTGGGCACTGTTATTTATACATTCTGTAATATTTTGTTCCTTGCTTTTGAAACACTTGTCTGGAATCTTGGAGAAAATATTAAAGATAAATAAATAAGCAAATATGTTACTCACCTTGCAAAATCTTCATCTTCTTTAATTATTGATTTTAAAAATTCTTTCTGAACGTCGATCTGGTTATATAGAGATTCCATCCAGAGAGCATGAATTTGATTCAATAGAGAAATAGGCATATGGATTATAGGCTCCAAATTGTTATCACACTTGTAGGAGCCATATATTTCATGAAGGCTATTTATGAATTCTTTTCCCACTGTAACAGAAACTATGGAATCTTCCTCTTCAATCTCTTCAGAACTTTCGCTCAGAGACCTGTTAGATGGCCCAGCTACCGGTTCTGGAGTGGATGTAGCATTTTCCTTGCCATCATTTTCTGGAGACGCTTTAGGTGGAGATTTCTCTCCATGTATTTTTCTACGAAGTTTTAACACGTGTTCGGAGTAATGGTCATCACTAATTATGAAATTGTCTTCAAAATGCTTTTTCAAATTTACAGTTGTTTCTGAGAAAGACTTTTCTTTTTGGTGAATGTTTTCAATTTTATCATCATCGGAATCATATTCAAATATCTCATTTTGCATACTAGATTGCACCTGCAAGACAGGAAGATCTGCTGCAGGCTGAGGAATGTCTAGTTCAGTCTGTCCTCTTGCAGTATATTCAGGACCTTGTTTTGACTCAAGTGTAGGTAATTGCCGAAATTCAGTTTTCCCATCCAATAAAATTTCTACAGCCCAGTTGAGATCACCGTTACATCTATCCAATATGTCTCGCAAATAATCTTCGGGGATGTCATTAAAGAGAGCTTGCATATTTTTTAAATACTCTATTTTATTTTCGCTTTCAGTTTCTGCGGTAGAAAACTCTTCTTCATCGTATGTCATGGTACCTTTATCCAGAGCAATTTTTAAACCGGGTGATTTCACAGGAGTGAATAAGAATGGACTATTAATTTCACGACAAACCGGTGTCAGAACAGTAAAAAAACCCAGATTTTCCGGATTAATGTCAAAACTCAAAGTATTTGTGGCCGCATCCGCCAATTCTACATTGGGGACGTCTGCCCATTCATCCATATTTTGAAATGAACTCGCAACAGAGTCAACACAAACCCAGTCAGACATAGAAGAACTAATAGGTTCCCAATTGACACTTTCAGCAGAAAGCAATACTGATTTGTCAAATTTTGTCGTCTTCCTTTGGGCAGAAATTGAGCGCTGCGGCTTGGGAGGGCTTAAATATTTTGGGAGTATTTGAAAATCTTGATTATCTTTTTTAAGTGAAAATTCTCCTGCAAATTCTGACCTGTTGATTCGGGCCAAATCTCCGCTGGCTTGATCCGCCTTGTCCTCCCAACTTTTAAAGGTCGAATTTTGTTGATTTTGAGGCATTGCATGATGAAATTCGGAACCAGTACTCCAATAAAAATCACAGTTCGAATTGGTGGCAATGTTTGACTGATTGTTTACATTATGAGGTATATAAAATTGTTGCATTGTATCTACTTGGGAAATTGGTGAATTGATAAATTGTGGTTTCACTTTAATTTCTTTAGGCGTACTTTTGGGAAAAGTCCTTAATACAGGTGGAGTCATCCTTGGTGAATATTTCAGCTTAAAAAGTTTCAGAAGGCTGTCTGATGATAAATCTTTCTGGAATTTCTCAGACATTTTTCGAATTTTGTCTATGGGAACATTATGTATATTTTTATTGGCCAACAATCTGGGCTTGTTGGCCCAGGAAGTTTGTGGCTCCAGAATGTGTATTATATAACCATTTTCTACAGCGATGCAGGCGTAGAGTTGCATCGTCCAAATCTCTATATTAGTATTGTCAACAATAACAGGACTAACTCCCTTACGCAGGACCTTAGTAACCCTATTCTGGTTCCATTCATGGGCTTCAGATAATCTGTTAATGTTGTACACATAATTATTACGAATGTTAAAAAAGTCATCGGTGCTGAATATATGCTGTGCAAAGTTCTCTTTGACTGAAGACTCGATAATTTTCTTCGCTAGAGTAGTTTTTCCACTACCCGGTAACCCTCGCATGAGAACCAGGACTCGATATTCTTCATTAATATCGTTGATAATATTTTGTAATGTCATATTCTTACTATTCAAATTCGGTGATGTTTTAACAGAAAAATTTTGCTGTACACAATCTCTGTTTTCATTCAAACCGATTGCAGTAGAAGAACTTTTTCTTACATTTCTCTCCGAGAGTTCGGAATTAAAACCAGAAGCTGAACCCCTGGAATCTTCAAAGTGTGGGTCGCGATCATCACTTTGGCCAAGACAAACTGTATCTCCATTTAAATGCAACTCATTTGAATTGGTAATTTTCATTAAAAATTCTATTGAGCTCGTCACTAAAAAAAAATTATTTAGAAATGCTTAAATAAATTATTTTTTTCAAGCTAGTTAGTAAAGCTCGGACATTCTAACAAAAACTTAATCTAATTATGGGAATCACACTACCTAATATATATTCCAAAATTTCAGTTTTAGTATCATTTTTGAAAAAGATATTTCGCTTCATTGCCAATGCAATTTGCTTTGAAAACTTTTCCATAAAATAAAAATGTATTTTAGTTTAAATCTCCTGTTTGTATTGTTACTAAATAAATCTATTAATTATTAAGGAGAACACGTTATTATTGTGAAGTTGAAGTTTTTTCAGAATATAGAAAGGAATTGATTGAATTTCTGGTGTCTCCTAGCGAATATTACTCAAAGGTATTTGAGATTTTCGCAATAAAAGGTGATAGCTTTTGAATTTGAAATAATACATGTATCAATTTGAAAGAACTGCAGCATATAAGTTCAAATTTCTCAACTCACTCTGTTGCGTGTGGTGTAATTTGTTAATGCATTTCCCCGGATAGGAAAGGATCCAGGTTCAAATCCCGGTAGCAACAATTTTTTTTTCTTCGATAAATTGAATTTTCCTGTATATCTATCTAATCGATACATTTAATTTGTATTAAAATAAATCTATTTTCATAGCAGTATTTTTAATATTAACCCATAAGCCTACCATTTAACTTTAGAACTGATGATTATTTTTAACGCAACTACAAAAGTTGGTATTACTTTCCATTTATTCATTGTATTGGAAATGTTAGAAAATACTAATAGAAAGTAATCAGTTCAAAAAATAAAAATATTTCAATTCATACATCAAAACAGATGGTGATGGTGGGCCAATGGGTTAATAATTTTTGCTGTTTGTTTCAAGCAATAAAAAAATATATATATATTATGCTTGTCTGCTATAATGAGTAATAAAAATATGTTAGATCAATGTGCTATAGTTATTATTAGGTACAATATCACCGAATTTATTTCAAAATAAAATGTACACAGTATTATATAAAATGACGATAATTAAAAATCAAGAGTTTAATAAAATAAATTCATAATTTTAAAATTAAATTTATTTAAAGCATATAAATATTGAATTAAATAGTAAAGTTTGATGATGGTAATATAATTTAACGAATGGCATATTTCGCATAAGTACAGTGGACCCTCAATATTTGTTATTAATCCGTTCCCGGGGAAAGGATGAATATCAAAAAGAACAAATATAAAACAAATCTTTTTCTCATAGGAATTAACTAAAAATAGTTTAAGCCATTCCCAACCCCGAATTGTGCCTATTCTGTAACAAAAAAAAAAAATTCACTCGAAAATTATTGCAAATACATTTTAATTACGTATTAACCACTACTTATTAATGTGTTGTCATTATGAAAACAATAAACAAGGGAGTCAACTCAAAAATTAATCAAAAAATTTAATACAAAAAAAAACTGGTTCCAGAACACCATGGACACTTATTTCTTTAAAAAATAGCTGCAAAAACTCTTAAATATTAAAAAGAAATAAAGTAGTAAACAAGAGTTGATGCGCAGACTTTAAATCCCCGCCCGAGACTGACTGACTCACGTGGCAGGTAGGACGAATATCAACTTTTTGGGTGAATATCAAACAAAAATTTTAATGAAAATCAGGATGAATATTGAGGGTCCACTATATAAAATATTATGTTTGCTCTTATTTATAGATTAATAACAATTAATTGAATTATTGACTTTTTGTGAGAAATTATTTTTAGGTTCTCTAAATTAGTTTGTGTACTTCTGTACACTACTAACCAAAATTGGTATTTACGGTAATTGCTGTTAATCATAATTATTATACCTATTTGAATATTTATTCCCGCTCTCTGCTAATTTTTATTTATAAGGTTGTCAAAGATCTACACACTCAATGATGAGGTAACTCATCAACCAATGAATCCCGATAGCAAAATAATCAAAAACCATAAATAAAGAACTGCTTAAAAGAACTCACTGAACCATGAACCATGGGGAGCACTAAACCAGGCCAAATTCCCCATTTCTTTAGATTATATTAATAGCTAGTCAATAAATTATTTAAATACAACAATAATCATTACAATAAAATCAACTTCAAGACAAGTGACATATTAGAATTTACTGATACAATTCTCCTGAGAACATGGCCAACTTTAGAGTCCATGTAACTCTGAACACACTGTAATCAGAACTAACATTTAGTAGCTAATAATTTCTCTAGTGTTAATATTTACATCCATATTTTTACAAAATACATACAGGTATTTTATTTAATACGTGTACTGGTCGATTAAAGATTATAAACATATTTATGAGTGAGAAAAATTATGCTATCAAAACTTAATAACTATTTTAAGAATTAACACATTCCATAAAGTTATTTTAAATTAACACTTACAATTTCCGCGACAGGAAGACACCACCTCTCGAATTATAGTTTCTTGTGTAACACTTCCAAATATGTCCTTTAGAATAGCAACAGTTCTCTCATCTATTTGACAATCCTGATCATTCACATCGTTATCGTGCTTGTTGACGTTTTCATCTCCATCATTACAAGACATTTTAGCGCGAACACTTCCCAGTACTCACAGCAAAGCAGAAATAGAATATATTAAAAATCATAAACGATATCCATAATACCAAAACACTGCGTTGTTGTTAAATCTGACATAACAAAAGGGCGGGATAAAACGCAGTATACATACAATAAGTAAAACCAAAATATGCCAGGAATGCACGAAGCGATAACACAACAGACCAACGTAATATCAACAAACGAACAAATTCAACAAACTACGCAGTATATCAGTAGAACACTAAACTTTTTTATCTGCAAAAATGTAGGAAAAACGTTTTTTCCGGACCAGGTAAAGTAAAATTGGTACCTATGCATGAATTACTCGATTGATTTATTACTTATACATACACACGCATGATTGTATCATAGATAAGTAACATAAACACGATTTGCATAGCATCCATAAATAAGAGATAATCGCATTCTTCACGATCGTTTCTCGCTTCCTATTGGACGATTAATTTCCATTAGTCAGTTGTTCTCTTATCTACGCTGTGTATTATAAAATACATACAAATTGATTACTCTGCTTTCTCAGTATTGGCATTGGTGGTCTTCCAATGTCCAATTCGCTACATTTTCGAACAGCATAGGTCGCAAACCATCCACGAAAAAAAGGAAAAATAATGATTATATAATAGCTCAATAATAGGAGTACCTATAATCATCATTATTTGTATCTAAAATCAAAGACGTGCAGATTTAAAAATATTTTTACTATGCATAATACTACAAAACTCAATTTATTATTTTCCTTTATAATATTACATAAAAGATATCAAGGTGTATGGTATTGATCTTTGAGGTTGAGTTTGTGGTGATCGTTCGTGGAATGGTCAGGAAGTAAAAAATATGGACGACCCAGCATAAAAGTGTTTTAAATTCTTCAATCTTCTACCTTAAAAAAATTCCACTATCATTTAACTATTTAAAATTGTAACTTATTAACCAGATCAAAACAACCACCGTTTACCAAACCGTCATCCACAGCTGAAAAAAAACATCAAAATCATTCAAATTAATCGACTTTTAGGTAGTATCGGTTAATTATAAAATTTGACAGCAGAAAGATAGATTATTCTCTTCAATTTGCGACAATTCGCTTGCGCGGACAGAGTGAATTGCAAATCCATCAATGTATGACATTATACCATAAATTAAATTAGTTTAGATACATTGAACAAAGGCCACGTCTTTAAAGTCAGATTTTTAATATTGCCTGATAAAGGCTTAAATATGAAAAACGTACGATATTTTAGAAAAAAGAAGAATTTACTCATTTTTTATGGACAGTGTAAAATAAATGGAATACTGGCATATTTTTCTTTCACGTATGTAAAAGAAAATATTTTATCATGATAATTGTTTAGCGATCAATCATATTAAAGCTATCGTTGTCAAGAATATATCAGAATGCATACTAATTTAGGTAATTCGTAATCATTGATTTCATTATATATAATAAAAACCGCATATAAAATAATATTGCGGAATTACTTATATTCTGCTTCACTTTTTTCACAGTTTAGTACCCCTGCCACGCGCTTATCGGTTACCGACTGGCTACCGTTCATTTTAGAATTTATTTATGTGAAATCAGGGATTACCCTAAAATAAAATCTGAAAATTCACTCTTAGTAATTGAGAAGACTAACCCAATTTTGAGAAAGAATTTCGGAAATGCCAAGATGAATTTGAAATTTAAAGGAATAAATAAATCACCCACACTGCATTATAAAATATTAATTAATTTAATAACATTTTGGGCCACAAAAACCACACATTAATTGCACAGAAAAAAACAGCCTACTCATTGAAAAAAGTAGTGATGATCTCCTGATATGTCGCATATTGCAACCATAGCAAGGATATTTTCTGTTGTTTCACATAATTAGTAGACTTTCAACATGAGCCAAAGTAATTTATGATTTAAATTAAATTTACACTATGGCTTAAAAGTAAACACTGAATAAATTCAGTCAAGATCATCCCCGGCCCTCAAATAACAATGAGTCGGAATAACAGTTTTTTTTAAGAACACATTATTGTTGTGAAATTGCAGTTTTTCAGAACATAATTGTGATATTTTTAATACAAATTAAATTAATCAACTAGAAAGATGTACAGAAAAAAATATAACTACTTGGATATTAATTTTAAAAAGCCAAAGAACATAAGTTCAAAAATTTGTCATTAACCTACTTGGTTGATATAGTGAAATTGGATAACACATATCCTTGGATGGGAATAGGTCCAGGTTCGTATTCCGGTAGCAACTAAAATATTTATTCAATACATAGATTTTTTCTGTATATCTTTCTAGTAGATTCATTAGATTTTTTATTAGTGGTTTTCCTCGATGACGGAACTTTAATAAGTTACTTGCACTTGTACATGTTTAAATATATATGATATACAAATGAAAAAAAACATGTAATAATTAATGTATTGAATAAATAAATTTCTATTGCAACATAATATTTAAGGCTAGAGATTATCGACTTTTAAAGTGCATTGATATATTCTGGCGACCTGAACAGTTTCTTCATCCACACTCAGTTTTAATAACCAATAAAGGGTTGCTGAACATATGTTAAAATTTTATTAATTTATAGTTTGAAAAGTTATTTGAATAAAATCATAATTCTTTAATACTCTATTTAATCCACAAGCCATTAATGTGACCCCGGATAATAAAGAAAAAAGAAGTGAAGTGAAAGAACACAATAGCTGCTTCTTCAGACCTAGGCACTTCTAGCGTCACGGATGATGTGTAGTTCCCAAGACGAGGCCAGAAAGTCGACGACTAATAGAGATTTCTGGAGACCATGATCAAATGAAGAATGTATATGGTTAAAGAAGAATAACTGAAATGTAAGTAAACTTAAAAAACACAATTTAAAACTTTACTTTTGTTAAAAATAAAATAATTTTGAAATCTCGATTAATCGTTCCGCAAATAACTGTTTTCCCACATGTATTGTTTTTTTTTTGTCCTGAATTAATTTCATAGAAAACACCCAAAAATAAATCGCGTGGATTATTCTCTATGCATCATTTTACCGCATCAATTGTTCAAATTACGCAGTATACTTCGTAGCTAAATGCTCGGTTTCAACTAACAGCACTCGTAAACAATGAGCGGAACATTCGAGAGAGGGGGAGAATGATGCTACCTGACATTTATATATTACTAAGTCTAATTTAAAAAAGAATTGTTTCTGTTCAGCTTTTTAATTTTATTTAAACATTCATTTACATGTGAAATATGTATTAAATATTAAAGTTTGAAAAATGTAACTTTTTTTGTATATTCCCACATTCATAGTTTATTTCAATAGGTCCCTTCAAAAACAATAGAAAAAGTTTTGCACGATCAAAGCAAAACTACCATGAAATTTATAATTTAATCATCAAGTTTTCCATTTGAAATATGCTCAGAAAAATATCTTCACATGTGAAAATAAAACATTTGTTTTTTTATTCTACTCATTTAATTTGCTTGAGACGCGTTTTGCCTTGTAAGAGCATTATCAATCTAACTGAACAACCTGTACTTATATTATCATATAAAATCAAAAACAAGTATTTTATTTTTACATATGTGATTATGGCGTTCTACAAACTTACCTGAGTACATCTTACATCTTGTAATAAACACAAGATAAATTAAAAGTTAATTTATTCCGGCACTTTCCTAATTATTTGAAGGGCACATTTCTTGAAAGTTCCTTAAGATTGCGAAATCTCATTACAAACATGAAAGTGAGATAAATAAAAAATATATATATTATTGATAGAATCGGCGTTAACTTTGTAGAGTTTCACCATAATGAATGGATAAAAATAAAAACAATGTTATAACTCTACTTGAGTTTATTTGCACTACTCATTAAATACTTCACCTGTCGATGAGAGTTACCGTTTCTCTCGATATTTGAGTAGTACTAATAAACTCAAGTAGAGTAATAACATTGTTTCATTTATATCCATCTATTATGATGAAACTCTACAAAGGTAACGCCGATTCTATCAATAATTTAATTTCAGCCGTTAGTCTATTTAAGTTAAATAATTTTCCCATACATTTTTTTACATCAAAGTGTTAAGTAATAACAGAACTGTCATTATTCTATAAAATTTATCAAAATCATTTTGTCTACATTTCAGTCTTGAAGGAGCCGCATTCCAGTCACGATTACCTTTTGACCGTCTTTCTTCGCTAGAAGCTGGTTGCTTTCCCGACTTAACTGGACCCACATTACATGTATTTATTCAAGTCAGGAATCATCTATTGAAAATGTGGGTTGAAAATCCAAAACTGCAGCTGACGTACGAAAATGGATCAAAACATTATTATTATTTATATCCATCCAAAAAAAAAGATCATTGTTGTGAATGTTGAAGAAATAAAATCAGTAATTTTTTTTATCAAATATTCATTTAATGTGTACACATAGTTAAATTCTAATCACTATCCATTTCAAGTGCTTCTGCCTCCTTTCTTATTAAATCATCATCAATATTTTTATCTAATAAACCTTTAGATTCCAAGTATTTTGCATATTGATTGGGAATTTTCATAAACTTCTTTATTTTTGTCCTAAGCTGCTTCCAAGTTTCCTGGTTATAGTTTTTTCTGTCTCTGGCCATTGCTTTATAGTCAAATCCATATTTGTCCATAAAATATGTAATGTACTCAATGTGAGACTTTGGCAATCTGAAAATTTGTAAGAGGCAGGTAATTGGTTAATACCTAAAATAGATATATAATATTTAATATATATACATAGACATATTTTTAAATACTTTATTCTAATATGAGAAATTTATTAAGGCGCGACTTGCAATAATAATTCAAATTTTCGCGTTTTTTACCAAAATGTGGGTTTTTATTATCCATTTATATCAAAAGTTATTCAATAGATTAGACTTTTTTTTCAATTATTACTTAGATTGGACCTTTACATTAATATAAAACTAATAAACTTAATGATATTTGCCGTAATTAAGACAGTACAGACATTATAAGACCGCAACCATTAGATGCATTTTTCACATGTTACGAAATTGAGTTAATACGCTAAATTAATGCATAAACGAAATATATTTTCTTATAATCTTGAAGTCAAGATTACGGAGACAAATATGTAGGAAACCAAATAAGCAAAATATTAAAAATAAATAGTTATAAATCATTCAATTTGCAATACATTTGATAAATTTTTGACATTTTTAAAGTAATTTGTTTTACTAAAAACATATATTTCCAGTCTTAAGAAATACAATATTATTAATTAGCTCTCACGGTGTTAGTATGCCGTTCGACACGGCGGTCGTGAAATCTGCGCTCCGATAGATTTTAATTAACTTTGCCTATAAAACACAATTTAATACAAATTTTTACTACAATGTGAATGAATAATATACTTATTCTCGGTACCAATTGCTTATTTTTGTGAATTGTATGGTTTTGAGCTGTTTTTATACGAAAACATATTATAATATTGACATTTTAATATTAAACATGCGTCAAATTCACGTGACACCTTCCTATATGACAGCACTTGCGCGGCCAGCAGCCATAACAACGTTGTGCGGCCAATACGCATGACAACATTCTATTATAAATGGCAATGTTGCTGTGAAATTTACGAAACTAAATTTTTTTGTTTAGTTCTCATTAAAAGTCAATAATATATTATTATACACATTATTGTTCTGAAATTGCTGCCTCCTATGACTCAAAATGCCTAAGGTCAAAAAGTATCCATTGACACGCTCTCGAAAATGTCCCAACAAAATTTTAAAGGGTTATAAACTTCTTGGAAAAAAATTTGATAATTTTTACCATTCCTATAACAATTATTTATTTGATTTAACAATATAAATTACATAGTTCAGTATACATATATTATGTAGTGCAGATAAATTATTTTCTATTGGAAATACATATCCTTAAAGATAAATAATTTTATCAAAAGAATTATACATGTATTTGTTATAGTCATATAAATGAATAAACACGTATTTTAATATTTTAGACATAAAAATACTGATAACTAAATAACAATAATAATAATATTATGAATTATTTTCAGGATGTTCCCGAACTGAGCATTGAATGTGCGGACTCGTGTGAACTTCCTAAATTGGATGGCAAAAGAGTGGTCGACGACATACACCAATTCTTTTCTCAAATTAATCAAATTTACTCCCACAAATCGATGTTTGGGTGCACACAAACGAATATTAAATATGTGAAAGAACATAAAGTTTTATTTCTAAATTTAGTTTAAAGTGTAATATGTATGAATCAAATTTTGTTTTGTATATGAGTAAAGAAAAAAAACAATGAAATTCTGAAGAACGATAATATGCTCGATGATAATAATAATACTTTTGTCATATTTTCATTTATATTTTAATATAAAATATATATGTGATTTATTAAAACAATAAATATTACAACCGGAGTATGAATATTATATAATATAATATTAGCATAAATAGTTTTCTCTTCACAAATACAGCTGCTTCAAAAGTTATCAATGTTATTATTATTAATTAACAATTTTTCCTACAACTTGAGTAAGATTATACAGTACCTACCTTTACATAAATTATTTTTATTGACATATCGCACACCTAGATCAAAACTAAGACAACTCAAAAAGTCATTTTTCAGTAGACAAAAAACTAAAAACATTTTTCTCCATTTTTTGTTACTAAAGTTATGTAACTAAATAACATTTTAGGTCATAAATGTATCCTAAAATGACATTATAAAGAACTGGTGCTAAGCTAGTTGCGTGTACGATAGAGTATCCAAATACAATAATAACTCAAAATTATTTTTTTTTTAGTTATCTTAGTTTTGATCTAGGTGTACTATATTTCGAAAAACATCAAATTATAGTTATAAGACAGTATGTACCTTAATTTTGATTTTCTTGGCGCCTTAGCAACAGATTCCAATTCATCAATTACTTCTGGTTTCTGTGGAGATGGTTTAATATTATCCTCTTGCGTTACAATGAAATCCCCTTTGACAGCAGAAATCGCTCTTTCTTTTTGAACATCCCTATAACTTTGAATTTTCATAGTTATATTTGGATCATAAGCCAATCCCATTTCTTTAAGGTTTGATTGAACAGATCGTCCCCGATTCCACGCCTTGGTTATGGGATCACTGAAAACATAAAATATTATAAATATTGCTTTTTAAGTTTTCATAACCCTAAGATGATAAAATAAAATAATTCCTTCTTTAGACTATATTTTAGTAGCACAGCTATTTTAGTGCCTGTAAAGATGCATAATACAATAGCTATGACAAAAACAAACCCAAAATTCTTTGACTAAACTTAAGTTTTTTCAATAGAGTTGAGTGCCTTGATTTCGAAAACTGCTGGAAAAGTTTATTTTTTTAAAATCTGTTACATATTCTCAATATATGGCAAAATAATGCTGAAGTTCAGAAACATAAAGGTTAACTTGAATAATTAGAGCATTGTTAATATATAATAGGTGCTAAGTGACTTACTATTAATATTTAGATAAAATAATTACACAATTACGATAATTACACAAAAGCATAATAAAATTAATTTCGTAAGTCTATAATAGGTTTTTTTTAATATCCATATTTCCATACCATTCTATAGGTCCAAGATTAGAGAGTTTGTTGCGGAGTCGCTTTCTGTTTATGCTGGTATTAAAAGTTTTTTTCTTCTTTTGTTTCCTTATACTCGTCATTTTGAATAATTATATAGATATACACAATAAAAAAGTCTAAAATATTACGTTAAACGCAAAAGAGTAAACACTAAACACCACGCGCACACGTGCTCCCCAGCATTTTTTGACAAGTATCAATTTGACAAGACATATTTACTTTTCTATGGTTGACAATGTCAATAACTTTATTCTATGCTCGTATCTATGGATAACAAGCTAACAAATTCAAAACCGCAGAACCGATATTCACTATCCATAGATAAAAGATTTACACTCTTACTTGTCTACAACAGACGATACCCCCTCCCAAATTCCTACGGTTCACTATCCCTAAAAAACAAATTACTCTTGTACAAAGCAATCATCCGTCCTATACTTACATACGCAAGCCCTATCTGGGGTTCAAGTAACACAAAAGTTTTAGAATCCAAACAAAACTACATCCTTAGGAAAATCACAAACTCACCCTGGTTTGTCAGAAACACAATCATTCACAGAGACTCAAACATACCCTTACTAAAACGACACATACACGATTTATCTTCTAAATTAATTTACATCCCAAACCCTTCCATAAACTCCCTCGGCCTATATGATCCCTCATCCGATCCCCATCATCTTTGTCCCATTTTCTCTTCTGTACCGTATTGAACATAATTTATAAAAAGAAAAAAACTTCACTTACAGCAAAAAATTGTAAAAACAAACAAAAAAAGAATAAACAAAATATTTTTTTTAAATATATATAAAAAACATTACCCATTATTGTTACAATTATATACAATATTTATACAATTATATAATATAACATTATTTATTCAATTATCTACAAAGTTAAAATAAAACTATTTCACCATATTTCCCGCAATAGGGTCCTTCCAAAAAAAATCTCACGTTATTGTTGTTACCTTATATGTCAGAGACAAGAGAGGTCAGCCCTTATCCCTCACCCCTTTACCAATCGAATCAGACAGGGTAAAAAAGTGCGTAATATTTTATAAAATAAATGATGAATGAGATAAATGTTTATCATTTTTATTTTCCACAAATCAAAAGAACACTATCTAAATTTGAAATAAAATAGACGATTGATAAGGGGGTGGGGTTTACATTGATTATTTGAATATTAATAAGTTCTTAATCGCTCACTAGAGCGACACCCCGCCGTTGGTAAAATGCTTAGCTTCGCGACTCATTCACCAGGATCTCAGCATTTATATGACTATGGTTATGAGAATTAGAAACATTGAAAATACGGAACACACAGATTATCATTTATTCGCTACTACATATACACATATGGGCAGGTGGAAATGCTTACAAACTTAATCTAATTTGATTCTACTTTAGATTATTTTGCGGTGTACCTCTGGGATCTTCTTCCAGATACCCGGTCTCAGGTCGGCGAAATGTTGCTGTCAGTACCTGGCGTGGGTGGCTGCTTGACGACTACTTTCAGGCTAGCCGGACGGCGACTGCCAGGTTGACTGGGCATCTGCTTGATGATTGACTTGGCGGATACTTCCAAGCTGGTTCAGCGTTTGATAGTCAGGCTGACTTTGGTGTCTGACTGTCCTTCTGAACTCTGCCGGACTGCGAATGACTATTTAGGACTCTCTCAGATTCTTTATTTCCTGTAGTTCAAACTGCTTTCGGTGGACTTTGCTGGACGATCTTCAAATTCTGATGGGCTCCTTCGATTTCTGATACCAACTGCTTCAAACTTCTGAGCCGAACTGTCTGGTGTCTCCCCGTTCCTCAACACCCACTGATTGTCTCCTCTGACTTCTGATGCCGACTGTCAACTCTCACTGATCAACCTCGTAACGTTTTCTGACTTTCAAGACCGATGGCCAACCTCTGGTGACAGTCTTTAGTTATTTTTTTCCAATTCCTTAGAATCTACAATACACAATAACAACGGCGTTCTAACCTTTTTAAAGCACTCATGATGAGAGTATTCTCGTTAGTCGGTAGACCCGTCCTCTCAGTCCATTCTGATGGCCCTCAGTTTCATTGATCGTTCTGGTGGGGAGGGGCTACGCTTCCTCTCACAGTTGATCATCCTCGTTTTTTTTAATAGCGTCCTACCAAAATTAATCACCTTCAATTTTTTTTTTATATATTCCTAAACCCAAAATCGTCACTCTGCACTCTGTTTCATCACAGTTATTTAAAAACTCCGAGTTTGATACACCATAATTTCTAGACATCGTTTCTTATATTAAATTATGATTAACCATATTTCTATACATTTACACTTGTCATATTAATCCTATTGCTTATCAAAATTATTGCACCTAATTGCATATGGGGATATTTTTCCCCGAGAATCCATCTACTATAAATTCTACTTATGAGCTAATAATTTTATTACATCTGATACATAAACGAGATTCACACATACTTATATCTCTATACATTTATATTCTAACTACGTGGTTCGTCAAAATACTTGAAATCCTTATTTTTATTTGCATATTTATGTTCACCTGATTGCCGAATGTGTTTAATATTGAATGTGTTTAATTGCAATAGTCAAGTATTAAGAAACAAATTTCTTAATACCTAACTATTGCAAGGGTGACTCACAGGCATGATTGAAAAGAATTTAAAGTTTAGCATGAACATTCCTAATAATTAGAAGTCATTTTTAAATAAAGATTTAACCCCAACCAAAATTTATTTGTTTATAATAAAACAAACTATTATTTTAAAAGGTGAAAACTATGAAACGTTTTTAAGACAGCAACTATCCTTCTGATGTATAGAATTTACGTTTTCCCTTTGTAGTTTTACATACATATAACATTTATATATATGAATAAACCTTGTTATATTTCACATGTTGATTTACTAATTTAATTACGATAAAATTAGCTAATCCATCACTCTCCGCCTGCTCACTGTTATAACATCATTTATAGCTAATTATAACATACTTATATTTATTTACATGCCTGTCTTAAAAAACCTGCCCATTCGTCATTAACTCAGTAATTTTCTTTACATTTACTATTAAGGTTCATATTTCTAAAACATTGGAGTTGTGTACACTTACATGATAACATTGACCTATGTCACAGAATAATAAAACAAAACAATAAGAATTTACCATACCCTATCAAACATATTTATCAATTAGGCGATTTTCCCTGAATCGCCCACCCCCCATGCGACAGGAAGTGCATTTGTTTGACTTAACAAAAGCAGTTACATTCCTTTGTATTCTCACACCCATTACACTCCGGAAACAATTATCCAATATTAGCAGATAAGCAATCGGCTCCGCGATTGGTGACTGCTGCGCGGTCAGGGTCTCATTGACTATCGTCAATTGCTTGCTATTAGACCCTGCGAGCAGCGATAATCTTGGCTTCAAGGTTATAAGTAAATATATTTTGAATATGCAACAATTTTCCATATTAATGCAATTTTGTAACACACTTAAAATGAATTGAATAGTCACGATTCTTCTTATTATGCCTGTATTGTCTCAATTATGGCAAATAATATTAAGTTTATTAGTTTTATATTTGTAAAGTCCTATCCAAGTTATAGTTTTAATAAAAGTATAATATAATGTAAAAATTCTGATCTAAATGAATAATAAAAGCCCACGTTTCCATAAAAAATGCAAAAAGATGAATTAGTTTTAAAAGGGTTGAAATGACATACTGCCATATCACATAAGTAAATCTTGACTTTTTTAACCACACAATTAAATATCAGAGGACTCATTCCTGCCCAATTTTTCATATGGTAGTCTATTATTATTGATTTAATCCTGCAAGATTAAAATTAAGATAATGTTTTCATGAGGTTAATGAAAAGTATTGGCCGAAGATCACCGATATACCCAATGTCCGTTTATTAACTTACACTTTTCCTTCTACCCTGATGTACTACTTTATTTTCATGTGCACTTATCGATAATTGTTGAAGCTTCTAAAAATACCGTTATCCAGAATCGGTGGTTAACTTGCCTGCTTCTCTTCTACCCATCTCATCATTTATTTTTGTTTCAGATGCCCGTAAACCTTTCTGGCCAACATCGTAACTCCTGAGTTTGCAAAACACATATTTTCCAGTAAAGATGAGTACCCGAAGCAAAAAAAAGCAAACAGTTATTGCACTTTCAAAGAAAAAATCCAATAACACTTAACATGCACTGATTCAGTATCAGACACATTTCCATCAGATTAATTTTTGGATTCGGGGCAATCACCGTATTCACGATTGCGTATTGCGACCCAAGGATGACTTTTGCTATGTAACTTCAAAATGTAATAACTTTTTAAATTAAGTAAAATAACAATCACTTTGTGTAATAGCACGAAATTTATTGATGTCGACCAGTCCTGATGTAGCTTGAGTTAAGCGAAACCGAAACATCAATAAATTTCGTAGTTTCACACAGTGATTGTTATTTTACTTAATATAATATGTCAAACCACAAAGTGATTGCTTTCTACGAAAAAAAAAACCTTAAATATTTGCATCCCAATCTTTTTTTTTTAATATTACGCCACTCGATTCTACCAGAATTTTTTTTTTGTAAAAATCCGATATCAGTATTTGCCACACATGTCTCCTTCATTCCTTTGAGTATACTACAAAACTTAATTTAATTTCAGTGTTGAATTATTAATTAATTGATTACCTATTATGTATGTATACTTGAACCTACACTTATTTAAGTACAGATATCTGAATAATGAAATATTTCTGTTATAGGTGAAGGATTTCTGAAAATAAATTCTTAGCTCTTGCAGTCAGCAAGTTGAAATAAGCCAAACTCGAGTATAATTGTTGTATAAAATTATCAAAGTAAAATGATTAAATCAGATAGATTATGATTAATGAAAACGTGAATACAATAACAATTGCAAAATAAATAGTTATTTTATTTCCCAGAAATCAAAGTTTAAATACAGTTATTTTTTTCTAACTGGCATTTCTTGTCCTCACATCACTGATTACTTTAATTATTAAAAAGATTGAACTTTGTATTACATATTACAGTTTCAATTCTGTCACTAGTTTTGAGTGCAACTGGTGTAAATGACAACTGATGTCATTTAGTTAGTAGCTCACTAGTTCTACAATAGCGCAATTGAGTTTATTAACAACAAACATTTTTAATTCACCCAAAGGACAAACAAAACCTTTAAGGCCGGCTGTGTGATCGGTAGTAATTTTTACTATAGTAAAAAAAATATATTTTTTTTACAAAAACAGGTCTGATCGTTAATAAAAAAATATTTACTTCTCGAAAGTACACCAGTAGTAAACTCATTTTATTTTCCGATATCAAAAACGAGACTCGATACTTAAATATGGCGGATTTTTCACAGCTGTTCGAAAAATCGTCTGACAAGTTGATACTTTGAAAGTAGCAGTATACGACAATTAATCATTCAATATTCTGCTATTTTAGAGATGAGAGTTTGTCCGATGATGATCTTGTTGTTTAATACATAATATGAAAAAATTTCATCACCAGTGACAGATTTCAAATGCCTAGGCGAAAAATCCATACTTCGTGATTATTTGTCGCACCTATAGACATCTCCATCTATGCTTTGACAGTAGTAAATTTGAAGTATCAACAACCCGCAAAGGATTTTTACTACAGGCATTAGTAAAATATTACTACTGACCACACAACCGGCCCTTATAAAATCCTTCAACATAAAAAATCATATAAACGTGCTTGGGTGCTCTTAGGATTTTAGCCAAAACATTCACTTCTATAAAAAAAACTATTTAAAAAATCTCACTGCCTATAAACCTTGATAATTCCACGTCTTTTACAACCTTTACCAATATACTGAAGTACCAATTATAATATTAAACAACTTTGCACATTTATAATCAACTGTCTCATAAATGGAAAAACAAATTTAGAATGAGAAATAAAAGAAAAAATATACTCAAAAGTTTTTAATGAACATCAGAATTGTTATAATGAATCATCTAGGCCACTAAAGCTGAAGCGGTGCTAGATTCATATTTCCAGTTTGGAGCGAGAACAGTCTTTGTTTTGTAGTAGCGGGCCAGGCGGTGGATTCTGGATTCGACTAAAATCAGTCTGAACTTGCTGTCTTTGTCCTTCCTGTTGCGCTCCAAATGTTTTCTGATGGCGACAGCTTTCTTGATAAGGTAGTAGAGGTCTTCGGGCAAATCAGGTACTTGACCATTGGCTTTCATTATCCTCAAAATCTTCTTGCCGGTCACAAAACGTACCTGAGCTACTCCATATGAATCCCTCAAAATGACACCTGAAAAGAACAATAAAAAATATTATATACATACTTATATCACCAAATATTATATATTAAATATTTGTGGAAGATATGGCTTTAACCAGTTGCCTGCCCTTATATGAGGCAGATACAACCTAGGGGGTCAACTGGTTAACAATTATGGATATGTAAGGTTAATTTTTTCCAGAAATATATCAGATCATCTTAGGGCCAGTTGATTGAACAGTGATAAATTTTTACTATAGTAACTTTGTATCATCGCCCGTGATAACAAACGTTTGTTGAGTTACTGTTAAAGTTAATCCCACCTAGTGTGGCTGGGTGAATAAGTTTACAACAGTAAAAATTTACTATTGATCAAACTGGGCCTACTAAATAAATATAGTAATACAAAAATGAACATCATCTGCAAATTTTGTATGGAGGAAAAATGACAATTTTACACTCAATTTTAGATGTAATTCATGGTGTTCTCGAGTTGAATAATATTTCTATGGGTCACCATATAAGAATAATTTAAAATCCAATACGCGGCGCCCGTAATTTTAATTGTTATTTACTGACGCCACGCACTGTCACATGGATTTCGGCCATGGAATAAGGGTAGCCAATGTGATATTTTGATATTAATCACTCTTTCTCTGTTGCAAGTTTCCGATATAAGCTTTCTTGGAGTTAATTTATTTGAGAGGCGTTTCGCCTTGCAAGGGAATTATCAATCGTTTTATTTTCACATATGTGATTATGGAGTTTTACAAACTTACCTCGGAAACAGTAAACATCACATTAAACCCAATAATATTAATGTAAATAAAATGTTCTAGGTAAAGATCAAATAAAATATAACAATAGTGTTTACGCGCCTTGTTACTTCGATTGGCAACACTGGGTTTCTTGGTTTATAATAATGTATGTGTGTCTGTGAGTATTGCAGCCCTTTTTCAGAAAGCTAAGACGGTAACCGACAGGCATTATTCAATTACATCCCGTGCTTCAACCAGTCCAGCAGTCCAAATAAACCACCAGTGCACGCTTGGGTCAGTCGAAATCTAAAGACAACCCAGCTAAAAGAACATCGAACCAGAAAGACAGCAAAAATAAAAAGGTTTGTGTAGTTCATATATTATATGTGAACTTATCGTTAATCGGAAACCTGGGAACCAGCTATCGAAGGCATTTACATAAACAAATAGTGTTAATAAAATCTGAAATCGTCCTTCCAAAAAGCAAATACAAAATAAATAATAATTTCCTTAATGTAGTGGTGCCTAACAACACTATAAACTTTTATTTTTTCCTTTTTTTCATCTCAAAACCGTACGAAATTGCAGTCAATAGAGGACTTTTTTTTTAGTTATACCCACGTTTTCGTGGTTTTTTCGTAAAAATAAAAATCTGAAAAAGTGGCCTGTTAATTTAAAATTTTAAGAATTTTGATGTCAATATGGTGGCATGATGACGTTTCAACTAGAAATCTTTTGGGTGGCTAACAGGTTAAATTACAAACATTTATTCTGTTTTAATTGCCGCTGAGGAGATTTAAATTCACTCAACTGATAAAAGGGACACTCATGAAGTGGGGCGAAATGGTGAATTTCCGAGACATGGTGTATACACGGGGACTGCAAAAGTCAAGTCAAAAATTTATTCGTGGACACGGACCATAAAAATTAAAGTATAGGCTTATGATACAAATGCTTATAACTATAATCTATCTAAATATATGCGGAATACTGCAAAGGTGGTTTAGACATAGAATGGTTGCCTGCCACACAGGCAGCCCAAGTTCGGTTCACTATTTATTATTCATATTAAAATTCTAGTTTGTAAAACACAAAAATAATTTCGCACTAGTTTTATCACAGCATAATCCAAAAAGTGTTTGGTGTTGTGTCACAGATATACTACCGCATTGTTACAATATTTTACTAATGCATATTTATCCCAACAGAATGGTTCTTACTTCACAAATATCTACTATTGAGGTCTACCCCTGAGTGAAAGCAGTGTGATTTTTAATTCACAAAAAGTTACAAATAATTGTGTGTGCTTTGTTCTATATTAATTCTAGTTATAGTCAGCAAATTATTTTAAAAAAATTCAACAAAAATAAATAATGGATTTAACTGTAAAAAAAAAAAAGTATTATGCCAGGATTCAAACCTGGAATCATCTGATTCATATTAGAAGCCTTTCCGTAGCGCCACAGTGCCCTATGGGCAACACGGCAAATTTATCATATACAAACAAATCAATAAGACAGGCGACAGAAACTTGTCATTTGAAGCAAAACTGATTTCTGTTACTGACATTAATGTAAGAAAGTGAATTCTGAAATTAGCAAAATAAGAATGAAAGTAAACTTAATACAGTCGCTCAGATGCATATGTTGATGATCAATGCCTGATATATAGTGAAAAAAAAACAATTAGGAATAAATCTTAATCTAGCAATTGATAAAATTAAGAAAGGGTCGCTGAGACGGTTTAGACACGTGGAATGTATAAGCGAGGAAAGGGTGATTAAGAAAATATATGAGAGTTGAAGGCAACAGAAACAGAGTGCCTGCGAAAGACCTGGCATAATCAGATAAATTAGATATCGAATGTCAGTATGTAGAAGGTCCAACAATCAACAAATGTTTTATCCTATCTGCCTACCTCGTCAGCTACGGTATCATAGTAAGTACTACAAACATTACTCCCATAGAAGGGATTCCTGCTATTTATAATTGAAGTTGACATTTATTTATTGTAATAGTAATATATTAAGAAAACAATCTTTAAAATGGAGTCACATGACAAACTGTCGGTTATCACGTGGTGGCGGTGGCAATATTATTTATTTTATCTAATATTTTTTTCAGTATTAAATCAACTACTCTTCAATATTTATCCAATACCTTAAAAACTTTAAATTTTGGATAATCTATTCTAATAAAATTGTGAACACAAGGGTAATTTCAATGACGAGACAAAATCTTATTTTTATCTTCTCTGTGAATAAGGTGCAGAGGAAAAAAAACAAATATTGTTGTCAAAAAATAATAAATGAGAGTGTGTTTGGTATTTTATCTTTCGAGTCTAGAAATTAAGCATACTAACCATTTAAAGTGTCAATTTAAACCAGCAAAGACAACTTTGTCTTTCCGATTTTTACTTCATTCAGTCAAACAATTATAAAAATAAAAGAATATACATATTGCAATAAAATAAAATTTCAAGTTTCCAAAAAGATACTGAATTATCACTTTTTATTCAGCCCGACACACAATCTAAAGCATAAACTCATGCGTTATATAAAAAATCTTAATATTATGACACATCTGTTATTCTCATTATAATTTCATAGAAGTATACTTATAAAGCAAGAGAAACAAAATTTGGGGACAGTACGTATTTCAAAGTTTTAATTAGTATCCTACACTGCAATGAACCTAGAAATGCTTTCTTAAAATTAAATATTTTTGCTTTAATATCTTAACAAAAACAAGCTCGTTTCCAAAAGCAAGATTCCCTTATGAATTAAAAATAAAAGATATTTTATACAGCAATCGAAAACATTGTGTTGAGAGTAAATGCAGACAAGCAATTAATCACAGTTGTTGAAAATTATTTCACCCGGGGTATTGTGCAAGCATACATTGACTAATGTTAATGCATTATCTGAGAAATATTTTCTAAAACCCGTGTACAGTAACATACACAGCAAGTAAAATATGACAGCCATGGTAATTCGTTCATACTATTGCTTAAATGGACGAAATTACAAATAATTAAATATTAAATTGAAATAATCAAATGACCACCAAGGTGTAATAAAAACTATGAAAGACATATTTATAAGATTTTTTCAATTAAAAGTGAATATTTCATAATAGTGTACCTACATTTAAGACTCATAAACGGTGATGTATCTAGCAGGCATTAACATAATTACAAGAATGAAGGTTAAGTAATAAACGTCACCCAACTTACCGATTTGGGATGGAGTCAAGCCTTTCTTTCCCAGCTTGACAATTTCATCTTTGACATTTTCAGGATCAAACTTTAGCCAAGTTGGCACACTTCGGCGATACGGAAGAGCAGACTGGGATATTCCCTTACTGAAAAAAAATCATTTTATGCAGTAAACATGACAGCCATGCGGTTCGACAGCGAGTAGCCACGAGGTCCGCAAATATTAGTTAGCCAATGGTTTAAATGTGTTTATAATAATAAATTAAGCCAGTTATCCCATGGATTATATTGGTTGAAGCGAATTTTACAAATTAAGCGACTTATTTACCCAGGTGCATGCATACGACCCATTTTGCCGTCCGATTTCAGCAATCCAATTTACGAAAGAAAGATTAGTTTCAAAATGGCGGAAGCGGCGCGTGTTGCGTGTTCGTAAAGACACGGATAACTGTTGTACTCATAAAGTCATGGTACCTAACCACTTGACAAAAGTATATGAAAGGGAACGAAATTTTTATCTAAGTTTTCTATTAATCATTTCGTACTTTATAACTATAGAGTATGTACTCTTAAATTTATATTAATTTATGTAAAAATAAATACAAAATGATTCGATTAAAAGATCATAATTGTACAATTACATACTAATAGTTGTTTAATTTCTATATTCGTCTAATCTACATAACAATTCAAGTTTTAAAAAGAAAATACAAATTTAATTAAAAAACATTCAAACTTAAAAAAAATTAAAAACGCCTTAATTCATAACATGTACTATAATTTTATTTTGTTTCATATTTAAACAATGTTCTAAGAAATGTATACGCAATAATTTACTATGTTGTTTTATTATAATTTTCTCATTTTATTTTTGAAAAATGTACTTAATTTTTTTACCATTTAGTTATGTACCACTCCTTCTTTTCTTGCCTCTGCAGTCAAATGTAGTTGACAAATTTTCTGTATTATGTTTTATTGTCTACGATTTATTCATATACATAAATTATTACATTTCTTCATCTTTAAAATAATTATTTGTATATTTTTTCACTATATCTTGATCATGAATGCAACATATTTTTCCATTTAAATAGTAATTATTCATTATATTTGTGTCTGACGTACCTATATTATCGTATTATAATATAATAAAAGGAAAAAGCCATAAATTTACATACAAATAATAATATCTATAAGGTGATCCAAACTGAATCGTTCTTTTAAATATCTTTCTTTTTTTACCTTTCAAAGTTATATAAACCTATACCATTAACGAGAATGAGTCGATATATGATTGAGTATCACATTGAAATTGTGAAAAATTATTACAAAATAGTGATAATTTTGCTGAAACAGACGATTGAGTTTCACAAAATATGGTTGAGTTTGAATCATCTGTATAAGTCCGCAGCACCGCGAAGTTAAACAATTGTAAATTAACAATGACGCCACTATGCCAATGGAGCAAATGCAATGGATTGGGACCCACGATAGAAAGAGACAAAAAGTTAGCGCCCTACAATCCATTAAAAACTCACATTTTTGCGAGTATCGATATCTTTTACAACGTTTATAATAATCCACAGCAAGAAATGGAAAATTCAAAAAATAGTTTTTCATGTGTAAATTGCAAAAACACGTGAAAATAATATTGATATAATTAGCAGCATTACCTCACTATATGTATGTAAAGCGAAGCAAATATTTTTAAAATTGGAAGTGTATATAAATCTCTCAAAGTATATAATATTATGTGAGACAGGAGACTTATTATTTAATGCATAAACCATGTAGCACATACTAATATTCGATATCTTATATAAAATATTTATTCAGGGGGCTCTTTTTTCCATTCTGAGTTAGGGATTAATTTTTATAGTTACGTCACTGAGTATTAATCTCATTAACATGGAATTAACCAATATAAATTTGCAATATGGCATTTTATAACGCTTTAATATTTGATGTAAAGTATTTGCCATGTTTTTTTGATAAACGTTTGAATTTATATGAAACAATTGAAAAAATAAGGCAAATGAAAACTCAGACAGAAAATAAAAACGTAATTATAATTTTTTGATCACCGGCAAATGTAAATGTTCAACTTTATGTATTACATCGGGCACATCTATTAATGTCATTTTAATTAAATTTTACTCTTTGGCAAAAACTACGTAGCAAAGATTTAAAATGTATCAGCAGAAACCAATGGTTGCCGATTATTTTTGCTAATCAATATTTAAAAGTATATTTTTAAATAATTTAAAAATTATGTACAGCAGACTCTCAGTTATACGCTAAAAAATGGTTGGATAAAATAAAAACAAAAGTAAAAATTATCCTACACATATGTAACGAGATACGAAAACACAATCTAAGCGAATTAAAAATTTAGACCACGACACAAAAATTCACCGTAGAATATTAAAAAGTAAAGAAAAATACATATAATGATACACTGCTATGTGACACGAAAATTCTAAATTGATATAAAATATATACTTTAAAAAAGGTCAATATTACATCAGCCGATATACATGCGTAATTTAATTTTACACTGAACTTAAAAGTAAACACTGAATCTAAGCACGCCCAAATAATAATTTACGAACACATCATTTAACCGGGATTTCCAGTCAATGATTTATTATTACTACTATTATTCTAATTATTGTTATATTACATTAGAAATAAAAACAAGCCCCGAGTTATAACGTTTATTTAAAAAACCCTACCCATTGTATGAAACGTCCTTAATAATAAAGTGAACGTAGCCACGAACATTGTAAAATAAAAATGGCTGTTTTCGGAGGGCCGTAAACCGCTTGGCTGTCAATGTAGTCATTTTGCGTGTTCGCATTATTGATTGTTATTTGTGAATTAAGTTATATTTTTCAATTTTAGTGTACGTTCAGGTCATGCACTTGTAAATATGGCGTCTTAAATACGTTTCATCAGTAGTTGTTTGCGTATTAATCGTTTGCCATTTTGTTCATGATGTTATGAACATTTTGCTTTCGTTTTTGATGGATGGAGTATCGATTTATTTACAAATGTTTTACTTGATTAAAGTGTGATATAGAAGGTATCGGCGTCCGAAATGAGTGACGAAAGTAGTGATAGCACATTACCTTTGGGGAATAAGAGGAGACCTCGGCTAATTTCAACTTCAGATAGTGACGATAGTGACGTTCCTATTAGGAGGGTCAAGAAATGCCGAGTATGTATTTTCTCAAACATTTGATGGCTTTTATAATACATACGTTATTGTTACATTCGGAATTTACATGGTTACTGTTTCTTTCCAGACTGCATTGAGGAGTGATTCTGAAGACAGCAGCGGCAGTTCAGTGCTTTCTGGCCTGGCTAATAGAAGGTTGTGCGGTCGTAGACCTTTAGATGATCTGTCGTCCGAATGGGAATCCACAAGTGGAGATTCCGACGGAGGTGATAGGGAAAATTCAGAAAACACAAGACAGAGTGATGTGGCTATCCCGAATGATGAGGATTCTAATAGCCTTAAGAAGGAAGGCAAGACCCCCAAAAACAAAAGCTTGATTAAAGATGCGCCCTCACCGAGGCTCGCGGGCAATGTTTCCGACACTTCTGATGGCAATTCTGAGAAATGTCCCATTTGTTTGCTAACATTTTCTAATCAAGATATTGGTACACCTGAAACTTGTGAGCACCTTTTTTGTTCCGATTGCATAACGGAATGGTCCAAAAATGTGAACACTTGTCCAGTGGACAGATTGACATTTTCATCGATATTGGTCAGGAGGAAGATTGGTGGAAAAGTTGTCAAAACAATTGCTGTCAATCCTCGAATTTCATCAGATGAGGATTATATTTTTGAAGACACAACTTTTTGTGAGGTAGTTATCCAAATTTATGGTTTATTAAAATTTTTATATGTTTATTTTTCATAGATACATTATGACAATATTAATTCATTATAAAATACACAAATACCTCGCTTTATGGTCTGATAAAGTTGGCCTGTAATAAAGACACATGATGGACCTGATTTAAAACATTGGTCTTTGATACATAAGGGAACGATCCTGTTTTAATAAAAACAGGTTTCCCATATTTAATTAGCTGTTTATCAAAAAATTTGGGCGATAAATCTAAATTGAGTCATAATTTAAAAAAAACTGTTATAGCAAAGAGCGGCCATACAGCGAGATATGAGTGTAGCTTATCTGTAAAATTATTGTATAAACCTACCACTATATGTAACTGTATTGTGATCATTTCACAATACAGCTCTATATTAATTGTTAGTACTTTTGGAATTGTGGCCCACATTATTATTGTACAATTTTAAATGAGGATGCTTTTGTTCTTACTGTGTTGTGGTAGTTTATCTATCTACTTGACTTCATAAGCGTTTCTGGTTTCAGTTAGATCATTTTCTTTTATCATTATCATCATTTTTGTCCCCTTATCCTAGGAGGTTTGGACAAGCTCTTCCATCTTCTCGTCTTTCGATATTTATCAATCAATCGAGACCCAATTTGTTTTCATACAATCTTGGTTGTTGTTTATCCCAGCATTGTTTGGGATTACCCACCAGCCACTTACTCTCCGGAGTTGCCAAGAAGACACATCTTGGTAGTCGTTTCTCTGGCATTTGGAAGATGTGTCCAAGCCTCCTTAATTGAGATCTTTCTATATGTAGAAGTAGGGACTTCGTGCCGAGGGTCTCCCTTATTCCAGTACTTCTCTCTCGGTCCAACAATGTTACCCCCCTAAGATAACTCATTTCAGTAGCTTGGATTCTTAATGATCTCAATGTAAAGATCCATATATTAAAATACACAGCTTTAAAAACAGTCAAGTTTGATCTTGACATTTAACTTGGATTTCTTTATGACTGTACTATGAAAAGAATGTAAAACACATTAGCAGTAATCTTCTTTTAATTGTAATAAATGAATTATTGAGCCTGTATTTAAAAAATCAACCCAAAATAAACTCTGCATAAAATAATCGCTAAATAAATAAATTGCTGAAACATTTGGAAATAACTATAGTAGATTTTTACTATTTCTTTATATTCAACAATACCAATGTTAGAATGATATTATAAATTAATATAATAAGATATGTTCCAATTAAATGTTAAAATTTTATCTAAAAATTGTGGGGATTTTATTTTAAACA
The DNA here is from genome assembly GCA_031772225.1 of Eubasilissa splendida. Classification (NCBI taxonomy): domain Eukaryota; kingdom Metazoa; phylum Arthropoda; class Insecta; order Trichoptera; family Phryganeidae; genus Eubasilissa; species Eubasilissa splendida. The sequence goes on along the minus strand of CM062853.1, from coordinate 11,685,774 downwards.
ATCATAATGTTAATTTTCCTTACATTAATTATTTGAAATCATGGTTCTAACTGCACATATTTGATGTGTAATATGATGATATAATAAAAGTTTAGGTGCCTGGATGGTGCTGACAGATATCAATTTAATTTAAAAATTTACAAAAAAACAATTTCAAAATATTTAAAAAAAAATTCAGAATGTAAATTTATAAAAGAAATGATGAAGGATAATTTATATCTTAATGAAGATTTTCCTCCGAGCTTGTGTTCAATGAGAAGAGCATTGGGGAAACCTGCAGGAGCAAAAATATTACGTTTCAGTATTGTTTTCAGGTTTCTTTTGTGTTGATTTTTCTGGGCTATTCTGCCATGTGTCTCCAACCTTTCTGGCCAACGTTAGGCTAATAAATAAGTTTATTTATTGCACAAATGTGCGTACCTAGATCAGAATGCAAATTGAAATAAAAATGTATATATATTTTTTATCAATTGAATTCATAAAATGTTGGAAGTTTTGTAAAATAAAAATGGTTCACTATTAAGGAGAAGATAATAGATAAAATTTCATATGTATCTCAAGTATAGTCCTGTATAAAAATTAAAATACACTTAATTCTGTTTTTACACGGTGGACACTTTTCACAGAATACCGTGTAAAAAAAATACGGTATATTATGTATAGGATAATGGATGATTGGTTTCATTGTATAAAAATCACTCTAGGATGTTAAAAAATAAAACACATTATTGTTTATTATATCAACATTTTTAAAAAGAACATAAGTTTTATAATCGTACTTAAATTTTTTCACTGTCGCAGTCTGGCAATAAACGGACCCGTTTACATATGTTTGGTACAAAATCACTTTTATCACTTGAAATATTCAGGGGTGCACTAGTTGGAACATAAATTTTGTTTTGGGGAGTTCTTTGTATTGAAACCCCTCTGTACACGATGCTTTGTTGACTGTTGCATCAGAATCGTGTAAAAATAGAATTAGGTGTAATTCATGTTGCCACCACAAGGGAACTGCCATATCGATTAATGAGGAAATGTGCATTTTATTTGTAAAATATATCATTTTTTAGGTAGGTAGATATAGTAAGTCTTAATATTTATTAATATATTTTCATTATATTTATGTATATATTTAAAAAAAATACTAATTAAATGTATTAATTAGAAAGATGTACAGCCATCTACTTTGTTTTTACGGAATCTCAAATACCTTTGAGTAAACCGATAGGAGACACCAGAATTAACAATTAATTTTGATTACAATATTATTATATGTTATTAAGGAGAATACATTCTTATTGTAATGTTGTAATTATTCAGAATATAAGTCTGTGATATTTTAAAATTTAAATTTCAAAATATTATCCATCTACATTATTTATTAATCTATCGTTCCATTATTTGAAATATTAATAGATGTATTAATTTGAAAAGTGTAACATAAGGGTTTGAAAATTTGTCATCAAAAGTACTGTCATTGTAGCATAGTTGGATAATGCACCATCCCCGGTTTGGAAAGAGATCCAGATTCGAATCCCGGTAGCGCAACAACAATATTTTTTCGATAAAATTGATTTTATATGTATATATATATCTTTCTAATTAATACATTTAATATATTTTCATTATATTGTTAATATATATATATATATTTTAATATTAAATTTTTAAAATTAAAAATAAATATTTTGACACGGAGCTCGGGAATGCATTACAATGATATTCGTTTATGCAATGAATGGGATTACATATTATTTTATTTGCTTGTGAATATGTTATGTTAAGAATTGATAAATTACATTACATTATGTTTTTATTATTATTATGTCACCAGATTTGCCATTTGTCAACTTCTGAAGAAACAATGCTCCTCTGTGACTCTTGCGATCTTGGGTACCACATGCATTGCTTGGAGCCACCGTTGATGGAAGTAAGCATTATTCACTGAGGATTCTCAATTTGTATAACACCAACATCTAGATGTGTTCAATCAAAATTCACTATTATAAAGAAAATAACAATTTTAAAAAAAAATATATGTGTAGGATATTGAATGCAATCAGATTGTAATTGTATGTCTCAAGCATAAGTTTGTTTAATATTTGGCTACCGAGTTCCTCAATCATATTCTGGGTTATGTCAATGTTTTAAAACAATTCAAATTAGTTTAGGTAAACTCAGTGTACTTAAATACATCACTTCTATGCTTAATATTTTAATTTCCACCAGGTGCCAGAGAACGAGTGGTTTTGTCCAGAATGTTCAGCTGACTTGGCCAACAGACAGACTCTGGACCTCGTGGCCATGACCCGCCTGCTCGGAGCTCGGCTGCGCAGAATGTCCAGAACACCGAGAGGTTCCGGGCTGACCGATAATCACCCCGATGCCTTGGATGAAAATATGCCTTCCACCTCAGGGCACACTTCTAATGCCTCGGGTTCCACATCGTCCAGGAGAGGTGCCAGTTCTTCAAGAACCGGAGTGGCATCTTCCAGGTCTGGAGTGACATCTTCCCGGTCTGGAGTTACATCAAGCAGTCAAAGCAGGAGAACTGCCGGTCGTCCCAGGGCTACCACGAGGAGGCGCAGGAGACGGAGAACAAGGAATGTGGTGGTTGAGTACGAGATAAGAGAAGGAGAGAAATTTCCCATCAAAACAAAAAAGAAAGCGGTGAAACGGCGCAGACGAAAGGTATTGCACTTGTTATTTTTTATAGTGGACATTGTTTCCAATTTTTAAAAATGATAAAGTAAAGAATCAACAAATTAGGAGTGATTGTGATTAGGATTAAGAAAGGGTCACCTAAGTGGTTCAGTTATATGGAATAGATGAATGATAAAAGTATAGTAAGGAAGATGTATGATGCGAGTGTTAATGGCATTAGAAATAGAGGAAGTCTGCAGAAGACATGCTCCTGTTAGTGGCCTCAATAGTTGACAAGCGTGCATGAGAAGATATATTGTCACCCAAGTAATACAGTAAAATCCCGTTTATTTGAAGTTGAGGGGACCGAAAATCAAGAAAAAAGTTCGACTAACGATTTAGGATAATGAATATAAAAATTTCAAAAATGCGATCCTTTTTTACATACTAACTTTTTTCATAGCAACTCGAAGTAATTATATACACCTATATTTTTCTGTTAATTTTGTTTTGGATAATATTTTTTGTCAATCTCTTGTATTAATTCGATTTTTTAGCAACTGTCGGCGTTTTGTACGAGTTTCGCATTGATACTAATTATCGAGAATATAAAATTATCAGTCAAAATCATAAAAATGTTTTAATTTAAATTTAATGAAATACGGAAAAGTCTAAGGAACGCAAACCACGCATTCGCGAATTTCAAAATGTCTAACACGTGAATATTGGAGAAAAACAAATAATATTCATTACATATAAAACAATAGCAATAAAATAATTAACAAGATACGAGAAAATCTGAGAAACGTTAACTACACATTCTTTAAAATGCCTCGACACTAAACTTGAATAGAAAGAGAAATGTCTGTATTAAAATGAATACAAATTAAATAATTTATAAAACACGGAAAAGTCTGAGGAACTCAACCGCGTACTAGCATTTGTACAACAAAATATATGAACGAAATAAAAAAATAATAATAATGCTGGCTTAAATACGGAACAGAAGATTGGCAAGCACTGACGTTTGCAGCTAGCAGCTGGGAGAACTAGAGAACTGCATTACCTATAAGGGCGCAAAGATAATATTTACTAACTTTTACTAATGTAAAGAAAACGAGCGAGAGAAAAAAGCATGCGACCTTAAGTTAATGCGTCACTGTAAGGAAAATAAATATATCAAATCGAGGACACACAAGATATATTTATCATCTTTTCTAGTATACTGAGAGTGAGTGAGAAAACAAACCATGCGAATTAACTTTATGCGTCGTGGAATCGGTATAGGAGCGGACTTTGGACAGGCACATCGCGTAGCGCATGTGTATTTTCACAAAATATATATGATTTTACAAAAAAAATCGAATTAGGCGAAAAATAGATTAACAAATTCATCTGATAGGGTCCAAAAATAGCTTTGAATAACGATATTCGATTTATAAGTACAATTTAGTATTAAAACTTTCCAGATGGATCATATTCTGTTCCAAAACTTTGACTTGCGGCGAATTTTGAATAAACTGGATTTTACTGTATATCAAATTTTTTGTCAAATTAAGATATTTATATCATCAGATTTGAATTTTCGTGGGGAATCATTCTATATCACTAGTTTCACGATAGCGTCCGCTAGGGGTGTGCAAATCAAATAAATGTATTCACCACATATCTGTAACCTCCCTGTCAACTGCGCACAAGTCGAGGGAATCGTACCTAAGTTTAGTTCAGTTTCAGTTTAGAAAGAATCTGCTCCTCTTTACAACTCTAGAAAGGTAAGTAATACTTGAGTAATTCTACAAAAATCAATTAAAACTAGTTATGTCTCTCTTGTAAAGTACACAATTCTTAGATGTGGTGTTGCTGCTGATGATGTGACCATATGATGAATGTGGATGCCAGGACAAAAGAGTGTAGCACTCGATACTTTTTCTTTATTCCAACTTTATTACGTACATATATATTATAATTTTAAATATTTTCCAATCTGATGAATCGGTAAATTTTCAACATTAACTAATATGTCCCCATCTTCACTCTCATTCAAATAATTATCAATGTCTTGTTCATTCAAAGAGATTGACATGTTTTTTTTTTTTTTTAACTCTGCTTTTACACCAACAATAAAAGTTTGAGCACATTGAAGATGAAACACCAACTTATTCAGAAATAAATATCATGACAAATAACGTAATGTTCACAGCAAGTAAAACAAATAATTAATTTCACACAAAATGTTATTCTAGATCTCGCGTGGACTTGTAAAACATTATAAATTTCTCAAAAGAAAATAAATATATCACTAAAACTTACAAATATAATGAAAATACTTTTATAAAACATTTTTAGTTAATTGTCCCCAAAAATACAGATGTTTTGAAGAAAGCACAAGAAACTATCACTCAATTTCGTAAACAAACTACTGCTCACGGAAATGTCGACGACTGACAGTCGACCGTTGACAATGCCACGTGTATTTTGATTTTAAATTTGTGACATCGGTAAAAATTAAAACTGCTCATAAAAAATAATGAAAAATTATTACAAATCATCCATAGATAATGATAGAATGTATATTTTTGGAATATATATATATGACAGCCACGGCCGTAAGGGTTTAGCGACACTCCTTTGTAACAAATTTTAGTCAGCTGGCTCTTAACGGCCATAGTCCCGGAGAGGTTAAATAGTTTAATGCTGTCAAAATGTCACCGGTTCAACATGAAAATATTTATTTTGTGCGATGTCGAGACACGTTTTATTTTATAATTTATGTCGGCTAAGAAACTGAAATAAATAATAATAGTTATGGTCTCAGCATCTCAGGCAACTGTCGCTACAGCTTTATTAATCTATAGCTAAACATATGCTAGTTGTCATTTTTCCGCGTTGTAAGTGTCGTGTATGCGTAACTTCAAAAATGATAGTGAAAATTAGAAAACAAACTCAGTTTATGTGTGTAGAATGTAATGTGTTCCAAAAGTTGTTTCAAACTATAGAGTTAAATTTAATATTACTATTTAAGAACTGTAAATAAAGTGCATTAGTCACGAAATCAGCGCCCACGTAGAGCACTACTTCACTCAAGTATGTATAAATATCACCACAAATGGCGTTAGTGTAGCGCAGTGTTGTGTTATCTCAATTTTGTTTGTTATTTTTTAATTATGGCTCTTATTTTAGTACAGTAAAACCGCGATATAACGAAACCCGATATAGCGAAAAATGACGTATATCGAAAAAAAAAACGAAATTTAGTCCCTAAAACCAATTTTTCATACAAAAATGCATTTATATAACGAAATCCCGTTAATATTTATAACAATCATTTTTGTCCCGTACGAAAAAATGCCAATACATTTACGTAAATTTATAACGAAATAAAAAAATGTTAAAAGATGAAAATATTATTTCGCACTTACAAAGCAGCGTCGCTGCATCTGCCGTATGCGAACGGTTTTATGGCCTTTTCGGCGGTGCGCGGCGGTCTGCCGACAAGGTAGTAAAACAATTCAAACTTCTTCTTGGGTTCATAGTATCATATTTTGAAGTGGTTGCCGCCGTTACCGGTAAGTACCTTCGTAATTTATATACGACTCATTTTATAAAAATGCCGCGATTCAACTGTAAATTTTTTATTTTTTATGTTTCATGCCCAAAACTATGTTTGAAGCGGCTCTACATTTAAACACAATTAAAATATTGTTCTGTGTTTGCAATATTTTGGAATTTACAAAAATATCTTCCAATTGGTGTTGAATAGGTTCTGTTCTTAATTTAATTCTTTTGATTATCCATTTGCTTATCTGTTTTAATAACAAAACTACTAAAAATATGTAGGTATTCAGTTCCCTATGGCCTTCTTCCTCCTTTGTTTGCAGAATTTGCGATCTTTTTTGAAGCCGCGCAACATTTTTTGCGACGGCGCGTAACATATAGTAGGATTTTTTTTATTTATTTCGTTATATGTGGGAATTCGTTATCACGAATTTTTATTTTTTGGGCCCTTGGATTTCGTTATATCGCGGTTTTACTGTATTTGTTTATGTTCGTGAGGATACTTCAAAACCTTTGCTATTGATTTCTTAAAAGCAAATTGTGAACCTTATCCTAGTTTAAAGTTGTAAATTATAATGTCGCTAAAGGGTGCCACGTATTAAAGATGTCATGTGTATTTATGAATGCGATCAATGAGTTAAAGGAGATATAAGAAAAGTACTTCTTTCTGCTTATAATCATTAGTAAATTAAGTATATTTCATATTTATTGCAGGCAACAAGAAAAGCTCCCCGTACTGCAGCGCGACGTGCTTTGGTTCGTTCATCTGTTCGCAACCGATTGGCTGAACAAGTTCGCTCTACATCTTCTATTGATACTGGTCCACTCCTCGCCCACTCTCGTCTGGCCATCCCTCAACTCAGCATATACGGCAACAGAAATGAGTTGGACTATTTCCTGGAAGAAGATGAAGATGAATTTGATTCTGGATTTGGTCGAGGGGGATTAGCTGTTGCTGTTGCACCCAGGTCTTTGGCCTCTGCAATTCTCGACTCCCATAGACAGGTTGCTTTTTAAAAAAAATATATTTATGAAAATAAGTAATGACATAATTACGTAATTAAAATTTTTTGCTAATCTCATTTTTTTTTATCATTATAGATTCGTCGAAAGATGATATCGATTCCATCACCAACCTACGCTTCATCAGCGCCGGATATTCTCTCGAGCATATTAGAAAGTCAGAGTCTGTTACATTCTAAACATACATCATTTGCTTCTAACGGTAAAAAACCAAAACCCTCGATTATTACGAAACCAAATGACATTTTACCTGTGCCAAATCAGAAGGTGGATGTCCGTAAAGAAGGAAATTTGGTAAATGTGAAAGAAGCCCCTGGTTATCCCGGAGCTGGTCGTGGTGGCGGGGGTGGAGGGGGAGGAGGATCTTGGAGGGCTGGGCAAGGGAGTGGCGGAGGGAGGGGAGGGAATCATCCTTACTCAGGGGGGGACTATTCAACCTTTTCTGGTGAGGGCTCTGCATTTCAAGGGAATCGACCTTTTCAATCCTCCAGTCCTTGGCAAAATAATAATGCCTCTGATCATTTCCAACACAGGGATCGATATGATAATTACCCAGATCGATCTCCCATGCAACGGGGTAATGCCAATGCTAATAGAGGAAGAAGTCTGCAGTCAAGATATGGTCCGCAAATGCCTCAAAGGTCTCTCCCATCATCTCCCTGGCAAAATCAAATGTTACCCGACTTATCGAGATCTTTTCCTGGGCGAAACCCAAATTATTTTCCTCCTGAAGTTACCAATCCGGTTGACATGACTACTGGCCACGATCCGGGTTACAATTTGGGAGCTCGCACGGAGAATTATCCAGAAGTTGGTATCTACCGTGGAGCACAACATGCTGGGCAGAATGTGCCCTTGACACCCCCTCCACAACCTCCAATTATAAGGTTTCAGAAACCACCTCTTTCGGAAGATGAAAAAAGTGATTCGAGTTTGCCAACAGAAGCTGACAAGTATGATCCTATGGAGCCTACACTGGATGATTCAAGCTCTGAGGAAGATAACGTTCCTAGACCTGTTAGTGTACAGCAGAAACTTACTATTGTAAGTCCTCCTAGGAAAGATTCCTCTCTTGTAGCAGATTATGTATCTGGCTCAGATAGTCCAGGATTACTCAAAGTATCTTCCAATATTTTAGACCAGGCTGTACAACAGGTATTAAAGAAGCACAAAGATTTAATGTCCAGTCACAAGTTGACTACCGAACAGGAGAGTGGCGGGGATTCTGATGGCGATTGTCCGAACTTTTCAATTTATTCCAGCACAAGTATGGACATTGCTAAAAATAGAAAAGAAGATATAGAAAATGAAATATTAGATCCCCCAGAAGAACAAGAGGAAGATTTGGTGCAGCAAGATGATAGAGAAAGTATCGGAGAAAATTCCAAAGTTGAAAATTCAGATATCGATTTGATTCCTGTACCCGATAATGAAGATGATGTCTCGCAAAATGTTGATTTAATTTCCGAAACTAAAGATGAAACATCAGAAAAGAAAGATGAGGTTTCAGAAAGTATAGATGAGAGTTTCGAAAATGAAATAAATAATTATTCTGAAAGTGAAGAAAACGTTCCACAGAATGATATTTTAGAGGATAAAGACTTATCACTGTGCAAAGAAGATAATGAACCAGTGGAAGAAAATGAACCAGCAGAAGAAAATGAACCAGCGGAAGAAAATGAGATTTTATCAGAAAAGGGCGATCCAGAAAAAGATATGAAAGAAGATTGTGAAGAGCAATCTGAAAAGAGTGAGAATCTTGATACTTTGAACAAAGACATTGACACCACAGAAAACATTAGCATAAGTGTAAATCCTAGTATAACTCCAATAAAAAAAACTCCGATAACAATAAAATTATTATCCCACAGGAGTATCAAAAAAGGTTCATTTAATCTATATGATAAAGAAGATTATGACGATGTACCTTCAAAGCCTGATGATGATGATAAAATAGTCCCATCTATCGAACAAAGCAATAATTCTGAAATAAGGGATACTGATGAAGATACCAACAATAGCAGCTTTGATGAAGAAATAATTAAAGTTAAAGATTCCCAAGTTTCCGACCTTTTACCAGCAGACATCGAAAAATTAACTGAATCAATTAGTGATGCTGAAGATGAGCGAAGTTATACTCCTTGTCTGGATGAAAATAAATCAAACAAATCCAAAGACACCACTTTTGACAGTGAAAAAGAGACAACAGGAATTGGAGGTTTAGACACAGAAATGATTTCAGATGATGAGGGAAATGAGATATTTTCTGATACTAATAATATCAAAGCAGACTCTGATGGTGGAGCCCTGGAGCTGTTAGTCCGGGACACGGAATTACAACAAGGAGAATTTGAAGAAGGTGAGATAGTTGAGAAACGCAAACAAAAGGTAAAGGAGAAAGTGAAAGCTCTACTCAGCCAACCCGAAATTAAAATTATTGATGATGAAAAGAAAAAAAAGAAAAAAGACAAAAGAACTGAAAAAGATGTCAAAGATAAAGACAAGAGTAAGAGCAAGAAAGTGAATGAAGATGCTTCCTTTAAAAAATTAAGTAAAAGTGGTAAGGAGAGAAATTATAGAGAAAGGGATGACAAAAATAAGAGTAAAAATAAAGATAAGGATAAAGAAAAAGAAAAGAGAACAAGTAGGTCGCCTGATAAAGAGAGGAAAGATAAGAATAAGGACAAAAAGAGGGATAAACGAAAAGATATAGAACGTTACGATGTAAGAAATATAATTTCTGACAAAAGTAGACGTGTCAAAGATGCTTTTGGTAGAGATACGTCGAGACCCAGATCAAAGAGTCCAGATTCCCGCCTCGGATCACCACAAAGATTTAAAAGGTCAGTTTCTAGAAAACTAAGTCTATCCCGAGGACGCAGGACTGTATCCAGAGGAAGAAGGTCTATATCTAAGACTCATCGTTCTGTATCTAGAGGTCGTAGATCCATTTCAAAGAAAAGGCGATCAGTCTCAAGGGGTCGTAGATCATTGTCTAGAAGACGAAGATCAATCTCTAGAGGTCGCAAATCACTCTCCAGAAATGGCAAATCATCTATTTCGCCTCGGTTTCGCAGATCCGTATCTCCGAGATTCCGAAGAAGCATATCACCGAGACACAAGGCACATTCTCCTAAAAAGCGAAGCCCTTCTCCTAAAGGTAGATCCCCCATTGTTCGTGGGAGACGGTCAATGTCACCAAGGACTCGACGTTCAAAATCACCTAGAATCAGAAGATCGACATCTAGAATAAGAAACAAAAGAAATAAACGCTCCCCATCTAGAGGTCGCAGGAGTCCGAGGTTACATCGACCAATTTCACCCCGCCGGCGTCCTATCCGCCGATCCAAGTCTAGGGGCAGATCTATTTCAAAAAATCCTTCTCAGTCTCCAAAGATCAGGAAATCTCGCAAATTGAAGAGGCATAGAAGTAACAGCAGTAAAAGAAAAATTTCAAAGTCTCCCGTTAAGCCTAAACTAAAACGAAAGAGGTCCAGAAGTTTCAGCCCAGGTGTAGTGTTGTCTCGGTCACCTTCTAGAAGTAGAGAAAGAGATACTGTTATAGAGAGAGCGGAGTGGGTAGCAGCGAGACAGGGTCCCAAGAAGCCACCACTGTACCAGGACTGGAGCTCTGCTTCACACTCGGTAAGTCCTCGACGCGCAACCGGGTCTCCCGGCTGGACTCCGCCTCCGCAACAGTCTAATCTGAGGGTCATTCTCACTACCAAGGATAAATCTAAGAAAAAAGATAAAAAGAAAAAAGCTAGTAAAAAGATTAAAATCAATGAAAGAACTTTACAACATCAGCAAAAGGACACGGGTCCATCGAAAGAAGTATTTACATCTGGCAATAATATATTAGTTAGTGTTAGTTTTAATAAGAACCAAGAATCTGAAGATATTCCAATAATGCCGCCACCCGAGGATGTACCAAAAAAGAAAAAACACAAGACCGATGCAGCTATTAAATCTAAAAAAGACAAGAACAAAGAAAAGACTAAAAAGAAAAGGGGTGTTAAGGGGAAGCGAGCAAAAGATCTTGAAAATAAAAAACCAGTTGCCATTATTGACTTGGATAAATCTCCATTCAAGGAATTGACTCCGTCACCTAAAGCGATAATAATTTTAAGTGATAGTGATAATGGTGAAAAGGAAGAAGAGTTAATGGAAAGGCAAGAAATGCTACGAGGGGAATTGATGGAAATGGGATTCCCTCAGTCAGACGATGTAGAATCTCCACAGAGAAGTCCCGTTAGAGAAAATGCATATCTCACTACTGCTGGGCCAAAAACACCACCAGAGCCAGCAGTTAAGTTCACAATATCTAATAAATCCAGCACTCAACTGAGAGCTGTGAATCCTCTACATGAAGAGGAAGATGAAGCCCCGGTTGGTGACAATGCAGAAGGTAAAGAAGGGACGGCAGAAGCAGCCCAGAGAGGTCCCAACACTCCTCCTGAGCCTCCCAATTCGCCTCCCAGCTCTCCTGATGCGTATGATCCCTTTGAGCCTACAAAGTCAGGCTCTGCCACGCCTGAGAGGGTCTCTCCCGCTCCCGCTCAGGTGGAGAAACATCCTGACAAAAGACCCGAGGACCTACTGCAGGTCCCCACTATGTCTCTTGAAGCTGCTCAGAAATCCAATTTGTCTGCAGATGACGTAATTCAGGCGAGACCAATTAGTCCCATGGAAAAAGTTTTGGCTCTATTAAAATCTACCAGAAATAATCTTTCTCCGGCTAATGCGGTGCAACCTTTATATTCGGAACAAATTTACGACAATCCTAAAACTGGTGACTGTGATAATCAAGTGATCGATTCCAATCCAACCGTGACTGTGCAGTCACCAGAAAGGAACGGTTCGTCGGCAGCTCCCGTAACCAAGACTCAAACGGTCTATCCTGCAGTTGTTAAACCCAATTCACCTAAGCTGATTTATTCAACAGTTACTCCCACAGTTGTGACATCTACTCCTGGTTACTTGAATCCCGTACCAAGGATAGGTGCTTACACCACGAGCACTCCTCCTTCTAATCAGAGAATAATGCTACCATCACCGACTAAATCTAGTCCCCTAAAATCCCAGTCTTCAAAATTATTCATGGCGAAACCTTCTCCGATAAAATCAACACCTATTAAACCGATGCCTTCTAAAACTATTATCTCCAAATTACCAATGCCGAGTATAAAACCCCTGCCAGCGAGAATTCCTAAGGGGAATACTGGAAAAAATGGACAAAATGGAAATGAAGTCATAGAGTTAGATATGGACATGGACTCTCCGTACTCTCCCGGATCTAGTGATTTTGGTGACTTATTTGAACCTCCTGCGGATAATGGGAAACAGTCGAACATGGCGTATGCACAAAATAAACCTACCAGTAAATTTAATGTATTTGATTCATTATTTGGGGCGAAGACTGGTGGTAAAAATTCCAATAAAACATCGGCCCTTTCTAAAGTTCCCGTGAGGCAAATGAAAAAATCCAAAGGTAAAAAAATTATATTATTTACATTAGGTCTCGATTTACATCAGGGTTACGTTTCAGATAAGTGCAACACGCACATTGAAACATTTTCCTATAAGATCACATAGAAATTTATGAGATGTGTTTTGCAATCGCCGTGAACACTCAAAAGCTAGTGAAGTCTTATATATTGTATTATGTTTAAAAACTACAAAATAAAACAAAACTATTTCAGATATCACTATTCTAATAAAATATAGTACAATCAAAAATCATAAATAAAATTATGTACATATATTTTTAAAAATAGTTTTCACTGGATGTTTTTCCTTTCAGTATCAGTTTAATTCTTTTTTAGTTATTAGTTAGTGAAATTTTTGTAACCAACCTTGGTTTGCATGAAAAAGCTTCATTTCTGTGAACATGTTCAGGTCTTAACTTAAATTTCTTAAATATAGATGAGATTTTTCTTGTATGATAATTTACTTAATTGTATTTTATTTTACGTTGATAGACAGGAAAGATTCATTTTTTGTGATTTCTTTGATTTTTCCAGCATCATAATTATGTATGGAAGTGACAGGTGAATGAAGAATTCTTGTGACATCTATGGCTTTTTCTCCAGCATCAAAAATATTGCAATATTTCAAATTTTTTATCTAGTGTTATTGTGATTTTGTTTAATTTAAAAGATTGCCACTCATTTTTATGTAGAAATAAAAAATACCAGTATTAATACACTAATACAGTAAAACCTTGTTATTGCGAAATCCAAGGGACCAAAAAATATATTTCGTAATAACGAATTCCCACATATAGTGAAAAAAATTTTTTTTCCCTAATATATGAATATTCCGCGCGCGCCGTAGAAATAAATGTAGTGCGGCTTTAAAAAGTTTTTAAGTTCCGCAAACAAGACACCCATTGTCAGTTTAATATGGGATATAACATAATAAGGTATTCTGCAAACAATGGAGGATTTTCTGTATAAAGGAAACTGAATAATCTATTTAGTTTTGTTTCAACAGACAAGCAAATTGATTGAGACGAATTCAGAATCATAGTTTTTTGTCGAAGGTTAAAATTTTTGCGGGAATTATCACGACCTGAAGCCATTTTAGGGTTCCACAAAATACTAAAAAATGTACTTTAAAGAATAAATTACGGAATACTAGTATATATAAATGTTAGTAAACAAACACAAAGAGAATTGTCAAATAAACTCAAAATGTCGCACGCAATATTACCGTTCATTGGAATCGATGTAAATGTTCAGTTATAATGTAAAAATTGACATAAGTTGACGATGATAATGAAGATAAAAAACGAAGATCAAAGATGATAATGCGCAGAATTATAGGCATCTCGAGCATTGCGGGTGATACCCTACACAAAGCTGACGCGCGTGTGCCCTAAAGTGTGACTTCGGTTTCGATTTCGGGGGTTTTAATTTTCTCCAGCTGGTCTAGATAAGACCCGTTTTTAAAGGCGTGAACACGTATATGCTTCAAAGCGTGGGAAGGGTGTCATTCTAACCTATTTTGACAATGGGCAATAAATCCAACCTTGGACAAGTGAAGATTATGCCGAATGGCTTTATGAGGGCCTATTATGATACCAAGAAGAAATTTTACAAGGGTGCAACGGACCGCCCGCGCCGACCGGCCCGCTGCCCCAAAGCAATAAAATAATTGACGAACATGATCCTAAACGGCCGAAATATTTTTGTAGTAAAAAATTTTTTTTTGATATATATTTACATAAATAATCAGTATTTTTTCGTACGGGACAAAAATAGTTTCGTTATACATATTAACGAAATTTCGTTATATAAATTCATTTTTGTATGAAAAATTGATTGTAGGGAATTAATTTTGAAAAAAATTTCGATATACGTCACTTTTCATAACAGGGTTCGTTTTAAAAGGGTTTTACTGTACAAGATTAATTGTAATGTAATTTTGACTTTAGAAACATGAAAAACACAACTTTTCTATAAAAATGAACAAATAACAAATTGTGTATTCACATCTTGTCAGTTTTACAGTTAAATAAACACCATTATTATGCATGTAATTTAATGTTTGAACGCAGTGTGTATAGACCAGCATGTTGCTTGTCACAACCACACGTGCAAGGCGAGGGAATACCCAATTTATTGAATCTGTGAGGACGCACGTTGAATCATATTGATGCAAATCAGATTTTCGGTTTTATGTTTTTGATGTGATGCAAATTGATACAACGCATATTGAGTCAACATAAATCGAGACCCTAATGTATTTTTATTAAATTTGTCTTAAATGAATGCGTATATAACAAATTGATTTGTTTTTAGGAAAAACACAAGTCGGCGTTAGAATGGATGAAGATACTCTGAAAATATTGGATGACTTGCCGAGCTCGGCTGTGGAAATGCAGGTGAAGACCAAAGTAAGAGTTTATTTTCAAGCCATGAGAATATTCCTTGCTCTTATGTTATTATGTACTACAGTTAAACCTCGTTATTGCGAAATGCAAGAGACTAAAAAATAAAAATTCGTAATTTAAAAAAAACTTATTTGTCAGTTTGATATGGGATATAACATAATAAGGCATTCTGCAAACAAACAAAGATTTTATGTATATAGAAAACTGAATAATCCCATTAGTTTTGTTATTTCAACAGATAAGCAAATGGATATTAATTAAAAACATTTTACGGAACAATATAAGATAAATACAAATTAAATAATTAGAAAGATATATTGTATAAAATCAATTTGATCGAAAAATACTATTGTTGTTACCAGTAGCAATTTCTATATGTATAATAATAATGGATTATTTGTATAGCGCCATTTTCGTAAAAACTTTCACCTCAAGGGCGCTTTACACATAAACTGTTTATAAGTTCTACAATTATCTTTGTTTTTTAAAATTAAAAATTGTTATTTTCACTTATGGAACTGATTTTTTAAAAAGGTGCGTTTTGAATAGCAAGTTTTATATGTATATCTTTCTAATTAAGACATTTAATTAGTATTTAAAATATTACAGACCTATGCTCTGAATAATTACAACTTCACAATAAGAATGTGTTCTCCTTAACAATATAAGATAACCTAAAATTCAGCGATATTTTTTGAAATTCCAGAATGTCATGCAAGTATAAAACAATATTAAATTTTAATTGTGTTTAATTGTAGAGCCGCTACAAGCATTTCATTTCGTATTGGTCAAACGCATCTTCGATCTTTCTATTTTTTTAAATTGTAGAGAGAGACAAATTCGAAATTATAATTGTTTGTTTAGGGTTAACATTTTGCGGGAATTATCACCACTTGAAGCCATTTTAGGGTTCCACAAAATATTCAAAAATGTACTTTAAATAATAAATTACGAAATGTTAGTAGCACATATTAACATTAGTAAAATAACACGTTAACAATTGTCAAATAAACATAATAACATAAATGTCATTCACAATATAATGTGAAAAGTGACTTAAATTGACGATGATAATGTGCAGAATTGTAGGCGTTAAAGGCGTACCAGACTCGAGCTCTGGAGGCAATACGTACACAAAGTTGAGGTGCGCGCGTGACATGCCAATCACGATTTCAGGGGTTTTCTCTTAATTTTATTTTCTTAGACTGGTCTGTTACGATTCGTTTTTAGAGGTGTGAAAATGTGTATGCTCCAAAGTGTGGGAAGGGTATCATTTTAATCTGTTAACAATCGGCAATAAAACCAACCCCGGATGACGTGGAGATTATGCCAAATAGCTTTATAAGGGCCTATTATGATCCCAAGGAAAAGTTTTATAGCATAGTCAAGGCAGTAAAACAATTGACAAACATGACCAACCGACAGCATCGCTTTCAAAATAATATTTTCGTTGTAATAAATTTTTTTCATTATATATTCACATAAATGCATCGGTATTTTTTCGTACGAGACAAAATTAATTTTGTTATACATATTAACAAAATTTCATTATATAAATTCACATGAAATGTGTGGTGTAAAATGATATGCTTAAGTTATAAAATTTTATCTTTACTGATGAAAATTTTCTATTTTAAATGGAAGGATTTTTTTTAGTAATTTTTGAGTTTTTGACGGATTAATCTTAACTTTTGACTAGCAGCTTGTTTGTAAGACCCTTCTTCATCCTGGAAGTTCAACAAGTTTTATTTTTCACAGCGCTAGTTAGTGCTTACTTTAGTTTGAAAACTAGTATGACGTAACATGTAATTTATATATGTACTAAAAATTGCTTACGACCACAATTAGTTCTACTTTTCCCCACATTTTTTGACAGGTCGCAGTTATTATTACTACTCAATAATTTGATAATTTATTAATTAAAAATTTAAGCCAGTATTAATTAATCTCCCTTTTGCAGTTTTTGAAGAAGTTGAATCGACAAGAAAGAGTTGTGGAAGAAGTTAAATTGGTTTTGAAACCACACTATAATAAGAAACACATCTCTAAAGAGGATTATAAAGATATTTTAAGAAGAGCCGTTCCGAAGGTAAATATGTATATTTTATATACAAGTCACATTATTAAAGTTCGATTTATTGATGCTCTGATAGATTTATATATTACAATGCTTTTGTATAATTTTCAAATACAATAAAAATGTAATGGTGGTAATTTTGTATACATTGAATTTCATTTTTTTAAATTTTATATTGTCTACCCTTTTAAGACCCTAAGTCTCTATTCCAAAATGTACTGGGCCAACCTTTACCATCTGTACTGTACATTTCTTGTGCCCATCTTAGCACTGATATCACGACACAAGATGGTGCCTATAGGCATCAGCAGGTTAAGCAGTTTTAAAATGTCATACGTCTTTAATCCGCTTATATTGTCATACCATAAAGAGAGTCATGTATAAAAACAATATAATTTTTAAGTGTAGTTGAATATCTAGAAATACACTATAAGGGCCGGTTGTATGATCAGTGGTATTCTTTTAATATGGTAAAGAAAATTAGTAAAGTAAAAAAAAAATGCAAAAACAGGTTGTTCGGTCGTTGGTAAAAAATGCAATGGTAAACTAATTTTACTCTCGAATATCGGATGGTAAAAAATGAAAATTGTTGTTTAAATAGGCGGACTCTTCACAGCTGTTTCAAAAGTCATCTGTCACATTGATACTTTGAAAATTGCAGTATACGACTATATATATACTAGTGATGAGAGTTCATCCAATGATGATCTCATTGTTTAATATTCATTAGCACATTCACCCAAAATTTTGACAGCAAAGTGACCGATTTCTAACACAGGGCGAACAGAGCATAAAATAAAGCATGATTTCATGATTATTCGTCTTGCCACACTGTGAGGCGAGATTTCTTATCTATGCTTTGACAGTAGTAAATTTGACGTGCCAACAAACCACAAATGTATTTTACCACAGGTGATGGTAAAAAGTTACTATAGTAAAAACTTACCATGGTCAACATTTACTACTGATCACACAACCGGCCCTAAGTCTGGTATATTTTAGCTTTGAATTGTCAAGTAGGTTATTTTTTATATACAGGTGACCATGCCATCCGTCTCTTGAGATGTAATACTCGAGAAAGTGTCAATATGGTCATTAGTCAGAGGAAAACCCTCAACATCGTATTTTAATGCAGCACCTATTAAACTTTAAAATGTAGCATGGACCCGCATTAAGCGGTGATTACCTGTAATATATATTTAGTTTTTATCAAATACTTTTTTTAATATTTAGGTCCATAACAGATATTTTGTACGAAAAATAAACAATTTGTATTGTTGATTTATCATTTTCTGTTCAGCAAACATAAAATTTAAAAATATTTATATTAATTTAAAAATATATTATATATATATTTTTTATACAATTTTTGATTATTAGAGGTATTTATTATGATAGTACATTTTTTGTGTCATCATTCAGATAATTAATTAGCTACCCGGAACAAACATTTTTATTTGCCACAACACCAAAACCTTTATGGAAAAACCAACCACCTGATAAATAAAAATAGTCATGTAAATATTAATAAAATAGATTTTTTTTGGATGTATAAATGTTGATTTATTTGTTCCACCCTTGTTTGAGAATGACTTATAATGCAAACAAAATGATTATTTGTTTATGATAATTTTATTTCTGATGATTCTGTTTTTCCCCTTCAAGTGATAAATTATAGTTTTTGATACATATTTAAATGAAATATTCCTATCTACATAGAATTATTATTATAAATTTATTTTTATTTGATGTATGTAAGTAATAATTTGAAAATGGTGGGTAAGGATTTTTGCGCTTGCAAATAAAAAATGTCATAAATGGGTATAATAGACTAAAGATAGTTAGTAAATGAAAATAATAAAAAAAATCGAATTAATGTGATTCTATTGCAGAATAATTTACACACAGAAAACACGTATCACACATAACACAATCATTATGGTTTTCAGTTGAAAGAATACCAATAAAATAGTAATCAGGTCCCATAAGTCAACGTCATGCCTTGGCCGATTCATGACTGACCAGAATATCATGAATATATGACCTTAGTAAAAAATCATTTGTTTTTGAGGTATTGGCACTTTTATGAATTTTGTGAAAATTGACACTGTAGATCAGTTTTTCCGAGTGCCACAGTTATAAAATTTCATATTCTAAGATTTAAATTTTTGTTAGCAAAATAAAACTAATAGTGTAATAGCTTTGTAAAAAAAAAACATTTTTGCCCGATTCATGAGTTAACTTTTTATTTATTAGCTAACTTGTACACTTCATACTGTAAACAAATGTACTACGCTAACCCGTCAAGTTATTTAAAAAAGTTTCTCATTTAGTGTAGTTTTTAAAATGGTATAACATTAGCTATGTTTTACTTCAGAAACAAAGATGTTTCTATTTTACTGCAAAAGGAGCTCATTGTGAAATTAATTAAATAATTAGGAATTCAAATGAAAACACTTGTTAAATTAAAGTGACAGATATTTATATAAAACTAAACAAAATACAAGTCAAAGGTGTTCAAATTGCCTGTCACTAAGTCGAATGCAAGCACGGCATCTTTTTAAAAAATATCTTTTTATCAATCTTGCACTTTCTGCGACATTTATTTGTTGTGCGATTTCATTAATACGGTGTCTCAATTCATTTAGGTTATTTATTGGTTTTGCACACACCTTATCCTTTATGCAACCCCGGTAGAAATAATCTAGATGTTTTAAATCCAGAGACCAAGATGACCGATCGATCCATCTTTGTGGATAAGTTTGGTTCAAATAAATTCTTATTCGTGCGTAATGAGCTGCACAGCCATCATTTTGAAACCACATTTCCCTGTGTGTGGCTAAAGGCACGTCTTCCAAGATTTACCAGTACTTTTTTTTCTTTTCAAAGTTTTTTCTTCTTTTGTATGTGATGGGACATGTTATAGGATAATTTTCTGGTAGCCATTATTGCTTTAGTTAACTACCTATAGCTTTGTAATTAATAACATTTCAATAAATTAGTATTTTTATTTTCAGATCTGTCACAATCGCAGCGGTGAAATAAACCCTGCAAAAATACACGCTCTAATAGAAGCTTATGTAAGAAAATTTAGAAAGAAAGCGCATCAAGTTAAGTAGCAAATGCCGTTAGAAGGACATTATACTTAACTAAATTGCTGGAAATCGATATAAATAAGGCATATTTTTTTTAATATTCCTGAAATCTCAGTATTTTTTATTTATGATCCCCTGTGCTTCATTCGATTTGGTAATGTTCCAAAAGTGTAATTGAAAACCCCCTTACGTCCCAAGATTTTATTTTATATTCATCATATTCAAAAATACTTTATTCAGTTTTATTAATCATTTTGTTGTTACAATGGGCGCACATCACATTTTTTAAATATATGATTATATTTTTTTATTATTTATTGTTTACTATTAAGTTACTAAGATGTTATTGTTAAGCAAAACTTTCTCCGAAAAAATGAGAAAAACAAAATACACATATTTTCAATCGGTATAAAATACAAAGTACAGCAGTTTATGTTTTGTATAATATATTGTATTTAATAATAATATTAATAAAACTTTTGGTATTTTTAAAAGAAAAATGTCTATACAAGATTTTCTGTAATGTTTACGAAAAAAATCTTTTCAAAGTAGATTTACATTAAATTAATATTATTTTGATTTTACTAGAAAAATTTTACCTGTGGAAATCACAGATATACAATTCTCGGTAGATTGATTCAGAGGTTTTATACATTCTTTGACTAAAATATTAAATAAAATTTTATTATGAATTACACTGAAATGAGTCACCTAGTTTCAATCTGCACAATATATGTATGTTGTGTATGTCATTTTATTCAAAATTCAAAGGTACTAGAATACTTTTACTTTAAATCCCCCGCTGTTAATCAGTTAATATTAATTTGAAAATTTTTGCCAATTAGGGGGTTTAAAACTAGGCGACTCAAATGTAAGGTTCACAATTAATATTTGCTTGGTTTTTTGAAATCATCGTAGAAAACATGGTATGGTGATTTTGACCCGAGACAGATTGACAAAACGTGGAAGCATATTATGATTATTGTCGGTAATATTACACTTTTGTGAACATGAATAATGTAAATCTCCGTAGCGCAATGAGGTGTGCTACTACGTGAAACGAATAATCTTGTAAACTCATCATTTATTATTAGCTATGTGATTTGGGTTATTTATTATTTGAATAAAGTTTATTGATGACCCTACAGCATATGTGTCTAATTTAATTATTTTTTGTACATATCTTATATTGATGATAAAACTCAGTAAATATTATCAGAATAAGATTTTTGAATGTACATTTTAGTTTATTCTTTCTAATTGTAGTAATGTAAATCTAACTTATCATTGAGCCTTTGTATGGGTATAGCATTCATTGCGAGTCCGGTTAATAATATAAAAATAATTTCAATGCTCACAAAACATTTTTAAGTGCATACTTTATTGATAATTTTCAATTTATTGTACTCGATATTTTATTCTGTATTTAAATCAAATGAATATTATGGTAGTTAAGTAGATATGATTTAAAATAAATGTGAGATTGTTGATTGGTTTTTCTTTTTCAAAATTCTGTAACAAATCGCTTCGTAATAAATATTTTATGTCTTCACTAATATTTGAATTTGTCGCATGTCACATAACGTATGGCAAATTTTGTTTGAAGAATATACAAATTTCAAAATTGCTTCCAGCTCTGTTTGCATCATTGATAATGCAGAACCGAGACCTGGTCATCTTTAATAATTGGATATATCACAGAACCATATATTAATAAAGTTTGGATCGTTTTTCTTTATCACTGTTAGCTGCCCAAAATAATCCTAGGTGAAACAGCGTCATACCACTATATTTTATTTTTATGAAAATACGTGTCTCAGATCGAGGCGATCGAGGATTTAATTTGATCTTTACCTAGAACATTTTATTTACATTAATATTACTATGTTTAATGTTACGCTTAACACTGTTAAACTCTTCTTCAGTGTGGTATGTTTCGAAGCACGGCTATGTACTGACAAAATGAATGCTGACCTTTGAAGAGCAGAAGGCTTTCATCAATGCATAGGTTTTGGTGAGATGTCAAAAGTTCTGCGAATTTTTCTTTCATTGCGTACATTATAGGCCCGATCTTATAGAGTCGGTCGTCCGGCACTTGGAGTTCGTTATCAGAAAAATGTAACATCCTTAATATTATTTGGAACCGATTCCTCGACATAGTATCCGAGTAGATCGATGAACTCAGCAATAGATTTGTCGACTGATGCTCTACCAACGTATTCCTGGACATCAACAAGTTCAGGGCCAAAAATACATATACTTCATCGCTTGTGGTGTCAACCCATCTTCTCAATCGTTCAGTCAATATGTATATTTTTTGTAGCAAATTTAAATTGGTGGTTTGTTTCAGCCACAATTGTATCGATCACTGCTGTATTGAAATACAATTTTAAAAAAAATCTATTTCCCGTGCGTCTGTCTTCTGCAAGGTCTGAGTTAAAACCAAAAGTCGTTGAAAATTGATATATATTTGGAACGAAACAATTATCTGTCTTCCATTCAAATTCTGGCTGGTTTTTTATTAACAGTATTGTCAAGGTCTTCTTCATCATAAATGTAAACCTCAAAATAATCATCCTTGACGTCGTTCTCATCATCAGACTCTATGGTAGTAACGAGCATATCGAAAATTTCTAGAAAGTCTGTAATATCTCCAATAAAGAAAAAGTTACCCTCTGCCATTTTGTAAATTCGATAACTGTAAATGGAAAAAATATATATTAGCACTTCACATCATACATCGGACTGATGATATAGCACTAACACGCATGAAATGCCGTTTGCGCCAATGGCCAATAACAAAGCACTCACTGTATTTTTATAGTAAAATGCGCTTAATAACTAAAAAATAATATCTTATTCACTTTAATTACTTACTTACAAACAAACAAGTATTACGAAACAAGGATACAATTGTATTGTAATTGGATATGTGCATTTGCAGGATAACTCCTGATAACACCCCGTACTGGCTGGAATCAAAATGTAACTGACGTGTACTTCCCTTTTGGAAAGTTATGGTATTTTAAAAGTGTTTAATTAGAACATGTGTTAGGTAATTTCTTCTTTCTTCCTCGGCTTCATGTTCAGGGGGGAGGCATCTAGCCTAACTGGTTCTTTTTTAAATATTGACAAGTCAAATGGTTATGAAATGAAAGAATATTTTTATATAAGAAAATTTATAATCTATATTTTAAGATGCTTGCATGTGTTAAAAGAGGAAAATTAGCAATTTACTTTAATACTTATAAATATGGCTATTCAAAAATAATTACAATAAAATTAACATTATGTATTTGTGTTCATCATGCCAGCATTAATTTCTCTGCCAAATTGTCTATATTGACGCTTGTCTGATGTTGATTATTCAGGTCCCTCACGTAAGGGATTACCTCTTAGGATGGTCCTGGATCCTGGACGTGAAGTGTGGTCAGCTCCTTGTGGTGCCAGCGTAGGGTGACGGAGTTCAGGCTTGTAGTTGATGACAAGACGATGCCCAATTATCCAGGCAAACCGGGACTCTGGACGCGATATTCTTATGCTATAGCGACAGTCTGTTCTCGCTACACCAATTATATTTATCAACTTTTTATTGATCCAACGGGACCCTTTCTGATACTTTCACATTTACGATTAATCGCAGAGAACATCACAGTCTAAGCTTAAACTCGAGGCGCACAGTTTAAATTTTCCCCGGAATTACAATCTATGAAGTCCTTACTTGATACTTTTAGAGACAATATTGATTTTATTTTCTTATTGAAAATAACATCTCGTCTTAGACGGAGCCACTTCTCACGGCGGAGAATATCAGAATACTGGTCGCCTATGGTGATGCATCCCTCAAGGTGCATTTGCCTACGTGACTAGTCACGTTCGCTGGATTAACGCCGCTGTACCCAAGCTGTGTCGGTCCACCTGCATCTAATAATACCGAGTTTTTATAACCGTCCGTCCCTTACTTTGGCTAAGTGCTTTTGTATCCTTGAACAAAATATTGTTTTGGGTAATTTCACATTCTAACACATGCAATGCGTTTGTCATCGATATGTATGTATTAGATATTTTCAAATGTTACTGAAATTTCTATCATTTGGATAAAGAAGAAATCTGGCAACACAAAATTACCGCCATCTGCAAATAGACACCGCACGCTGTCACTTATTTATGGTGCCGCGCTAAATATTCTGACATTTAGCACTGTGCCTTTCTTTGTCGGCGATAGCTGATGTGGACATTCTTCGGGTTAATCTTCTAAATTGTAGTTATTCCTTTCATTTAAATTGTTTGCCTGCGCACATTCTTGTACCTATAATGCAAATGGATGGTCTCAAATGAAAAATTTTCCAGGAGAGTACTTTTTGTATTCTGCTTTGATTTATTTTTACTATATGTATATTTTATTGAAAGTATTTTAAAAAATTCCACTTCCCCCAATCGATAGACTTGGTAATCCATTATAACATAGAAGTGGTATTATATAATATATTTTAAAGTTGAATATAATTTTTTTTATAAAAATTGGACTTCCACCTTTTTCTAATCAAAAGGTACAGTTTTTTTTAAAATTAAAAACAGATTGTATGGACTTCCATATATTTAGCATAATAAATTACAATAAAAAAACACATGGTCAAGATGTTGGTGTAGTGATCTAGTGGTCGGGGATTTGCGCCTCATTCCAGGACACCAGCAAGTTAGTCATATTTTCATAGTACAAGCGTTTAGCTTAGTTTGAAAATAGTAAGAATATTGATGACATGTATTCCGTGTACGTATCTCTATTTAAAAAAAAAATGGTGTTGTGGTTTTAATATACTGTAATGTAAAAATATTTTTTTTACACAACAAACAGCCTTTATATAATTATTATTTAACTGGGAATAGACAGATGCATTATTACTCATAAAAACATTAATAATTAGGAATATTCCCATAAAATGAATGGCGCGTTCAGTTTATCCATTTTAGTAATTTTATTATGTTGTAGTATTTAGACCTTTGAATAGATCGCTGAGTCATTAGTATCACTGAAATATTATGACATTGTGAATGAAAAAATGGGGTTCATCAAAATTATTTTAAGTCTTCGACTTCCATTTCATGAACAATCAAAGGTTTGTTGAGTTTGTAAGTTCTTATAAACTGAGCCAGTCCCTGAGCACTTCAAATCACATAGCAGACAATTTGTTCTTAAATCTTTCGATAATCAAATAGACAGCATCTATCATGGAATGCGTATGGCCTTTAAATAGAAATATGTGATGAATCAGACAGTGTAAGGAAGCCGTACATCGAAATCGTATCATTATTTCTGTTTTATACAGAATAATTATCAGACTCTACTGTAACTTCTTGGATCCCACAAGGGAATTTCATTAGTTGCCCATTTTATAAAACAGCTTGCCATTTCGTTTCCTCCTCGTGCATCTTTTGCTTCGTCCTATACAATACAGTATTTGAGATTTCATTTATGTTGTATATGTCCACAATTCTCTTAAATAAAAGAATGAACTGTTCATCGAACAACATTGGAGTCGGAAGATATTTTTGTAGGTTAACCATTATAAATATTTTATTTACCATTTGACGCAGTGATAAGTAGATTAGCTTGTCTTAGGATTGAAGAGTGTGGCACGTTTTCCTCTGCAAATCTCAGTGGATATGGTGTGATGGTAAATAAGTAAGTAAATATTTCAGATTGTGAATTTAAAACATTTAATTGTATTTTGTGAATGTAAAACGGAATAATGAAAGAATAATTTTCGCGGGTGATTTGAATAGAAGGGATGGTTTCGACTCAGCCATTGGTGTGTACGGGGACAATAAGATAAATGCGAGTGGAAATAGTCTACTTGAGGTATGCTTGGAATGGAACCTTTTTGTTTCAAATGCCTTTTTTGATCACAAAGGAATCCATCAGTACACATGGGAGAGATAGAGTGAAAGGTCAATGATTGATTTTGTGGTGGTTGACTCTAGACTGAGATCCGCCTACTGTTGATACTCGAATGTTTCAGGGCACCGAGATAGAAACTGACCATTGCCTCGTCGTCTCAATAATACATTTATTCCAAGGATGGCGGTCTATGAAAAAAAACAGTATCGGCACCATCTAGAATCAAAATTGAGAATCTGCAAAAGGATGATG
The DNA here is from genome assembly GCA_031772225.1 of Eubasilissa splendida. Lineage (NCBI taxonomy): Eukaryota > Metazoa > Arthropoda > Insecta > Trichoptera > Phryganeidae > Eubasilissa > Eubasilissa splendida. The sequence goes on along the minus strand of CM062853.1, from coordinate 11,659,333 downwards.
TCAGAGAAAAATTTAAAGGAAAGTGTGAGAAAGCAACAGGTGATCTGTATATAGACAATGCATAGGAACACATTAAGATTACTCTATGCGAATCAGCAAAGGAAGGAAGAAAGGCGATGCATGATGGAGGAAAGGAAGAATGTGTGGCAGTAAATGGGGATGAATACATGAGAGCAAAAGACCTATGCCTATAAGAAAAAAGTAAAATCTAGGGTGAAAGAAAAGAGAGGAAGGGGTGAAAATGACAGAATTGTCAGGATAATATAAAATTTTTCTGGAAGGCATTCAAAAAATCCTGATGTGGTGCTGAAAACAGTAGTATGAAAGTCAGTAAATGGAGAGATGTTAATGAATAAGGATGAAATATTTCCAGGACAAGTATGAGAGTGTAGAGACTGCAAATGAGGAATCCCCCGAGAAGCTCTCTGGGGTGAGGGCTTCATACGCTCTTCAATCAATGTTTGGAGGAGAGTCACACCACGTTAGATTGGAGGAGGGCTGTCATTATGCCTCTACAAAGGCAAAGAGTCGAGAATGGAATGTGGTAACTACTGAGCTTGGTTGATATTATAGAAGAATTTTGACAGAAAGAGCACGAACGGTGACGAAAGAAAAAGTATAGGACGTGCAAGGGGCCTTTGTGGGTGGAAGAGGATGTGTGGATCATATCTTTTCTCTACGAGTGATGACGGAAAAGTTTTTAGTGAAAAACCATAAACTTTTTGTGTCTTTGTAATAAGATTATAAAGCTGATTTTGTTAGTAAGATTAAGAAAGGATTTTTTCCTGTATATAAAAATTACTACACATAGGGACCATATTATTAATTTTAAAAAAAAACCTAAATGAACCACATTGATTAATTTAACATTGACTAGTTTTGATACTACTGTCTTCACCGGATGCACACTAACTTCTGTCCTGACGAAGGTAAAGTAGTATCGAAACCAGTCGACATTAAATTAATGAGAGTGGTACATACAAAGTTTATTATTTTTTTAATTAATAATTATGTCCACCCACAAAGTTAACACAAAATATAAACATCAAAAATATTTTAAAGGGACCATGGTAAGTTGACATCCATCCCCTTTCCTTTAGTGACCCTTGCATTTTTCTGGGAACATTATCAACTTATTTTTTCTCTGCCATAAAATGATTTTGGAAGTGCAGTGCAATCACAATACAAGCAACTACTAGGAAATGTAATTGTTTTTTTGAGAATGCGTAGATGGAGGGGAAGGGAATGGCCCACCGATGTGCCTCCCCATTCCCATACATATTTATTCCATTACCTACCCTTCTGGATAATGCCAAGTGTGGCGAAAAGGGAGGGGAAGGGAATGGCCCGCCGATGCGCCTTCCCGTTTCCATACATATTTATTCCATTACCTACACTTTTTCAGACATATTTTAAAATATGTAATTGGTATATTATGTTCACTAATTTTTTTGCTTGTACAAGCACATTGTCTTCATTATTTCATATTAACTGTTTTTTAATGCAGAGCAGCATGACGGCACTCCACACTTGTGTACTCGCGGCAGTGACAGTTGTGTGGGTGGAGCTCATGATTTTTTCTTTGATTCACGTTTTATTATATTCAAACTACCTTTTTAATCAAAAAAATGGTTACCGGAACTAATCGTTATGCCACCCAATTTTTACAATTTCATTCAAATTTGAAACCAAAATCGTGTGTAAAATTATAGAAGCCTGTCACCCTCCCAGAGATGAAAGCATTTATTGATGTTTTACTAGAAATGGTTATCATGAGAAGACCTACAATTTATTAATATTAGGTCAAAAATTCAAGAAGTGTTCCGTGGTTTAGTAAAATGTTTGCAAGAAATCGATTTCAGTTATTTTAGAAATTTTTTCTCTAATTTTCGTTTTCAATAAACTATTGTATTCTATTTTTATGTTTTATTATCATGATACGAAGCTTGGTAATAAGAACGTTGAAAGAATTTTGAAAGTCGGATAATTTTTTAGAGAAATACTTTTTTTTTCTAACAGTAGTCTAAAAGCAGAATTTTATTTGGCACTATCATATATTTAAAGAAAATATTTGGCACTAAAACGGTTAAGCACCGGTCACGCCATATATTCTCTTATCATTTTTAATGTTTAAAAATATATTATACTAGTTGAAGTACCCGACGTTGCCTGGGCTTTACGTAGAGTGAAGAGACTTCATTTAGGGGGAGTACTTTTAAAAAAAAATTAGATGTAGACAGGAATTTTCATCTTATTTTGATTGTCAAGTGTGAAAGATTTCATCAAGTATTAAAATTCTACTTTAAGGAGTGGGAAAGGGGGTTGAGGGTAGTTTTTGAAATCTCATGTAGACAGTGACATTCCTCTTGTTTTGAAGGTCAAGTACAAGTTCAGAATAAAACTGTAGATAGTATAAAAAACAAACACTCTTTATATATATAAAGGGTTTTTCATTAAGGGCGCTCAAACTTTTTTTAAAAATAAAACAAAAACGAATGAAGATATCGAAATTTTTTTTATTATGTGTTGAAGTACATTTAGTGGCAATTATGTATGAAATTCAATTTCCCTCGCATGACCACCGCGGGCACGTTTGCAGAAGTCCAATCATTGAATCCAATTTTCCACCACTTTTTCACATAATTCAGCCCAAATCGCACCAATTTCGCGTTCAATATTTGTTCTTAGCTCTTGTAACGTCGCCGGCTTGTTGGTATAGACCAAAGATTTAACATAGCCCCAAAGAAAATAGTCCAGTGGTGTTAAATCGCATGATCTAGGCGGCCATTGAACTGGTCCGTTTCGCGAAATAACACGCTCACCAAATTTGATTTTCAATAAGTCGATTGTTGCGTGTGCCGTGTGACCGGTAGCGCCGTCTTGTTGAAACCACATATTGGCCAAGTCCATACCTTGCAATTGAGTCCAAAAATATTCAGTTATCATGGAGCGATAACGATTACCATTCACAGTAACATGACGATTAGCATCATCAACAAAAAAATATGGTCCAATGACACCTCCGGCATGTAATCCACACCAAACAGTGATTTTTCCGGGATGCAATTGTGTTTCGTGAAGCACGTGTGGATTGGTGCCTGCCCAATAACGCATATTTTGCTTGTTTACATATCCATTGAGCCAAAAATGAGCTTCGTCGCTAAAGATGATTTTTCAATGGAATTCAGCATCATTTTCAAATTGTTGTTCAGCCCAATTGACGAATTGGCGACGCTTCAAATGGTCAAGCGGCTTTAGTTCTTGTGTCAACATGATCTTGTATGGATGTAGGCCAAGATCTTTTCGCAAAATTCGCCACAATGACGTCACAGAGATGCCCAATTGTTGAGAACGTCGTGTGAGTGATTCATTTGGGTCATCAAGAACAGATGCTCTAGCGGCGGCAATATTTTCTTCACTTCGTGCCTTTCTTTGTCTCACTGGCACTGGAACATTGTGTAGCGACAATGTGGTTTCGAATTTTTGCACCAAACGTTGAATTGTTGATGTGACAGGCAAATGATGACGACGATAAAATGGTCGTAATGCTCTTAAAGTTGCGGTGAGCGAACGCGATTTTTGGTAGTAAATTTGAATGATTTGCAAGCGTTGCTCCGGTGTGTACGGCTCCATGATGATTTGCCAACTAAGTATGAGTGTTTACCTCAAAAAAAATTGAAGAAATATGGCGTAGTTTTTTGTCCCTGTTGAAAGAAAGTTTGAGCGTCCCTATTGAAAAACCCTTTATATATAGAAGATGAAAAGTAAATAATTTCTCATTAATCAATTATGAGCGTGAGCTCCACTTTTGAAATGTAGTTTATATTTTATGAGTGAGTCCAGGTATTTAAAAATAAAATTACTTGTTTTATTTAGCAGTCTTTATTTATAAATATAATATATATATTATATAATACATAATTGTTCTTATTCCATTAAAACTATAAGTAAAATTTTAAAAATAGATATGCATATTGAAACACTAGATAACTAATGATTACTACTTTTTATTCACAAGGCATTATTTTCTTACTTGTCTATTCAAGAAAAAAAAGAAAATGTTTACTAAATGGAGACTAGACATCTACCCTAACAATCTGGTGCGTTTAAGGAATATTAAGCGACATTCATTAAAAATGAAAAGGGAAAACATGTAAAATGCTAAATAAAGGTAGGTAGGTACTGGCTAACAAAACATTGAATCACAGAACTAGTAATATAGGAATACACGAAAATTAATAAGCATAACACAGTGGTTAATGAGAAAAATTAAACAGCATCTGCAAAACCAACGCGATTGTTTTCCATGTCAAACTCGGTGTAATATTTTCCAATGAAGACATCTCCCAAAATCCACAGAGGTCCATGTGGTGGGGGAATATCAATACCCATGAAGCCAGACAGACAAATAGTCTTTCCAAATGATGAAACCTAGAAAACACAGGAAGATATGAATTTAACAAAATCAGAAACAAAAATGAGTAATTGAGATTGTCTTATTTAATAGGATTTAAATAAAAGCAGAAAGGAATTTTGTATTTAGTATATGAAAAGATGTGCTGCCGTATCATAGCTCCAATGTATTGATGATCTCAAAATCATGAACCGTGAGTTAATCACCGATATCTTCGAGTCACACTCGCTATCAGTGATTGAATATCTAGGAATATCGTGATTCATTTTTTTATTTTGTTTATATTTGGTTGTGAATTGTGATTCGACGCATATTATGCATATGAAACAAAAATATTCACGAAGGAATGACGTTATAATTCATATTTTGTATATTGTGCATGCGTATTAGTAATGAAACTGTGATCACAGTTTTCAATCACAATCACCCAAGTCAAGAGTAGATTTTTTTTCATCACTACTCCAATCTGATCTAGTTAGCCGTGTTTGGCTTCATAAGCCGAAACCTGTATCAAACTAGCCAAAATAAAAAAACAAGAATAGAAAATCACTAGAAACAAAAATGTATATACAGTAAAACCTTGTTAATTCAACAAACACTTCAAGACCAAAATTGTCAGTTTCATACATGATCAATCCTTTGAATTCGAAAACCCTGGTAATTCATAATGATCAACCCTTTGAATTCGAAAACCCTGGTAATTCATAATGATCAACCCTTTGAATTCGAAAACCCTGGTAATTCATAATGATCAACCCTTTGAATTCGAAAACCCTGGTAATTCATAATGATCAACCCTTTGAATTCGAAAACCCTGGTAATTCATAATGATCAACCCTTTGAATTCGAAAACCCTGGTAATTCATAATGATCAACCCTTTGAATTCGAAAACCCTGGTAATTCATAATGATCAACCCTTTGAATTCGAAAACCCTGGTAATTCATAATGATCAATCCCTTGAATTCACGTAATACAAATTAACGAGGTTCTACTTTAACATGTATTACAAATTATCATCTAGCTATTCATTTCTTAATATAAAATTATATTAATTTATTTTGCGTTATTGTTATAAAACTTTGAATTAGAATGAAAAGCTAAAATATTCTAAACCCTGCACAAATGAAACTTCACGTAGATTACCTTATGATTGTGTATATTCTTTAAACGATAATTTGTTTATCTGCGGAAATTACAGATTATACATAATGCGTGCTTCACAGAACACAATTATTTTCGTAAATTAATTGTGTGGGATTATTGTGTACGTAACACAACAATTGATAGTGCGCTTGGAATGCTGTTGTGCATCATGTTATCCAAAACAAGTGTCGTATATTTTCAATACTCATCTGTGAAAATTACAGGCAGACTAAATCAAAGCAAGAATTTGGGTCTTCTAAATCATTGTATAAATGTATGATAATTTGGACGTGCCTAATGGATTGAGTTACACGCTTCTGGTTTTTAAGTGCTGATTTGAAAAGCAACCAGAGGTGGAAAGTAAATACGAAGAAAAATGTAATTTCTTAACAAACTTTTGGTTTAATTGTTAAAAATGTATAACACATTAAAAGTAAGGAAAATTTATACGAGATAAGATAGACAAATTTAGATATTTTACCCTTAAAACGTAGTCCTGTCCTTCCAAGGTAAAGACTCTGCCAGCGATTTGGAATTTAATTTCTGGTAGTTTAGGAATAAGACTACAGTCGACCATGTACTCTCCCGCTACAATAGGAGTGGCTCCAATAGCTTTGTTCAAGGCTTCCACTTCTGAGACAGGCCCGGCTATGAGTGATGTCCCTGTATCAGCAATAGCTTCACATCCCTAAAAACAATTCTTGTAACAATGAAAATGTCAAACCAGAAAATATTGAAGCTTTTGCAAACATAATTAAGACAATTGTAACACTCAAGTTGAACGCAGTCAATTTTTTATTTAATTTGCGCTTGTTGGAAATCCAATTTGCCTTGGATACAATAATATTAAAATACTAATATTATTTTTAACACACATATGTTAACACTTCCTGTGCTGACAATGCACGAGACGAGTGGCCCAATACGTCTGATGCGTTTTATTGTTTGAATTGTTAATCACATGATTTTTAATTAGCACTGAATGTGTTAACTAAGTTATGTGTTAACACATTAATTTTTAATACCAATTACAAATTAGGCCTAGTCCTGTAAAATGCGTAGACTTCCTATGAAAATAAGTGTAACTATTAATGGCTCCCAAATTCTCAATCTTTAGACCAACAGGCAAGTTCGTATCCAAATCTACCAAGTTCAGTCCATAATGCGAGCAGCAGTATCAGAGATGAGGCCACATTTAGTATAGTTTAGGTGCAGAACAGAGATGACATTTTTTAAGTATAGTGGAACCTCAGTTCACAAACAATTCGGTTTATGAACAAAAATCCTGACAAAAAAAGCTTCAGTTTACGAACAGGCAGGCAATCTCAAAATGCATTACAGTAAAGTAGCAAAAGACGGTGACAGAGGAAATATTATTTTCAGAGACTGATAAACAAATGGAAGATGTTCCTAGGTCCTCGATCCACGAAATGTGCGTGAAGTGGAGTAAGGTGCAAAGTTTTGTGAAAAAATATCAACCTGATAAAACTTTATTCAACATAAAAAGCAAGAAGAAACAAATATCATTGGATATGTTTTTCATGAGACAGAAACCTGATGAACTTCAAGCACCCAATATTTTTATGGAAGGAGAGTCCCCTTCCAAACAATAACACTTTACTACATATTTTGTAAGATAAGTTAAAACCATGAATTTTTATTGCTTTTGTAGGATTTCAAGCTAGAAGTAGAAAATAAAGATGATAAAGGGACATTTTCTTGGAGTCTTAAACACATTAATACATTTTACATTGATTTTTATGGGAATAATTATTTTGGTTTATGAACAACTCTGTTTTCAAACAGTTTTATGGAACGAATTAAGTTCGTAAACCGAGTTTCCACTGTACAACAATAAATAAAAAATAATAATTGAATGTTCCATAATACTTACATCTTTGCAGAAGGTACTGTTTCCTACGATAACACTATCCATTTTGAACTGCCAGTATGTCTGTTTGTCTACGTTGACATAAGTGAGATCACCTTTATAGTGAGCAGGGTCTGATCCTCCTAAAATGATTTCTCCTCCCTGAGCTGCGTTTGGATCCCTAAAAAGTAATTATATTTATCTATAAATACTGTTGTACATTCAGGGAGCGAGGATAACTAAAATATTAATAATTTTAATTATTCATTGATCAAAATAATTAAAGTCGCTGCTGAAGAAATAGGAACTTGTTAATAATTATATATTTCATTTTTCGCTACCTTTATCTGTAATAATTTATTGTTTGTAATGAATTGTTTACCTGCTCAAATAAAATGAAAACACGTTTTGTGCAACCAGACCCTGTTTTACCATGTTTTGAAACACGGGTAGTACTCCGTCAACAGATATGGATCCGTAAGCCATACCGAGAATTCCGTCAAATTTGGCAGCCACAAAAGCCAGTCCAGGCTCACTCATCGCCTCAGCGAAAGTTTGCTCTTTTACATTCAGTCCTCCTAACTGCGAAACCAAATAATATATTAAACAATCTTTTAATTTTCTTCACACAATATGTCCACAAACAAATTTGTAAGAAACCAAAAATTGATTCTGTAGAGTTAAAAGAAGTTATTAGTTAGAAGTAGCACACAAGGGTCTACTACATAGTTTGTAGTAATGAATAACCAATAATAGTTTTGGTATATTTTAACTTACCGTGACCGTATCAGTGGATAGATATCCCGACAAGCTTCCTGAACCATACTGGATTGCAAAATCAGTTCCATTTTTCTTGTAAGACGATGATTTAGAACTATCGTATTTATTATGCAGCACTAAAAATAAATATTACAACTCGATTTATTTTTTCATAAAAATGCAGGAAACAAATCAAATTCTAATCATAAAGCTTCTAGTACTAAAAATACTTAACATGTTCAGTTTGAAATCTGTCTAAATTGACATCCTTCATTTAGAGAAAATTGTTTAGTAATGTGTTTGTAGGACTATGTGTCGGGGTCATTGACATTAAAACAACTACCTATTAAAATTCGGGGTCATTGACATTAAAACAATTACCTATTAAAAATAAAATAAATAATGAGGATTTTAGAACTCAGACCAATATTCAAATGCAATTAACAATGAAATTAAGAGTAATTTGAATATCTTAATCATGTCAGTTACATCAAAAATATAGTAACACAATCAATACTGACGATGTGCCAAGAGCGTCGTGCACAATGCATCTGGCGCATTTTATGGTCATATTCATTTGCTTACATCACAAGACAGTGGAGCATCGTGACAGTGAGTTTTAGTATAGAGATGTTAGTAAGAATCTATATGTTATTCAGATTGTTTGTCACATGAACTTGTATGGATTATTTCCAACAGCGAATGAGTTAACTAAATCAACAATTCGTATAATAGGGGTACAATAACAGTATTACTTACAACAGGCTATATTTGTAAAGTGACAGCTTTTCGAAGGAACCCACAAGTTCGATGATCCTGTATCAAAAACAACTTTGAAACTTTGTGGCGGACTTCCGATTGTGATGGGGCCATAATACTGAGCCTAAAACATTAATGCACAATTATTAAAAATGGCTTCACCAAAATAAATGCAAATAAACTATTAATGTCATAAATGATAATTCCGTTAATAAAAAACAATAATGAAAAATTGTATATTACTTTTAAGGTGAACACATTATTATTGTCAAGTTGCAGTATTTTTTCAGAACATAGTTCTGTGGTATTTTAATACAAGTTAAATGCATCAACTAGAAAGATATATAGAAAAAGTATTTTAATTACTACCGGGATTCGAATCTGGATCTTTTCCTCAATCCGGGAAAATGCATTACCAGTTACACCATGCCAATCAAGATGATGACAAATTTTGAACTTATATATTCCAGCTCTTTCAAATTGATACATACATTTATTTTTTCTGTATATCTTTCTAGTTGATACATTTAATTTGTATTATTTTTAATTTTGATTGGCTTCAATAACAATAAATGACATTAACCTCAATGTTTTTGAACGTCTAAGCGCTTTAGGTGCTATCATAAGTAATTTTAATAATATAATAAAGTTATCTACATTTGACCTTTTATCTAACTGTAGTTATTGACACCATTAACATTTAAAAAAAACACAACACTAGGGGTGACTTTGATATGGCTAGAAATAATAACACAACTATCCTAATGTGCCTAAATAGGAGATGTATTTAAAATCATCTTTTAAACAATCAAGATCACTGATAAGAGAATTTACTGAGACTTAAAATTATACATTACATACAGATGACATTTTTACACCTGCCTGCGTGATATTTTGGGATTTGCGGGACAGTTTATGGATGGGAAAAAGATCAACAATAGCTGCCTTAATAATCAATGGTAGATACTGGTTAATAAATAAATAATTAACAATTAAATTGCAGTAGGTGAAAACTTTTGAGATTGGACTAACCACTAATAATAATTAGTAAAAATCTATTTGCGAATCATAACATGCATGAATCAAAAAAAAAATATATCTACATTACAATTTTTGATAAACATCTGATGTTGAATTCGCTTTTGTTATGATTCATGTTTTTTCAAACAATTTTTATGATTTCGGAGGGAAAATATATATAAAAACTAAAATAAACTTACAAATTAAATTAATCAATCAGAAAGACAGTAAAAGAATTTTTTTTTTTTCAACATTAATTTTTTTATATTATCATTATTTTTATTTTCTAGTGGTTTAATTTAATTTGTATTAATAATATCACAGAACTATGTTCTGAAATTGCAATTTCACAACAAAAATGTGTTTTCTTTAAAATGAATTTTGTATTTAAGCACTGTTATTTTATGTTTTAATGCCAACCAGTTTCAGAATGTCTGTTCCTTCATCGGGGTAATATAAAACAAATTATTAAATTCTGAATTAAAGTCTTTAACTTTACGTATAGACTTGTCTAGTATTACGAGTTTACTAATGTGCTCAAGATCCTTAGGAAGCTACTATTATTAACTATCCACTGTGCATCAGGTGCGGGAGATTAATAATCGGAAGGGGGGTAAGGAAATATAGGAAATACTTATAAATAAATATGGGACTAATTGTTAAATTTAATTTGTTATTTATAATATTTTCATTCCTTTTGATCAGATTGTTATTAATCTGAGAACATCTTTATTTATGTACATGTAAAGTGATTACTTAAGGCGTGATTTTCAATAATAATTCAAATTTTCGTGTTTTTTTATGAAAATGTAGGTTTTTATTTTTCTTTTATATTAAAAGTTATATTATACACTATATTTGACTTTTTTAAACCATTACTTAGATATGACCTTTATACTCATTTAAAATCAATAAACTTAACGTTATTTGACATAATTAAGACAATATAAGTATTATAAGAAAGACCGCGACCATTAGATGCATTTTCCAAGTGCTACAAAATGTGTTAATATGGTAAATTATTGCATAAACAAAATATATTTTCTTATAATCTTGAAGCCAAGATTACGGAGACATATCTGCATTGAATCAAATTAACAAAATGTTGTAAATTAATAGTGTTATAAACCATTCAATTTGCAAGACATATTATCAATTTTTGACATTTTTAAAATACTAAAAATATGGATTTCTGATAGAATTTTTTATAATTTGTTTAATTTTCACTTCCAATTCGCGTAATTTGATTAAATATTTCAAGAGTGCCAAGGTGGATAACACTTGTAAAAGTTATATTAGTCAAAATCGCATTGTGTCCAAGACATGACTCATAAAGCAAAATGAGATTCATTTGTCTCGTCTTTGATTTCCTGTGCCATTGTCAATTTAGGATTAAAAATACATAAATGAACAATAAAAAATAATGAAAAACTAAAAATATTTTTAGTTTGTAAAGAGTGCATTTTGCACACATATTTAAAAAAAAAAATGCAAAGACTTATGAGACAACCGGATAGCGAGAGAATTAATGTGACATGTATTCCTTGTACATATTTTTATTTAATACATATTTTTTTAAATGGAGAAATGTACACTGCTTACAATCTCAAACTCCTACAAAACTATTTAAAGTTTATTGTTTCAAAGGGTAAGCAAAATTTGTAGTACAATAAAATATAATTTCATTTGGATATTCTATTTAGATTAACACTTTCACTGCGTAAAAATCTCAGAGTATCTGTAAACTCGCAAATTTACAAACCCCTATAACTTTGTTAAAAATCAAAAAGTATTATCAATTTTGTCATCATATACTATTTTATTCTTTCAACTCCCCAAAACACTAGGCGCTTGCGATGTAACCTAAACAGATGGTGCCGCGTGGCTGCAATATTTGTATGGACACGGAAGCTGCATTCGACGCACAGGGCGTGTTATAGAAAACACATTTTTGAAGTTGCATTTTCAGAACATAGTTCTGTGGTATTTAATACAAATTAAATTGCTGCTGGTAGTAAATAAATATTTTTTCGAAATATTGATTTTTTCTGTATATTTTTCTAGTCGATTAATTTAACTTGTATTCTATTTAGATCGTCTAAAACTCAGTGGTTTTGGTTCCATGTAAATTATAATATTGTTAAAAATTTAATACACTAATTGCGATTGATATTATTTAAAAAAAAAATAAAATGTAGTATAGAAGTGCTACAAAATTATCGGCTTCTTATTAATTATAAAGTTAGATCTTGTAAATGGCATTAAAACTTACATCCAGATAGTTGGAGAGTGGTTCAGGAGTGGGTCCGCCATATGTAGAATACTTCAACCTCACTTGGTGGACTTCGGTACCCACTTCTTGTAAAGAACGCCGGGCAGTTTGTATCTTGTACAGGGGAATTCTATAAAGAAATTCTCATTCAAACAAAAGAATCAATTTAAAATCAAGACAGAATTACAAAATCACTACTCAAATATAATAATTCATTGTGTAAATTAAAGTAGTAACCAAATTTTGGAAAAAATGCTAACAGTCCGCCCTCATCATTTTTGAAAAGCGTGGACAAGATATGAATCTTTTGGTTTTAAACCTGCCTTAATTGATTTAGGAAGAAATTGAGATAATAATGTATTTTGTTAAGATGTTATACACACATGACTAAGATATTCAAATGTCATTTGAATACATGAAATCAATAATCTGTATTCTTAATAATCAGTAAAGTTTTTGGCGATTTACGAGAAATGGATGATACCATTAGAGTGGATTTGGAATATAACAATTCATGTCATCGTTACTTTATTTAATAATGGTGCTCACAAATTATTTTTTAGGTTGTATTTAAATTTTTGACATAATTTTTTTTTATCCTATCCGGCCTTAGCGTTTTAACATCGATGTTATTCAATTTATTTATTTAACAATCAATTCTATTTAGATTGTTGTGTTATCGTGAACATTTAATTACACAATTTCAATACCATCGCCATCAGTGATTAATTACAATCTTTACGGATCGATAGAGGAAACCTTATCAGTACAATAAACATGATTAATGAATATAGCTCTAATATAATACTGTACGATTATTATCCCCGTAAAAACATCATTTCTTTAATATATTGCCGGAAACGATACACGAATTAGTTTTCAAATTATTTGTTCAAATACCGACTGACCGAAAGCAGTGAGTAAATAGCATATTAATACTGACCCGAAATGTCTGAAATTGTATTGTAATATAACGGTATTATTAAAATAAAAAATAACTAATTTACCTTGTAAACTCGCTGGAAGCGACAGCTAAAACAGACGCTATAATAAAAATAAATTGCACCATGATTGCGAGTTGCTTAAAAATACAAATTATTTGTAGTCTTATAGTGCGCAGTTATTAGAAAAATAATCGGCGAGATGACAATGCAACTCACCGCAAACTTCAAAAATTGTCTGATGATTTTTAGCAAAGACAATGGAATAAGAAATGAGAAGATGAGTTTGTTGATTTCGGGGTTCGCGGTTCACCCATTTGAAAACTTAAATGTGTTACACAATAATAGACTTTATTTAACTTTTAAATAAGGTTATTTTTCGCCAATTGGTATATATTAAATTAAACTTTTGGCAACATGCAAGGTTATTTTGGCATAGTACCTACGTACGTTTTCTGGAAATATTTCATCCATCTATCTTTTATTTTGTTCATTAACTTTTGGGGGTTAGGTCGGTGGTTAAATGAAAGAGATGTTGTAGATCTGTGTGTTGAGGTTAATTGAGTCGGATAGAACAATGAAGATTGATGAGATTGAATACAATTAATGAGTGAAGATGTAGAAGGTGTGCGTGAATTCCGAAGTGAAGCGAGTCGGCGGTCTCGCTCGGCGCGCGTGAGCCGGCAAAACTACCGTTGTGAAATGATGAAACTGGAGACTGCTAGACGGTGAATGCTCGAGCCAGACTTGTAGCAGCAGCTGGCCGCATTGTCGCTAGCATCGATGCCGGCTGAGATGGCAGTGGATATGAATTCTGATCCCTACAAACTTATAAGCTTTAATACAATTGCTTTCAGTACCACATCGGGATTTTTGACCACCTTCCAGAAGAATTTTATATTATTCTAGAAATTCTGTCGTTTTCATACTTTTCTCTCTTTTCAGTCGCTCTTTCCTTTCTTTCACACCAGATTTAACTTTATTCTTACAGTAATTGTACAGGTCTTTTGCATTCAAGAATTCATCCTTATTTACTGTCAAAAGATAGAACCACACATTATTTTTTTCTTTCACCAGTTTCTTTATGCAATCGTCCTATCATGCGTCGCCTTTTTTCCTTCCTTAGGTAGCTGTGCCACAGGTTTCCTTCGTTGATTTCCATACAGTAACATTAATGTGGTTCAATGTATCTTCTATATTCAGATCGCTCGCTATTTTCTACCTCAGCTTTCCAAAGACTTTCCTTTCAGTTTTTTCTTTGACACCTTTTGCAGATTCTCAATTATGATTCTAGATGGCGCCGATACCGTTTTTTTTATGGACCACCATCCTTGGAATAAATGTATTTTTGAGATGACGAGGAAATGCCGCCCCGAAACACTCGAATATAAACAGTAGCGGATCTCAGTCTAGAGTCATCCATCTAAAAATCAATCATTGACCTTTCATTTCCTCTCTCCCACGCCTACTGTTGGATTCCTTTGTGATTAAAAAAGGGATTTGAAACAAAAAGGTTCTATTCCAAGCAAATTTAAAGTAGACTATTTTCATTTCCATTCATCTTTTTGTCACCGTACATACCAATGGCTGACTCGAAATCATCCCTCTGAATCCCCATCCATCTATTTGTAGCGATCGCCATCTCAGTCGGCATCGACGCTAGCGACAGTGCTGCCGGTTGCTGCTACAAGTCGGGCTCAAGCATTCGCCACCAGGCAGTCTCTCCAGTTTCATCGTTTCACAACGGCGGTCTTGCCGACTTGCGCTCGCCGAGGAAGACCGCCAATTCATTTCATTTCATAAGACACATGCACCTTCTACATCTTCATTCATTCACTGTATTCATTCTATGTCTTCCTTGTTATTATCATACAGACAATAAACCTCCAACACACCAAACAACATTTATTTCATTTAACCACCGTCCTAGCCCCAAATATTCTTAAAAATTATTCTTTTATTATTCCGTTTAACATTCATTATATCCTTTACATTCATTCAAAATTCTCCTTTCACTTCATCATTTATTTACTGAATTTACAGAGGCATAACTTAAGAAAAAAAATACTCTTGTAATTCCAATTTTAAAACGGATCTACATGAGCCTGGCACTGACAAACTCACATTATCTCCGAGAGCAACGCTGCAACACCCTGACATGCCCGGTCCGCCTCGGGTACCCCGAATTATAGCGCCAGCGTGTCATTGTGCTCCTCTTCCTCTTTTTTTCTTCGTGCTCTCGCTAATGCACAAAATATCTAGGTCTTTTTCATTCATACAATCACACAGTTCATTCGTTTTTCTGTCCATTCCTCCCTTAATATTCTACCAACCCACTCTGCACTCCGTCCTTCTCTTCGCGTCCCCACGGGGATCGCGACATAATGGTAGACAATAAGTCAATAAAAATACTGCTTACAATGAAAACTATTCAAACTGTATATTAAATGGCAAACTTCTTGAACGCTCGAGGACTTTCCATACTAAAGTAATATTCACGAGCTTTGGTGAAGAAACTAACATAAAATAAAAGACCAAGCATCTAATCTAGATCGATGGAGAGTTAATACGACAAGAAAATGTCTTTTAGGGTGCATGTACACAGATGAAATTTTACTCTCGCATCTTGGATATTTGACAGTATTCGCTCAAGTCTGTACTGTCCACGCACCCCCAAGAAGAAATATGAAATACATGTCACATCAATATTCTTTACTATTCTTTTGAAAATTTATTCACCCTAAATGTTTCACCATATTTATGAATAAAATAAATGTAAACTCTAAAACGATACGAATGTCAATGCCAGGTCGTGAACTCGTATAAAATAAATATGATAATCTGTTAAAGCTTTCTATTCCCTGATAATACGTTAATATGTATTGAGTATTAATTGACCCATTGATCAATATTTTTGGATGTACACAAGCTATTTATGAATTCAAAATCAACAAAAAAAAAACCATCAAAAACTCACCATAAGGAAACCGTCATAATGAGGAGTGGAAACATTATAAAACAAGTAAATAAACGTCAAATTAGTGACTTTTCACTTCGCTGGGTTACGGATTTCCAGTTTTATATGAATAAAATCAGTTTATCCAATGGAATATTGTTTAATAAATAAAAATATTTCTTAAATTATTATGAAAAATTAACGGTTAAATTCTTTTAAATCATTTTTATAATCTATTTTACGAGAGGGCGTACCCGATTGATGTTCACTAAAATCCCTCGATAATTTTTGTTTTTATTTAGATATTGTTTGTGGGTATCAATCAGTTCTAGGAAAATGTTTGGTGTACCGTAGTAATTAATTAAATTAAATGTACAGATTTTTTCAAATTCGTTTTATGGAATTGTAATGGAGCGACGAATGAATTTTGGTGATAAGTTGGAGAACTATTTGTCTGAACTCGGACACTGGTGGGTTTTATTAATAATTTTATAATATTGTGATTGAATCTTCTGTTATTATATATTGTCTAACAAAAAGCTGGATTTGTGTTAGTATCTAACTTTTGATGAATTGTTATTCCAAGCTTCATCTTTTCTACGGTCCCATATTTTATAAGTTAAGGTATACTTTATGGTGGATATCATGCTGGAAGATGGGAGGACCACTTTGATTGTGACCACATAGGCCAGTTATATGTGGGTTACAAAGGTTGATTGATTACACCGGTCAACACACATTTTGGTATATACAAATTTTGACCTATTCTTGGCTATACTTGGGTTGCTGATTTCAAAAATGGCAACTTTTTCTTATCAGCTTTAGTTTGAGATCTAGAGACATGTTGCATTCACCTTTTATGCTAATTCTTCTGTTCACACATAATGAAATAATAGTAGAACCTCCATTACCCGGACCTCTATTAACCGGATTGTATAAAAAACACAAAAAAAATCTAATAATCTGTACAAAGTTGTTATTAAACACGTAGCACAATCCGTCAATAGAATGTTTAAATGAGATTGACGAAATGTTTATGGTAAAATATCTTCCACCAAATATTACATCTGTAATACAACCGATGGATCATGATGTAATCAAACATTTAAGCGCTTATATCGAAAACAATTTCTTCGATAACTATTTTCACAAGAAAATTAATTTAAAGGACTGTTGCTAGATATCAGATACATAAGGGAGATATCGGTCCTACACATTCTGATGCATTTTAGTGCTTAGATGTTGCTATGAGGTGGTTTGAGAGACATGAAGAATTTGACTCAAGACAACTTATGTGTTTTTTTGGCAACTTCGAAATGGACAGCTAGTTTTAAACAAAAATCTGTAATTGAATTTCTCAAAAAATATAATTTTTGAAGCGATATAATAACAAACATGTAACGTAGGTATGTGAAGTTATATTCCAACAAAAAGTATTCATAATAAGATTATTTTTTCTCTTCTCCATTATACGGATTTTCGTTATCCGGACCATGGTAATCCCCAATTAGTCCGGATAATGGAGGTTCTACTATAATTGCAAAATAACTAAATCGCAAAATGACTAAATCACTACACCCATATCTCGTTACATGGCTGCCCTTTAAATGGGTTTTTGCTATAACGGCCTTTTTAAATTATAGCTCAAATTCGATTTGAAACAAGGAATAAACACTACTTCAAATTGATTCCGACGAAGAATACTGCTTTAAAGTTTACAGCTGTTAATTGCAAAAAGAATCACATAAAAATGTTAGACCAATTTTTCAATCAGATTCCTCCATAATTGGAGCTGATGACAGTGTGATGTCACGCGATTTTTATGGCTCTGTTTAAAACCTGTTTAGTTATTCATCCACGTTGGTCCCTCATGACTGATGATCGTGATCTCTGAACTCCCGCCCTCTTAACTATATTCCTCCATTTTTCTCGGCATTCTGCAGATGTTAGGCTGTTACTAGAGTGCCTGTTGCCTTTTCCAATTGGTCAGTCCAACGTGTGGGGAATCTTCCTCTTCAAAAATTGCCCATAGATGTTCTTGGTACTTAATCTTTTCCAAGACTAGCAGCAAAAATGTGGCGGAGGGGAGGGGCGAGAGTGGTGATAGAAAAATTGTTCGCTAACAGTAAATTCATATTAATATAAAAAATGATACAAAATAACAGGAAAATCAGAATCTAATTGTTAATTAAACTATGAATTCTTTAATTTTTCCATATTACCAGTAATAAAGTGGTAAAGAAGCCATATTTCCAAAACTAGGGCTGATATGGAAAATTTGGTACCATTTTTGGAGTTAGCATCCCCAATGTCAGGCCTTATTTCCATAGGATAAAAACATATTTTTTTGTTGGCCTGTGTTATCGATGCACTACTAATTTATTTCAATTTATATATAACCTTACATGTACTTCATAAATAACCATTCATGTACAGATGCTGGGTAAGCATGGTGTTTCCCTGTTATTGTTGGTTCCTTCATTATTGAAAAATCTGGAGAAATTGAAGACTGAAACATGAAGCGGAAAATTTATAATAATTATAATATTTTAATAAAAAATGTGTAGTTATTTTAAATGCCTACAACTTTTGTTTATATTTAATACATAAATACTTGGACATACTTGCTGGTGTAGTGGTAAGATATTTGCCTAGTGATCAAGTGGTCGGGAGTTCGAGCCTCATCCTGAGAGACCATCTCAATTATAGCACAAGCCTCTTTTAAAAATATTAAGAATATTGATGTAAGATGTATTTCACGTACGAATTTATATTTTTTTCTAATACACTGGTATCTGATGAACTGAATATACACTTTTTATTTTATTAAAGCCCTTAGTCAAATCTTATATGCCATCCCTGGTCTATCTATCGTCCTCAAAAGGTTAGCAAGGTCACTACCTTTTTCTGAAAAATTATCATCATAATTATTATAATTTATACATGCGTTTGTTTTATTTTACAGGCATGTATGGAGATCAATAATTATTGGCCAAGTCCTCTCTCTTTTATTGAGTGTAAAATGTGTTTTATGTACACTTCTACAAAGTGCCACGTGGCAGTTCCCCGCAACAGTGCAACTGATAATTCCCTACATTGCACTTGTTGTAATATTTATGCCCATGCTAGCTTGCAAAAGTTTGAAGGGGCCATTTTGGAAAAGGCCTTGGATGTATCTGGTGTGTTCGATACTTGATGTAGAGGCAAGCTTTCTGTTGGTATTATCACAGAGATATACCTCTATAGTGAGTTGACAGCTGTTAGATTGCAGCGGGGTAGGTGTGGCCCTGTTGGGTGGCGCCCTCGGGGGGCAGAGGCTCGGAGTGACTCACGTTGGGGGTGCCACGGCGGGTCTCATGGCTGTCGGTTGTATTGTGTGGGCTGATGTTGAAGGAGCACCAATTGATGGTAAGAACTCGATATTTTATTCTACTGCCTTTATACATGTTTTCTATTATTAATGGTTTCTTTATAAAAAGCTAAGGGCCAATTGTGTGATCAGTAGTAAATCGTGTAAGTTTTTACTGTAGTAACTTTTAACTATCACCTGTTGTGAAAATTGTTTGCGGGTTGTTTGAATATCAAATTTACTATTGTCAAAGCATAGATGAGAAGTCTCGACTATAGACAAATAATCATGAAATATGCTTTATTTTATGCTTTATCTATGGATTTATTCGCTTCTGCATTTGAAACCTGTCACTTTGGTAATTAATTTTTTTTAGATTATGTGCTAATGTATGTTAAACAATGAGATTATCATCTGACGAACTCTCATCACTAAAATAGCAGGATATTGAATGATTAATTGTCGTATACTGCGACTTTCAAAGTATCAACGTGACAGATGATTTATGAAACAGCTATGAAGAATCTACCATATTTAACCATTGATTCTCATTTTTACTATCAGATATTGGAGAGCAAAATCAATTTACTAAGGGATGTACTTTCGATAAGTAAATATTTTCTTACCAACAATCAAACAACCCGTTTTTGCAAAAAAATTTGCTTTAGTAACTTTTTACTTTAGTATAAAAAGTTGAAAAAGTCACACAGCTAGTTGAAAAAACAATGTACATATATCGGCATCTTAAATTTTTTAAAAAGATTATCTTTTTGTTGTTACATATTGTTTAAATCATTGGATTTTTTTTTATACTTCCATATCATAATAAACTTTTATCAAAATCATAATATTCTATTAGATAAATATTTATTTCCTAGAAATTCTAGTTATGTACATCTTTTATGAGTGTATGGTGTACACATTACTGACACATCTGAATACATATTAGCATTATTTTTTGTAGGTCGAAACCAACTGGTGGGTGATATGTTATGCTTGGGTGGATCTCTGCTGTTTGCAGTTGTGACTGTTATTCAAGAGATTATAGTTAAGAAGCAATCTTGCGTGGAATATTTGTCAATGATTGGATTCTTCAGTACAATTGTGTCCGGTCTGCAGATATTTGTGATGGAGTCAGATGATGTATATAAATTTCATTGGTACAACATGGATATGCTGATACAATTTGGGGGTTTCACTTTAGTGCAAATTTTATTTCACACTCTCATGGCACTGATGTTGAGAGACGCCGGCGCTGTGTGCTTACACCTTTCCTTTATTTCGGCTGACTATTATACTCTCATTGCCGGCATCATATTATTTCAATTTAAGGTTTGTAATTTTTTACATTCTTTTTATTTCTTTCCTAATCATTGATTCACTGGTGTGGCATGTTTAAAATGCAGGTTTCACGATATATAAATTGAGAAATTTTGTATGCAAAATTTAGTCCAGGAAGGGGAAAGTCAGGATGTCCGGGGGTGTTACTATACTTTCATCAGGGTCATAAAAGTAACTACGAAAAATGTGGCATGGATGGCATTCAATATATTAGGTTGAGTCATAAATAACTTCCGTTTTTATTCATATATTTATTTTTCACAACAAAAAAAAAAAATTAATCTAAAATGTATTCTCCATTATTTGATATGACTTGTTCCCATCTTGTTTTCAATTTATTGCCTGGTCAGAATTGAAATTTTTGTTATTTAAAAAATTTTATAAGGAGCAGAAAAGGTGGAAGTCTGTCGGAGCAAGGTCTGGTGAGTATGGTGGATGAGGTAAAACGGACCAGCCAAGTTCGAGAATTTTTTTTTGAGTCACCCTTACTGTATGTGTATGTTGCGTTCACTGAGATTATGGGGTACCCATACTCCCAATTTACTGACTTTCCCCAATTTTTCGAGGTGGCGGCAGTTGATTGCGACCTATTGAGCTTCTCTGTTAACTCTCTTGTTGTTTGACGTGGATTTTGTTCCAATATTGTCTTCAAAATGTCATCATCGAAGTCTGAAGACCGACCTGCCCTAGGTTCGTCTTTTAAGGTCACATCTCCAGAATGAAATTTGACAAACTAATTTCTAACTGCCCAATCGGTTATCACGCATTCACCATACACGTTGCACTATTGCCTTGTTTAAATTCCCAAAGCATCACATGGCGAAAGTGTATTTTTTGATTCTCAATTTTTAATGTAATTTTTTTTTTTAATGTAACGTGCACAACACTAGACTGCTGTTTAAAGACTAACTGTGTAACGAAAACAAAAATCCCTTATCTGGGTAACCCATTGTGTATGTAAACAATAGTAGGTACTCCCTACTTGGGCGGAAGTTATTTATGACTCAACCTAATAATACAGATTTATTTCGTGAAGATACTGGGTTGGCCAGGGGAAATGGGGATGGTGCCTATGTTTTGCGCAGGATCCTAAAGAGTGACTGCAAAGTTTGGCTTAGATTGGTCAAAGAGATTGTACAGACAGTTTATTTATCTTGGTGTTAAATTCTTTAATAATCTCCCCCCTACAATCAGAAAAATTACAGACTATTATAAATTTGTATCTGAAACCAATGTATACAGACTAGCAGACACATATTGTATACTCTCTTATATACTGCTTCTCTATACACGAGTCTCCGACTCATAGAGAAGAAAAAAAAAATTATCTGATTATGTTTATATAAAATGTATTATATCTTCTAATAAAAAATAAAATACAGTTTTATATATACATATATCATTTTACTTTATTTAACCTTATCCTAAATCATATTGAGATGGATTTCCTGACTTTTTTTTAAAGTATTAAGATGGATGAGTGCTTGATGTTAATTATTAATCAGATTAAAGTTCTTTGTTTTCACATTTTTAATTTTTTTTAGTTTCATGGACTTTACTTTTTGTCATATTTTTTGGCAATGGTCGGAGTTATAATGTTTAGTGCGAGGAAAAGAAATCCACGTGCACCTGAAGAACCACAAACCATTGAAATCAACCAAATTAATATGAATGATACCCCAATGAATCAGGATAACATATCAAGGTAATGAATAGATAGATATACATATAATAATTTATCATATACAATAATTATCTGTCATAATAATTTGAAATTTAGAACATTGATTTTAGCGATCATCTTAACATAAGTAGGTACTTTGTCTGATTTCAAAACATTCATATATATGAATTAGGTACTTAATAAATTATTTAATTTTCGATGGATTAATTCAATTGACAATATTTTTTTATTTCATTCCATATATCAATATGGAAAATACTGCAGATACAAGTTGTTTTTGACACTTGTATCGAATGCGAGAAAATCAACATTTTTATTATCATCTATTTCTATTCAATCCTTCTTCTCTCGCATGATTTACGTAACAAAAAATGTAAACATATTATGTGTAAAGCGCCCTTGAGGTGAAAGTTTTTACGAAAATGGCACTATACAAATTATCCATTATTATTATTATTATTTCTCTAATAATAATAAGAATTTTACTATTTACCTCATCTTGAAAGCATATCTAATTCGTATAGAATTTCTCGAATTTCAAACAGGAAAAATGAAAGGTCGCCCTTAATATATAAATTATTTTTATATATATTTAAAAATGGGTGAGACACAGCAAATCTCCGGATATATTTTTTTTACAGTGTACACGTTAACTTGAGAACGCCTTATCTGAAATATAAGAAAAAATAATTCTGTTAGATGTCAACATATGCTGAATGATCAAAGGATTTTTCAAAATTTTGATTTTTACCATAATGACAGTGGTTTTACTGAAAAACTGAAACTTTTTTGACTTTTAAAATTCTCATTTTTCCTTGAGGGGCAATTTTCATTTTTTCAGTTTGAATTTCGAATATTTTTGCATTTTGCATACCCTTTCAAGATGAGGCTAATAGTTAATTCTTTTAAAATATCAAGTAAACATAAAAGTGCATTATTTTTTACATAAATATTGCTAGAGTGAAAGGTATCAATAGAAAAGGACAAGTATACAATTGTTGGTTTTCTTAAATTCCTAGTTAATAAGCTATCAGAAAATAGTCATTTCTTCAACATTCATAATACATATGTGTTGTCATTTGAAATTATCAAGCGAAAATTAAATAATTTGTTAAAATTCTCACTTAAGAATTGTTATGTTTATACTATGAAGAATTATTATGTTTATGATAAAAACCATTGTTTGTGTCGAAAAAGATATGATTATAAAAATATTACAATTTTGCCTCGATTTATAAGGAAAAAATTGATGTAAATTCATACTGATAACTTTTGTATACAGTAAAACCGCGATATAACGAAATCCAAGGGCCCGAAAAATAAAAATTCGTAATAACGAATTCCCACATATAACGAAATAAATAAAAAAAAATCCTACTATATGTTACGCGCCGTCGCAAAAAAATGTTGCGCGGCTTCAAAAAAGATCGCAAATTCGGCAAACAAAGGAGGAAGAAGGCCATAGGGAACTGAATACCTACATATTTTGAGTAGTTTTGTTATTAAAACATAAGCAAATGGATAATCAAAGGAATTAAATTAAGAACAGAACCTATTCAACACCAATTGGAAGATATTTTTGTAAATTCCAGAATATTACAAACACAAAACAATATTTTAATTGTGTTTAAATGTAGAGCCGCTTCAAACATAGTTTTGGGCATGAAACATAAAAAATAATTCAAAAATAAAATTTTGACAGTTGAATCGCGGCATTTTTATAAAATGAGTCGTATATAAATTACGAAGGTACTTACCGGTAACGGCGGCAACCACTTCAAAATATGATACTATGAACCCAAGAAGAAGTTTGAATTGTTTTACTACCTTGTCGGCAGACCGCCGCGCACCGCCGAAAAGGCCATTAAACCGTTCGCATACGGCAGATGCAGCGGCGCGGCTTTTTAAGTGCGAAATAATATTTTCATCTTTTAACATTTTTTTATTTCGTTATAAATTTACGTAAATGTATTGGCATTTTTTCGTACGGGACAAAAATGATTTTGTTATAAATATTAACGAGATTTCGTTATATAAATGCATTTTTGTATGAAAAATTAGTTTTAGGGACTAAATTTCGATTTTTTTTTCGATATACGTCATTTTTCGCTATATCGGGTTTCGTTATATCGCGGTTTTACTGTATAATAATCATACTCCGGTTGTAATAAAAAAACTGTTTTTTTTAAAAATATTTATTTATTGTTTTAATAAATTACATATATATTTAATATTAAAATATAAATGAAAATATGACAAAAGTATTATTATTCACTGTTAAATAATTAGTTGTTTATCGAACATATTATCGTTCTTCAGAATTTCGTTGTTTTTTCTTTACACGTTTTCAAAACAAAATTTGATCCACACATATTACACTTTAAACTGAATTTAGAAATAAAACTTTATGTTCTTTCACATATTCAATATTTGTTCCTGTGCACCCAAATATCGATTTGTGGGAGTAAATTTGAGAAAAGAATTGGTTTATGTCTACCACTCTTTTGCCATCCAATTTAGGAAGTTCACACGAGTCCACACATTCAATGCTCAGTTCGGGAACATCCTGAAAATAATGTATAATATTATTATTATTGGTATTTAGTTATCAGTATTTTTATGTCTATAATATTAAAATACGTGTTTATTCATTTATATGACTATAACAAATACATTTGTATCAATCAGACAGGTCTGTCATGTATAATTCTTTTGATAAAATTATTTATCTTTAAGGATATGTATTTCCAATAGAAAATAATTTATCTGCACTACATAATATATGTATATTGAACTATGTAATTTATATTGTTAAATCAAATATATAATTGTTATAGGAATGGTAAAAATTATCAACTTACGTTGCGATTTTTTTCCAAGAAGTTTATAACCATTTAAAATTTCGTTGGAACATTTCCTAGAGCGTGTCAATGGATACTTTTTGACCTTAGGTATCTTGAGTCACAGGAGGCAGTAATTTCAGAACAATAATGTATATAATAATATATTATTGACTTTTAATGAGAACCAAACTCAACAAAAAAATCACGGATTTGCAAAAATTGGATTTCATGTGCTGGCCGCGCATGCGTTAGCCGCCATGCGTTAGCTGCGCATGCACTGTCAGATTCTAAAACGCTCCGATCGGTGACATGAAGTTGACGTATGTTTAATGTTTAAATGTCAAAATTATAATCTGTTTTCATATAAAAACAGCTCAAAAAAAACCATACAATTTACAAAAATAAGCAATTGGTATCGAATTTATATTAAAATGTGTTTTATAGGCAAATTTAATTAAAATCTATCAGAGCGCAGATTTCACAACCGCCGTAGGCGTATTGAACGGCATACTAAAAGTGTGAGATAAATATATTATTTAAAAAATGATTATTGTGTTTCTGATATTAAACTTAGTTTTAAATAGTAGTTGAAGCCTCAAAGCATGTGAGTAAATATAATATATTATTTAAAAACGTATGTTGCAAGGAATTTTAGTATGAAAAATACTATGTAGTATGAAATTTTAGTATGAAAAATACTATGTAGTATGAAATTTTAGTATGAAAAATACTATGTAGTATGAAATTTTAGTATGAAAAATACTATGTAGTATGAAATTTTAATATGAAAAATACATAGTATTTTAAAATTGTCAAAAATTGATTAAATGTACTGCAAATTGAATGATTTATAACTATTCATTTTTAACATTTTGCTAATTTGATTTCCTACAGATTTGTCTCCGTAATCTTGGCTTCAAGATTATAAGAAAATATATTTCGTTTATGCATTAATTTAGCGTATTGACTCAATTTGTAACATGCAGAAAATGCATCTAATGGTCGCGGTCTTTCTTATAATATTTGTATCGTCTTAATTATGGCAAATAACTTCAATTTATTAGTTTTATATTAATGTAAAGGTCCAATCTAAGTAATAGTTGTAAAAAAAGTCAAATCTATTGAATAACTTCTGATGTAAATGAATAATAAAAACCCACATTTTCGTAAAAAACGCAAAAATTTGAATTATTATTGCAAGTCGCGCCTTAATAAAATATCAAGATTCCAACGACTAAAAAAAATTCTTCGATCATTCAGCAGTCCTCCATGTGTAGAATAAGCTCTCAAAATTTGAAGCTGATCGGTGATATAGTTTTATTGTGTACACTATCTGCCTTTTTTGAAAAATGCATTATCGAGAAAAACACGTTTAAAGTTTCAAGTTCGAGTCTATGTATGTCAAATGATTATTTTTTCAACTTGCATGGAATCGTTCATTCCAGGTCCATATAGGAGACCTACTGCTAATATGAATGTATAGCCGTGTCCTAACAGTATTATATTGTATACAATGAGTCAAATAGGCAAGTAAAAGGGCCAGCGGGGGGAATATGCTGCTGCCGCTAGCTAACTACCTTGGCCATACTACCTGTATACTCACGTAACTTCGTGAAAAATACTCAGAAAGTTTGTGGAGATATTCTACAGATGTAATACTTTGAAATTATGTCAATAAAAAAATCATTTTTCCACTTCCTTAATGAGAAAGGAATGAAATGCAATAATTATTAAAGAAATAATAGATATCTCATAGAAACAAAGCTATTTTTTATTATATTTAAATGAAAGACATGGAAGTATGGATAATACAGGGCTTACAATCTGTCTTCGGCTGGCTTAAGTGATCACTTTATACAAATATAACATTCACCATTCTCATCCATTAATCAATCTCCATATCTAACAAAATTTTGGAAGTTGTATATATGTTACTATTTGGAAACACTTTGAGTACAACTACACTATCGCTGTATTTTTATGCTACAATATTGTGTGTTCTTGGACATATTCAAATATTGTAATAATTATTATTTTGAATTTTTAGAGAATATGTTGTGCCTGTGCTGGACTGTCTACCTCTTGAAGGGTTGGAGCCTCCCCTCAGTCGTGATACAACCTTCACATCTTTCCTTGGTTTACCGCCCAACCACCATGTAGCTAATGGAAATGGCGCATGTTGAGTATTTTATGTTATTAGTTGAAAATAAATTAGGTTACAAAAGCTCAATTATTTAAGATTTAAGAAATATTATTTGTTATCCAGAGACACTCGTAGACGATATACATTTTACGGGTTGAATACAATACTCATATTGGCCTTAGATAACAATAAAGGCACAAAACTAATGTAAAATTACCAGAAACCCTATTATAAGGAATTGTGATTAGGTTGAGTACAGTTTTTTTTATTAGACAAACAGAAATAAGATTTATTAGTTACAAAGCAAAAAAATTCACAATAGACTGTTAATATAATAATTATATAAATAGAGTTGTGAATTTGTAAATCATATACTGTAATGTGTATGTGAAATATAATAAAGACTATATTGCATACTTCTCCGAACATAATAATTAGGTATACATTTTTGACAAGAGTCCACAATGAAATGATTTGATAGCATAACGTAATGAAATTACTTAAATATGTTGGTCTTGCAAATTTCTGGTAGTGTGACTGTTTGCTAAAAATAAACTTCCACAAAAAAAATGCATGAAAATAATTATAGTAATAAATAGTAAAAGAAAGTGTGACAAGTTCTATCCGTATATCAGTATCAGTATAATAAAAGGAGCGGTCGATACGGGTGACAAAGTGACAGCAGAGTATTCTTATGTGAGATCAACCAGGAGATGGCTCTTTTGTATATTCATGGAAATATTAGATATTGCAACCATGAATTCATATTTTTTATGGGTCGAGAAATATTCAGATTGGAAAAGGAACAATAAAAGTCGAAGAAAAGATTTTATCAGAATCTTAAGTACTGAGTTGGCAATGTCCAACGTGGAAAATAGGAGAAAGAGCGGAATTAGATTTCACAGGCAGCAACAGGATGCTATTGCACTATTCTTGTTCTGTCCTTTCTATAGCACAGTGCCGCTTACCACACCACCTGAGACGCCAATAGTGTTGGGAGATGTAGCAACTACTTCTAATTACATTAATAAATTTTGTACTACAAATACTCAAATCTTTTGTGAGAAGTGAAGTGAAAAAAAGTGTTTTGTGGCCAAACTGTAAAAATTCTAACTTTTCTATTATTTTTTTTCTCAATAGTTTTTTTTTTAGTTTTATATTGTGTTATCATACTGTGACCCCCAGACAGGCGGTGAGCTGTGCTCACTTCATCCCAAAGGCGCTTAATTAAATAAATTTAGATAACACACTCGGTAAGTCAACAAATATGAATTTTATTTAGTTTGTTGTGATAATGTTGGCGGGTTGTTTATTCAATACAACCAAATTTTTTGTGGGATTGTATCGAGACACTTGGTACTTGGCACTTTCCGGACCTAATGGCCATGTCGTAGATTGCATATGATAAATTCTCCATTATATTTATCAATATTTCACTTTCAATACTCAATATTTAGAGTAAAAATATGGTAACTATTTTGCAGTCGTTAAATGCTAAAATTCTTATAAATTGCAACATTTCTTACAGTAATACAAGTTTACATCATGGCTGCGTGAAGGAATTTTCTATCACGGTATGCTGAGGGTTAAAACAATTATAGAATGTCGTTTAAGTGTAATTTTTTCCGAACAGGATCTTCCATATTAATTACACACCACAATACCAGAAATAATAATTTTAATAATCAACATCTTGGAAGCATTAATAAAAATAATTTTAAATTTTTAACTTTGAAAAATGATTATGATGAATGTCTAAAAAAGAAGCTTAAAATCATGTAGGTATTAAATAATAATTACCTACCTACATAATATTTTCAAATTTTCACAATATAAATGGACTTTTCTATTCTTTATTTGAAAAATGTTCCTTCAGAATGAAAAGGTCATATATTTACATTTCAAAGGAAATTGATACTTTATTCCAATGAATTGTATCAATTTCCATTACATATGAGACACAGAAAGGCACGGGATTTTATATTTAAGGATTAATTAAATCATTGAAAATACTTTTTCCAAATCAAAAGTAGAATGTGAACAATTTGGTTTGCAGATGATTAAATAAAACATTAAAATACCATTGATCGATCACAAGTGTGAATTGTTTACGTGTATAACACCATCTATACACATAATAAACTTTAAACACAGATTATTTTTGATTGCAAAATAAATTTACACAATAGGCAACTAAACTTAAGCAGGGCACTTGAGATGTCATCATATGTTTGTACTACTTACTTTTTTTATTTTAATAATGATTACACATGTGAAAGTGAGATTAGTATAAACATTTGATGACATATCAAGTGCCCTGCTTAAGTTTGTGTTTGTTCAATGTGATATACATTTTATATTATATTTCCTCAACACACACACTGATTTATCATAAAATTATTACAATAATATTTTATCTACCTTAATACAAACAATTTTGAAAAAAATTGTTACGTTTTTTAAGCTATATGATGGAAATTTATTTGATAAACCAATTGTAATTTTAGGATGATTTGTATATTAGTGAAATATACGGCTTTGAATTTTTGAACGTGGTTTTATTATGTCATGACTTTACTTACGTTAAAGTTACATTACATTATTTATTTAGTTTTAATTCTCTGTAAACTTCTTTTTGTGTCTGAATCCATAGATATTTTAAAGAAAATATAAATATTATTAAGATTAGCAGGTAGCCGAGTGGGTGCAAATATGTCTATTGACCAATAGGTCAAGGGCTTTGTTCTCGAACAGGCAGCCGTAAATCAATCCTATTTTCATAGCATAGGGCTGAGCTTAGATTGAAAATATAAAATAAGAAAAATTTAAATACATATTTGAATGTATCAATAGCATGTTAACACTTCTTGTTTTTTAAAACTGTTATAGATAATTTTTATTAGATGCTGTTTAAAATATTTGTATATTTATAGTGATAAATATAGGTCCAATATTAGTTTATCTGATGTTATCTACGAAGTTATTCTAAAGTTAAAATTATATACATACATAGAAACAGTAGAAAATAAATTTACAATGCTGAATAAATGTATTGTAGATTCTCAAAAGTGGAACTCAAAATAGTTGTGTATGTAAATATTTTAAGGTCAACTCAATTTTCAATATGTGTATTAGGGGTAGACGGTGATACTCGGGCTGGATCTTAATGGTGAATCTTACAATAAAAAAATATTAATTGTTACTTAATTGCTTTCCGTTATATGGATACCTATCATTTTTGTTACTGTATCTAATTTCTTATAACATTTACTTTATAATATTTGTTAAACATGCTTAGCGTGTCTCTGGCTTTTTGAGAATTGATTTAACGCATGGAAACAAAAAATTTAAAATTTACTATACAAATAAAATTGTTTTCTTAACTTTATTTGGTTGATGGTACCTACACCTACGTGTATGATCACAAAACCTCCAATTATTGACTGATTTTATAAAGACTACCTACATAAAATGAACATTTTGATCAAAATCACTTAAATTATTGCGAACTGATGATTAGAGCTTTCACTCTATCATTAGATGGATTTTAGCATTTTATATGATAAACAAATCTAATGTAATTATCATCGGTTCATGTTGCATAATGTGTATTTAAACTATTATCTATAAGCGGACACAATAAGCTGATATGGAACAAATGCGACTAGCTTTATTATAATTACAAAAATCAGTACTATACAAGTTCCACCAGAATCTTTATAGCGTAGCATAATAAAGAATACTTAATGTTATATATTCAATACAAACACAGTTGTGTATTACGCAACATAAGCCGATGATATATAAAAATGTTATCTTTAAATCAAACCTGTTTACTGTATAATTAATTGTTCGATTTTACAGATTCTAAATTAGTTTTACAAAATTTGTGACCACTATTTAAAATAGTCTCAAAATAAAAGTAAAATTACATTTTTATTAAAACCTTTATACCATAAATATTAATGTTTTGATAGCAATTAACTTTAGATTACATATATACAGTAATCTCTCAATTTACAAGCACAAGTTTACATACATTGTTGATTTAATACATTCTTCAATTATCAGAGAATTATGGAGCCCACTGAGCTTGTAAATAAATTCTGAATTTAATTAAATATATTAAAAATTATAAGATTTAATTTTGTTAATACATACAGTGCATTATATAACTCTTAGTACTCAAGGGCGCCGAAGCAGTGCCATTTAAAGTTTCTCGTCAAACTAGAGGGTGCCAGATATTATTATAGCGCACAAAACCATAAACAGGTATGTGTCGAATCATATCAGTTTTCTGCTGCCTGGTTGAAGCTATACCATTGTTTTTTTAATGCTTACCTAGAATCTTTAAAAAGTATTGAGTGCAAAGGGTTAATTTTTTCCATCGTACAATATTATAAATGCCACTAAGGGCATTAATTGTTGAGCTTACCTAATTTTGAATTGCTTTTAGATACATTACGAAGAATGAAAAATCATGCCTGGGTATTTAAGTTTTGGGGAATCGCAGCAAAGCTGGTATATTGAGATTTAATAAAGTGACTCTAGGCAGACAGTAGACTGAAAGTGAAGGAAATATTATTTTCAATTTTTGAAGTTTTCCAATTTAACTTGCCTCTTTTCTTGTTTATATTTACTTGAAATTTTACATATATTATTGATAGAATCGGCATTAACTTTGTAGAGTTTCATCATCAAAATGGATGGGTAAAACAATGTTATAACTACTTGAGTTTATTTGCACTACTCGAGTTTCGAGAGAAACAGTAACTCTCATCATTTATATCTATCCATTTTGAAATTTCACGTGTTTTAAAAATTAACAAATTAATATTTATTGCAAGGAGAAGGAATGTATTAAGTATTTGAATCTTTTTTATCAATTTGTCAAAATACTTGACTGAAACTGCAATGTTACACCGGTTTGTTTACAACTTTATATATTTATAAAAATATTTTTTAAAGTTTTAATACCTTTATTACTACTACTGGTGAATGTTTCTAGTCAAATAACGTAATGTGATTTAGGAGATAAGTGTGATGTTCTCACTTTGAAGAGAATGTTGTTTTATTGTAATCAATTTTACTAGTCAAATTTAATGGAATAAAATTGTGTGTTAAATGAGACAACAGTTGTCAGTTGTTTGTATGATAATAAATATTTAATAAAAAAACAAAAAAACTTCTTATTTATCTATTGTAAGTACTAGTTCTTGAAAAACTAAACAAGAGAGTCAAGTCCAAGACAGTTGACAAGATATAACACCATTAATGTGTGCTGTGAATCGATTCATACACATCGCTGACTCTTATTGCTGCGGCAAAAACAAAGTGTTACAAAAACTGATGAATAACTATCAAGTCTGCAGTGTGCTGCGTTGGTGGAGGCCAGTCCAGTATTCAAGAGAGCCTTTCTACCAAACTTTAAACATACTTTTCTTTAAATATTAATTATAAAGATATACATATAAAATCAATTTTATTGAAAAATATTGTTGTTGCGCTACCGGGATACGAACATAGATCACTTTAAAGTAGATGGCTTTCAAATAATGAAACGATAAATGTATTAATTTGAAAAAATGTAACATATAGGTTTGAAAATTTGTTGTCAAAAATAATGTCGCTGTAGCATAGTTGGATAATGTATCTTCCCTGGTTTGGAAAGAGATCCAGGTTCGAATCCCGGTAGGGCAACAATATTTTTAGATAAAATTGATTTTATATGTATATCTTTATAATTAATACATTTAATTAGTATTTAAAATATCACAGACCTATGTTCTGAATAATAACAACTTCACAATAAGAATGTGTTCTAATAATAGTTTTTTTTAATGACTTCTCTGGAACTGCACATGGGTGACCTAAAATACACCAATCTCCTTAAAAGTATGTTGGTAGAGTTTTCAAATTTTCTGTACATGTTATTAAATCACGGGTTTTAGATATTTACGTTATATGAATGTGAGTACAGAAAGAATGACCGATGAAAGATTAATTAGACAAGTGTACATAATATCTACAATAATGAAATAATCTTAGGGGTCTATGGGTAGGTTAGTTCTTCGTTAACAGAATTGTGGAGAAAATATTTTAAGTTACTCTTTTTTCTACAGCCTCAATTTTTCATTTCTGTGTTACTCGGTCTTTTGCTACCCATTTCTAATTACTCACCAGTAACATGCTTCTTCACATTGTATTCCACTGGAACCTTTGTCTTCCCTCTTGGATTTCCAATGAATATCCTTTTTGGGAATTAATTAATCATACATCGTACGTTGTCGTACAAGTGTCGCTCACAAAATCAAAACATTTTGATGTGTATTGAGAGTCATCTGGGCCCCTGTATATATTGTTACTTAAACACAACTTAGAGAGTTGTTGCATGCCAGCAGACTCACCGGCCGCATCCCTGCACAGCTCCGATGGCACACCGAGGTAAGACAATTGGTGTATAGCGGAGGTTAGATGTTATTATGGATTGTATTTTCAATTAAGATGAGTGGAAAATGTTCAATTAGTGTGTAATTTCTCATTTATTTTGAGAATAAGTATAATATTCACTTATATATTTTCTTAATAAATTAGTGGAGCAATCACAGACTATCAAAATAGATAGACATGAACAAACACAAGCTCCATGTCCCAATGTCTTTGGTGGCACCTATATGATCAGTGCTCTGCGGCCTTTTAATAAAAAATAGCCGCCGGTATTATTTTATCTATCATCGTTAATGCATCGGAACACTTTAAGGGATTGTGAAGTAATTACAGTATTTCATGATTTATATCAAATCTGACAGCTGATTCACATCACCAATACAATCAAAATGCATATATAGGAATGCTATAAATATACCAATATTAACAAGAGAACAGGGCTGCGCTCTAATGCACTACAAAATACAAATTCTTTTTTTATAGGTAATTTTTCATTATTTATTTTGTGAGGTTTTATAACTTTGTTATGTATAGAAATTGTAATAAGCAAACAGGATAAATGTTTGCTATCTCTAGATGCAATTCCATCCATTTCTTTATCACCTGTAGTAGAATTTAATAACCTGCAAAAAAACTATCCGTACAGTCCGTCTTCACTATAATCCGATTTGAAAATTTTAAAACAAACTAAATTTTAATTAAGCAAAATAAAATCTAAAAAATTAGTAAAAAAAATAATTTTTTAATACATAAATCAGTTTTTACTTTTATCCGGGTCAGTGCTCAAACGCCGCGGAAAGGCCTTCTGCAAACCCGCGGTGTCCCGACTAGGTTTACAATATAAACATCCTAAAAGAGCCTTCATCAGGGCCATAACTTTTAACTTCAAATTCTAATAACTAAAGAACGAGCACTGGCTCAGCCTTT
The DNA here is from genome assembly GCA_031772225.1 of Eubasilissa splendida. NCBI lineage: Eukaryota > Metazoa > Arthropoda > Insecta > Trichoptera > Phryganeidae > Eubasilissa > Eubasilissa splendida. The sequence continues at coordinate 11,624,463 of CM062853.1, read as the reverse complement.
TGTTTCGCGGGATATTACGAGCAGGGTTGACATTTATCAATTCCCCTACTCATGATATCCCTAAATATGTAGATTAAATTATAATAATTAAAATAATAAGGACTGCGACACATTATGAGCGGTCTAGTATACGTTTTGGTTGCCAGACAGTCGCTACGCTGAGTCAAATTGGGGCATGGTCAGGGTTATAACGTGCCCCGGTTAGCGGGCCCCAAGGAGCGGGAGCGGGTGGCTTGCTATCAAGACCTTTTTGGCAAGTTTTATTTCTCCCGAGCTGCCTCGCCGATCCTGCACGACCTTCCTGCCCAGCCGTCCTGCGCCCCATTTTTACGATAAAAGCAAATCGAAGCAACTCCACCGGCGAATTTGGAACATTTGGACTAGCCCGCACTTTTCAGTGCGTTCAGTGACATCTGAGTGTTCCCTAGCGGTAGCGTAACTGTGTAAGCGTAACATAATTGTTACCAACATAACATAATTGTTGCCATTAATGCCAAATAGGGAGTGGCTACTTTCTTGAGGATGGTGTATCTGACCAGCAAAGGGCTGATCTTGTGCTACAGTGTGAGGAAGTTGAAAAAGTGGGTATTGTATCCACAATGTTCAAAGACTCCCACAAACAAGACGATTGCTAAGACAGTCGGGTGTTCGCTAGAAACTAATAATTTAAAAACAACCTTTGTACATCCATTGATAATTAGAAAGTGTTAATTACTAAATTATACACCTTTATATAAATGCTCACACTTGGAATAATTTTTTTGCAATGTTAGGTCTGCTGGAAGTTTTAGCAACAAGTTTTAACATAGGTAAATACTTTATACATATTACTATTTAAGACTTTATCTATGTTTGTATTTAAACTTTGTGGAGTTAGTGATTAGTGTTTTTTTTAAACTAGATTATGTTTTTATTAGTTTTTAGGGTTTTATCAAAGTTTGTGTTTAAATTTTATGGAGTTTATTAGTATTATATTTTGTAGTAGTATAAAGAGTTTAATATAAACATATAAGTTTAATTTCAAAATAAATCTAACCCAATATATAAATATCTTCTGATGTACAGTAAAATCTCGTTTATTCGAAGTTGAGGGGACCGAATATCAATAAAATAGTTTGAATAATGATTTAGGATAATGAATATAAAAATTTCAAAAATTCGATTCTTTTTTACATACTAACTTTTTTCATAGCAACTCAAAGTAATTATATACACCTACATCCACACATTTAAAATTAACAAACAAGTTGTCAAAATACAGTGTAAACAAATCACAATATTATATTTTTTAAAAACACTATTATAATGTTACTTTTAAAATTAGCAATATTAAATTTGTGGTTAAAATTCATATATTTATTTATTAACCACTTAATTGAGTTTAAATACATCTACCGGTTTTGAAAAATACCATTTTCTTCTTCAGGATGTCATAACTAACTAAAACATATATTATTGTTTCTTTACCAGAATCTATTTCGAAATCTGTGTTTTCATTTGTAAAAAAAAAAAACAGAAATATTAATAAAACAAATCCAGTATCATCCATTTGACTGCTATTTATTTAGTTTTATAATTCACAAAATATGAAATAATTAAACACATCATGAAAGTTATAAGATTGTCAAATGGTAAGAATATCAAAGAAAACAAGTCGGAAGAAGTGATCTTATCCTGAAAAATAAAAGAACAAAAGATTACAAGGAGATCGTTGAGGAGTTATCTCAAGTGATTGAAAAGTTGTAATTTTCAACACAAATTATTTTTTATAAAAGTTAATTAAAATTTCGTTTGACTAAAATTAATTCAAATTATTCCCAGAAAAGTATATAAATATATTATAATCATGCGGTGCATTGTTACATTATAAAATCTCAACTACAGAACTCATTCATTCGAATGCCTTTAATTTGAAATTTGCTGGTTTTCAATAAGAGTAAAATTGATTGAAACTATATTTAAACTAAAATAATTAAAGTTTATACCGAGGTTATAAACTTTAAATTAAAAAAAACTTTTACCTTCATCTTCGGATGCTGATACAGATTTTCTAGAAATAGGTGTATCTGGTCTTGATCCTCCCGATCCTTTAGAGTCCCTGGAACCACTGCGAGATCTGGAACCGCTTTTGGACCGTGATCTGGACCTAGATCCGCTCTTGGACCGAGACCTCGACCTCGATCCATTCTTAGAACGTGACCGCGACCTGCTTTTAGATCGCGACCTGCTTTTAGATCGTGATCTGCTTTTAGATCGCGACTTGCTTTTAGATTGCGACCTGCTTTTAGACCGTGAACCGCTTCTGGACCTAGAGCGTGATCCACTTTTAGATCTGAAATAAGCAAAATGTACAATTAGCATTTATATAAGCTTAATGTCTGAGTAAATGAAATCAAATATATAATTAAAATTTAATCCAACGACAAAGACAATTTCAAGATATACAAATATATGGCTAATGTTGCTTTCATTTTTGTCAAAGTCCCCCACATCTATTTCGTCAAATTTTTGACTTTCGACACATATTGACAAGCATGTTATGTTGAATCTTGAATTAAATCTGTGAAGCCAACCATTAATCCCCAATTCAATGACTAATAAACGTCGTTTCTCGATGAGAATTAGACCAGAAATTGGAATATTAGCCACATGCATTTGAGAAAAAAATTCAAACAGCCTGCTTTCCAGCTCTTCGTATTTTGCTGAACGTGTCGACGCATGTTACTTTCATTCAACTTATGATACGATTCTTAAATTTTAGCATGAGTTTTCGAAATTGTTAAACAAACGAGTTGGCGATACCATATTTTTTGGCAACATTTCCCTTACTGTCCATATCTTAAATTAAAATGAAATCTTAATCAAAATCAATTTTCTTAGAAATTGCTAATGTTTTATACACACTATTTATTGACGCTATTTTAAATTTAAAATAAATGTAAGGTAAAATAAAATATGAAAAAGGCTAAAATTTAACACAAGCACGCAATAAAAATACGCAATGGTTTTTACACTTTTCAAATAACACTTAATAAAGAGTCGAAAACCTCCAAAATCATAAATAAAAAGTACAAAAAAGAGTCTAATGTCAGTAATATTTTCACACTATTTGACACAAAAATAACTAAGAATTGTTTTAAATGTAGAAATAGAAAAACACAAAGTAGGCATATAAAAATGAAAATGTAAAACTATAAATCTCTGAACCGGCGCACAAGATGACAACTTCAACTAAACTCATCTTAACCTTAGCCAGCCTGGCGCGCGGCGGCTGTTTGGGGATATATTTACTGTTACACAAATGGTCAAACCGCATAGGGATTAGTCAGCCGTGGCGGAGTCGGCGCAGGTAAAAATACTCACAAATGTTCAAATTTATAATGAATACAATTACAATAAAAATTATTTCATGTTATCAATTATTGAGTTTTTTGAGTTATAGGTAGAATTTTGTATGAAAATTCATTTGAGGGGGATAAAATATGATAATATTTTCAAATTACATCTAACAAATTTCGAAATAAAGTTGTCTGTATTAACGAGCATACAAAAGTATTTATTTTCAGAAATAAATAAAAATAAACATAATGATAATTAATTAACCTTGATCTAGAGCGTGATCCACTTTTGGACCTTGATCTGGATCGAGATCTACTTCCTGACTTGGATCGGCTGCGAGAACGACTTTTAGATCTGTAAAAGAAGACAGACAATTGAAAATATTGTGAGTAAAACATGCATACTGAGAAAAAAAAAGTAGCATAAAAGTGCGTGTATGGAGGTGAAATCTTGTTCTCGCATCTCATACATCGCGTAGATTTGGCAGTAAAGGTCAGTAGGAATTTTGTTGAGTACAAAATACAAAGAATGACCACCCCGCACTCAACCCTTTATGAAAGTTTTGAGACAAAAGTTTAATCTGTGTACATACACGCATCCTAAGAAATTTCTTTAAAATGTCTTAAAGCCAGACAAAAATGTGGTAAAACAAAGTCCTTTGAAAAAGCTATACTATTTGATTTACTTAACAGATATCTCACTACAGTTTATGTTTATTTTTTATATACGGGCTTTAAACTTAACAAATAACACATATGTATAAAAAGTAATTGCATTTAAAATGAAAATATTAATCTGTGAGTTCAGAAATAAAAAGAAACCAGAAAGATATACAGAAAAAATATTTTTGTTGCTACCGGGATTCGAACTTGGACCTATATCTATCTGGGGCATTACCAATTCTGTTATATCAACAAACAATTTTATATAATATTCTATAGCATTTTAAAAATGGAATAAGAGATGTAGTATCAATTTTAAAGAGCTACAGAATATAAGTTCATAAATTTGTTTTTTTATTGATAACGCATTTCCCCCGATAGGAAAAGGTCCAGGTTCGAATCCCGGTAGCAACTAAAATATTTTTTCCATAAAGCAGTACCTGTCCGAATTGATGGTGGTCCCTTTAGGCATAAACTCGGTCAGCAAGACGCCTTTTCGGTCCCAAAACACCGTAGCCATCACTTTCCCTGCGGAAAGCGTCTGCTTAAACTTTTTCGGCCTAGGCGATTCAGGATGGCGCCATTGTTTGGACTGTTCTTTTGTTTCTGGAGTGACGTAGTGACACCACGTTTCATCTCCCGTAATAATGGAGTCCAAGAATTCTTCGGTATTCTCGGCGCATTCTCGAAGAAACCCCTCGGCACACTTGACACGATTGTCTTTGTGGGTTTCTGAAAGCATGTGTGGGACCCACCGCGCGCACACCTTGCGATAACCAAGTTTATCGGTCAAAATGTTGTCGATGGTTTTTTCACAAACCTCAGGAACCTGGACAGCAAGCTCCCGAAGCGTTACTCTCCGATCTTCGAGGAGAATGCGCTCAATCTTCGCCACGACTTCGTCCGACACCGATGGCCTCCCACTCCTTTGCTCGTTAGATTTTTTTCTGAATATCTTTCTAGTTGACTGATTTGTATTAAAAATATCACAGAACTATTATCTGAAAAATTGCAACTTCATAACAATAATGCATTCTCCTTAAAAATATAAAATAATTATTCTTAATTTAGTACATTGTGTAGGAGCATCGCTTTTAGGCGTGCAGAAAGACAAATTGATTTAATTTGTCTGTTGAAGTTTGAATAAGAAGAAGTTTCAAATAACTAAATTACCTGTCACTATCCGATCTTTGCACAATCCGTTTTCTTGCATTGGCATTGGAACTGCTCGGTCCCTTCTCCTTATCGCTGTCTTCAGACTCACTAGTGGAAATAGTGGCCTTGGACACAATGCGCATCTTCTGTTTTGCGCTCAACCCATCTGACACTGATTTCTTTGATTCCTTTCCACCCTAAAATAAATAAATTAACAATTTAAAATGTGTAAATGAGATTGTTGGTAATGTTAGTTTTACATTGCAAACCTTATAATTAACTAAGAGGTGTTCTAAAACAATATGGTCACCTTTTTCCTTCCCCGCTTGGCCTTAGGTCTGTCGCTGTTGTCTGATTCTGATCCGCCTTCTGGTCTGGGTTCCTTCTTCTTTCTTCCTTTCTTCTCACCGGGTTCACGCTTTCTCTTTCGCCCTCTTTCGGCACTGAAAAAACAATATATAAAACCGCAGTAGGTACAAACTTAGGTTATGCTGTTACCGACAATGCTAACTAGGTATATTACATATGAAAAAAAATAAATGGGATAAATTATTATAATTTAAAGAATAATTTAAATTTAGAAAATAATTGTGAATTCTTTACAACAAAAAAGCAAGTTTTTTCATTGCTCTGCTTTCTACTAATATTATCTATGATTTCCCTTTTGGACAACAGATATTGAATACACAGATACACAAACGACTATCGCAATTTAAGTCTAGCCGTACGTTTAGCTAGTCTGGGTAATAACTGCTAGAATTTTATAGGGTCTTTTCATAAGATAAAGATTATTTAATTTGTATTTATTTCCCAATTTTGGTAATGCACAACTTTTTTGCTTGTATGCAGTGCACGCCCCTGCCGTTTAGTGTCCAAACTGTGCCAGGCGGACAGAAAATAATGCTCAAGCACCAGCAATCATATCACAATTCTTTTCTATAGTGGAAGATATTGAATAGTGAATGTGTTAAGATACTTGTCCGAAATGTCGGAGAACCTAAAAAAAAATTTCTCCCCAAGACGGGATGTTAAACGATCAAATCGTTGAAATATTCAATGTCTGTACCCTGGTTCGCGGGGAACTCCATCATCGCCACTGCCGCCCGAGTCCGAGATGTAGTCATCCTTCCTTCCACGACCTCCCCTGCCACGGTTGCCTTTTTCCTGGGGCATGTCGATAACCAGAGCGTTTTTGGTTTTCTCTTGGTAGTCTTTGCGCTTCTGCAACATCTCCACTGTGGTTTTGGCCATCTCTTCATCGCGACGTTTGCGCTCTTCTTCCTGGAAATATATAGATGAAATGAAAAATTCAGTACTTAAAAAACAGGCAGTGGTTTAATCCCTTCAGGAAAAATATTGGTATAATTTTTTTATATACAAAAGTAAAAGTAATAATAAAATCTTCACAAAATATTAAAAAAGAAAAATTGGAAAAATAATAAACTTCAATATATTCCCCATTTCAATATCTTTATCACCCCCTTCCCCTCCCGCCGACATAGCCGAGTTCACACCCTTCAAATGAATCAATGTGCTTTGTACAAAGATAGTGATTTTAAAATTATTTTAATTGGTAAAGTTATTGTTAAAAAACCTAATCTATTATATATCTTCTGAAATAAATGAATAAGGATGAATTAGCATTGAAAGTATCAAATGAAACATGATTAAAATTAAAAATGATAAAAAATATAAAATATTAGTAAAATCACATAGTTTTTATAAGTAATAATTTATCATCAAGACATATTATAGATATTTCAGAGACAAAGCTATTATTTATATATGGAAAGTCATGGGTATTATAGGGCTTACAACCTGTCCTTGGCTGGCTTGAGTGATCACTTTACACAATGTAACGTTCACCAAGTCAACCCATGGTCGACTGCCACACTAATAATTTACTGTAAAAATAATAATAATGGTAAATAAATTAAAAACCCAATGGATTGTTAAATATGGGCAGTATAACTTGTGTAGCAAAATGTTACCTGTCTCAACTTGAAGGCCTCTTTCTCCATCTCTTGCTTACGGCGTAGGCTGCGTTCTTCATCATTGGCTCTCCTTGCACGAGCCACATGGTACTGTGCCTGAGAAAGCAGGTCCTGGCATTGCCGAGCTTCGAGAGCTGCTAGCTGGGCATCATACCGCACGCGTTCCCCGTCACCAGCCAAGGTGGACAGGTATGAGAAATACCTGGAATAACATAATAATCTTTACACAACTCTGGAGTCATTATAACTTATTTAGGCTCTAGTACGGTAACGTATTAGTGCTCTGTATTTTCTTTAAAATCTAATATTTAACCCATTGACTGTTAGCTCTTTTCTGGAACATTAACAAATACCAATTATATTATTGCTCAAGTACACATCTGCTATAAAAACAACAAGTCGTGGGTATGCCGGCGACATACACAAGTATGGAAATGGTCCGGCCTTAGGAGTTGGCAGCACCTAGCAAGACAATGTAGTAACACCCATGGGCGTGATTGGCAGTCAATGTATTAAGTAATTGTGTGTAACCAATATAAAAACACTAAAATTCACCCTTTTGCATTATAAATACATACATTGAAATCCACTCAAGCAATACTAGCCACATAATATTGATATATACTGTATTTCTTTAATAATAATGTGTATTTTTCTCCCATATCACTAAAAATTGGATGATTTAGAATCAATGTACAATCTAATCGCGCTTTGAACATGGCACCGCAAAGAAATCCTGCCTCCAAGATTGACTGTTCTTATTGCGTTCTGCAATTCCATAGATTTAGAAATGTGAAGTCAACATTATTATTGATGATGTAAATATCAAAGGTTGAGAAGAATAAGATTTTGATATTGATTCAGAAGGAAATGATGAATACTATTAATACAGTAAAACCTTGTTAAAACAAACCCCACTACATCGACAAATGATGTATATTGATTTTTTTTCAAAATTAATTCTATACAATAAATTTTTCATACAAAAATGAATTTATATAACGAAATTTTGTTTACATAAATATATAACGAAAGAAAAAAATTGTTACAATGAAAATATTATTTCGATGGCGATGCCGTCGGTTGGTCATGTTTGTCAATTGTTTTACTGTCTTGATGGGATCACAATAGGCCCTCATAAACCCATTTGGCATAAACTTCACATCTTCCAAGGTTGGTTTTATTGCCAATTATCAAAATAGGTTAGAATGACACCCTTCCCAGGCTCTGGAGCGTACACGTGTTCACACTTCTAAAAACAGATCGTATCTAGACTGGAGAGAATAAAATTAAGAGGAAACCCCCGAAATCGCAATTGGTATGCGCTTTGTGTACGTATCGCCCACAGAGCTCAAGTCTGTTGTGCTTTGAATTTTGAACACCTATAATTCTGCGCATTATAATATTCAATTTTCACTTTTTATCTTCAATATCATTGTCATATTACGTCACTTTTTACATTATAACTGAATATTTTCATCAACTCCAATGCATGGTAATATTGTGTATAACATTTTCGTTATTGTGTTTATATGACAATTGTTGTCGTTTGTTTGTTTACCGACATTTATGTGTATTAAGATTCTGTAATTTATTCTTTCAAGTACATTTTTGAATATTTTGTGGAACTCTAAAATTTGCTTCAGATTGTAATAATTCCCAAAATGTTTTTTTAAATTTCGTTATATGCGGAAATTCGTAATTATAAATTTTTATTTTTTGGTCCCTTGGTTTTACTGTATATTCATCACTTCAGATATATAGTCATAAATACTATTATTGTTAGTGAATTGAATTCTTTTAAAATAAAGCTATAATACTTGTTATACATTTTAGCATTATTTTATTTATCTTAGAACTAAAGCTTTTTTCTTGTTGGTGATACTGAATTAAGGCGAGTCATATAATCAAAGAAATACGGTAAATAATATACAAAATAAGGCAGATTTCAGTCAGGCAAAGTGATCGAGAGGATCATGAAAAAAAATTAATCAAATTCTGGAACCAGAATTTTAAACCTAAATACAACATAATACTGTGAAAATAGATTGAAAAACAATAAATAAAATAGAAAAATACACACACTGCATAATTTTCTATTAGTTTACATAATTGTATTGAAATACAGTTCTGAATCATTTGTATTCAATTTCAATTTCATTTTTATGTATATTTCAATTTCAAAAATATTGACTAACTTGTGACTGAGTCCTAGCTCGTGCACAGCCCCCAGAACAGTGGACAAGTTGCTGCGGTCGTCGCGTAATACGTGTGCAGCCAGGCGACGTAGCAGCAGCGCTGTGCTGTAGAGCAGTGCTGGGTCATGCGGTGCTACACGGCGAGCTCGAAGGAGGGCCGTGCGAGCCTCCCGCAGTTTGCCTGCGCACGCTAGTGCTCGCGCCAGGTATACTAACCCCTCCACATTGTGATGGCGATGAAACTTCTTCAGGCAATTTTCATACTGAGGACAACCATATTTCACAAATTAAACAAAAGCTACTTCTTCTGCCTTGTATATTAAGTTAACCCAAAAAATAATAATTTTAAATTGTATCAGGCATACGCAATAACACAATATTAGATTGCAAGCATGTGACATCTGACATGTGACCCATTATGTTATCATCAATATTTTATCAAGGCCAATACCTATTCATAAACACTATTGTTGTCACTGTGCTATTGACTTACCCCAAGGAGATACATAGTAAGATAGAGATACTTACTTACCATCACGCCGTTTCTCCGCGGGGGTAGGCATATAGGATAAAGCACCACACTCCTTTGTCCTGACACACAATTCTTGCCTCATCATACTTTAGACATCTTTTCATACAAGCTCGCCGATTGTTGAGCCTTCTAACAGAACCATCCTCCATTATCTGATTTACCTGGTTGTGCCAAGTCTTTCATGGACGTCCTCTATTTCTGGTGCCATCAACACTTGCGTCATATATCTTTCTTACCATTCTCTCCTCATTCATTCGTTCCATATGACCAAACCACCTAAGTGATCCTTTCTTAATCTTACTCACTATACTAACATCAGCTTTACATTCTTTACTCTGTCATAAATAGATTTGCCACATATATGCTTAAGTGATCTCATTTCTACTGCATTCAGTCTACTTTTGTTCTTCATCTGCCAGCTCCAGGTCTCACTTCCATACATCAGTGTCGGTACTAGGACTCCATTGTGCACCGCTAGTTTTGCCTCGGTTGACAAATTCCCGTTAGATATAATTCCATTCAAAGCGCCGTTCACTATTCCCTGCAGTCACCCTCTTTTCGATATCATTCTCAGCCTTTCCGATTCTATCAAACATACTTCCCAAATACACAAACCCATCTACTTGTTCCAAACATTCATTACCTACAAGTATTTCATTAAGTCATTGTGGAATATTTCTACTTTACTAATTTATAACATATAAGGGCTGGTTGTGTGATCAGTAGTAACTTTTTACTAACGGCCATAGTAAAAATCCTTCGCGGGTTGTTGATATATCAAATTTACTACTGTCAAAGCATAAATGGAGATGTCTATAGGCGCGACAAATAATCATGAAATATGCTTTATTTTATGCATTATCTAGGGATTTTTTTCGCATAGGCGTTCGAAATTTGTCAATTTGGTGGTGAAGATTTTCATATTATGTGCTAATTAATATATTAAACAACGAGATCATCATTGGATGAACTCTCATCACTAAAATAGCGGGATATTGAATGATTAATTGTCATATACTGCAATTTTCAAAGTATCAATGTGTCAATTGCTATGAAAATAGAACTAACTTGCTGGAGTCCTGGAACGAGGCGTGAACCACCGACCACCAAATCATTAGGCCAGCGTTTTAACCACTACACCAACAAGTTACTCAACAGAACAGTTTTGGAACAGTTATGAAAAGTCCACCATATATAACTATTGTTTCTCGTTTTTACTATCGAATATCGGAGAGTAAAATGAGTTTATTACAGGATGTACTTTTGAGAAGTAAATAATTCTTTACTAATGATCAAACAACCCGTTTTAGCAAACTTTTTTACTATAGTAAAAAGTTACTACTGATCACACAACCGGTCCTAAGTATATCAAAATTACACTGACAATAAGCTTAAGGCAAGAAAAATAGATTGATTTAAAGATGACAACATACAAGTTTATTAGCTTAATTTTGAATAGTTAAAATATTTGAAAATATTTTTTGTGGGAAATTTAATCACAATTACGTACCATTTGAATGGCGCTGATATATTGCTTTTGTTCCACATATATATGAGCAATATTCATCCACACATCACAGAAATCTGCAGTGGCTTCTCGTACTTGGGCGAATATATCTCTTGCCTCGTTGATACAACCTTTGTGCGCCAACACGGCCCCGATACCATTTGCCGCCCATATATTCTTGGGGTCGTTACGCAAAACTTGCTTGTACATGGCTAATGCCCTCTCTTGGTGACGTTTCTCCCGCTCCTTGTCTTTCGTGGGCTGGTGAAGGGTTTGAAGCCAAACATTACCTGTTATCAATATTAAAAATATTTAATGTTATCAATAGATTTTGTTTATTGCACAAGTGAGTAAATTTATCACAAAAGATTTTTTCAAAGACAGTGAAATTTGAAAAGGGCCAGGCAAGGCATTGTTGTGAGCTGTTCAAATACCTAACACAAGGAAGTCGCGACCCATAATTGAGTGCAATCGCAGCCACAAGTGTATTGTGTCAAGAAAACTAACGTATTAATGGAAAAAAGAGGAAGACCTGTCCCTTAGACTTCCCTTGCCAAGCACAAGAGCTAGTCTCTTTTTTGGAAAGGTACAGCGATATATAACAAAAATATATAACTTTAATTTGTAATAGAATCAAGTAATTCATATATAATATTAAATTGTAATTTTTTTTATAAAATGAGGAAGGATGTGCGGTTTGGGAATAGGGCTCCAGTCATATGAGGACACACAATATATAAACCATGACAGACGTGAGTTATAAGACTGTTTCCGAGGTAAGTTTGTAGAACTCCATAATCACATATGTGAAATTAAAGATTTGTTTTTTGATTTTACTGAGACGCGTTTCGCCTTTAAAGAGCATTAACAATTTAACTCAACAACTTGTATTTATAACTACAGTGGGGGACAGCTACTCAATTTTATTTACATAAGATGAAAAGGGACAACATTATTCATAGAAATTTAAAGGATTTCCATACATTTTTGAATGCTTTTAATTATTCTAATGTTATTTTAATGTACACTCTTGGTAGATATGTTTCAGAAAATTCTGCATAAAGCGAAACTGCATAAATCAAAGCATAGAACGCATACAAAAATGGCAGATAAGTTCCAGAAAATTAAAATCCATGTAAAAATCAAGTTCATATAAAATAGGTTCTAAAAATCCGTATAAAACGAGTACATACCATAGACATATGTATGTCAACATAAGAAAGATATTTTTTTTTTAATAAAATATGTAGCTCTATTAATTCAAAATAAATGTATAACACGTACATAATTTAAAACGGAATTGTAATTTTATTCCTCCTCCTCGCTGCTATATTCTAATTAAACCTTTTTTTTTTTCGGGTTGGCTCGAAATCACCACTGTTATCAGATTTTTATCCAACAGCAGGTTCTTCTGTATTAATCCTGATTAAATAGTCCGTAACTAATTTTTATTTTTTATTAAATCTTTGTAAATTTCTTAATACTGCGTGCAAATGCTTTTAAGGTTTAGTTGAAATTTAACAGCACGTTCGAGCAAAGTATTATATCGGATGTTTGGTTTAAAAAACTGCATAAATCGAGGGATGAGTGTAATATGTAGAAAATTATATAGCTGTCTTTTTAAATTAAACGAGTAGTATAAAAAAACAAGTCTTTTATTTTCACATATCTGAAGATTGTGTTCATCATTGGTTAGCATGCTCTGAATAGTTGGGACACTTTGGCTAAAGTGTTTTACTCTGTATCTAGTAACAGTATGTACCCAAAGCATCTTATAAGTAAGCATCTGCAGATGGGTAAGCAATTAAAACAAAGTACCTAAAGCAATCAGTGAGTATGCATCGGTGGATGTGGATGGATTTTTAAGAATTCTCTCAAATTTTTTTTGTCCCGGTCCCCACTCCATCTTGGCAAGATGCAGATTCCCCAATAAGGACCACGCATCTGGATGTTCATTGTTAATCCTTAAAGCCTCCTTGAACCAATCACTGGCTTCATAAATTTGTCCCTTGTCTCGAGCCATGCATCCTAACCTGCAATTTAAAACACCATTAGTTTGAAATTTAGAGGACGCATAATTCAAATTTTATATTATTATAAAATATAAAAATTTGAATTATCCAAACTCCATTAATATGAAATTCAAGGGATGAAAAATTCACAAAACTCATGACAAAAGGTGCTAAATTCATGTAAAAAACAAAAACATCTTGAAATTATGGAAAAAAGTGCAATGTTACATTTTTGTACCTTTGTTATTAATAATTTTTATGAGTAATGAGGGTCTGAAGATTATTTTGAAATACGAATTATTGTTTTTGAAAAAAATCCAAATTCAGCAGACTCCCGATTTCTGGTATCGGATCGGATTAACCGGGACGAAAGTCATTGAAAAAATATTTTTTATAATGAAAATGTTCCATATTGGCGGGCCAAACGCGTTTATAGAGTCGAACATGTCCGAAGAGTAATCTCTTAAAACATTTCTTTAAATACATATTTGATTGGTTTTAGTGGTTTATAAGGGTTAGTTGCATCCAGCAGTCATTGTTTCGTGTTCTTTATTTGTTTATAATAGAGCAAAGCACAGTAAATTATGACAGCGCCGGGGTTTGTTTGTTTTGTGCTGCTACAGTTTATATTTGCACAGCCAAAGCAAAATATTTTTAAGAGAAATTAAAGATGTAGAGTGATTTTAACGCGTTTTCTGACTGACTAAAATGGTGTAAATAGAGGCACAGCATCCAACAAATTGCTGTTCAAGGCTAACAACTATGCAGTATGTAATAGTCGCACGAGACTTCACCTCTAAGTTTCAAGCATTTATAGAAACCGAAGATCTTATGCTGGAGCAAATTTACAATGTCGATGAAACCAGATTGGAATTGAAGAAAAATTTCTCAAATTTGGAAGAAAATCATGAAGAATAAGTGTTACAAAATTTCTGACGAATAAATGGGTGCGGAATGTTGATAAGCAAACAGTATGTGATTGGCTTAAACAGATGAACGTGTAGTTGATCATAAAGCATTAAATGATGAAGATATTTTACAATGTGCGATGAATGATACCATGCTACCTAATAATGACGAAGAGGAATATGAGTTGGTTTCTACAGAAAAAATCAACTACATTATCGGTTTAAATTATGCAGGATTGCAAAGATACATTAGTATCCAAACAGGTTGACGTAAAAGCAACAAAGTGGTCTAAACAAAAATAAATATAAATACAATTTTTAATTATGTCTAACAATATGCAGGATCACTTCTTGACTACCTTGAGTGGCGGGATAACAGCACTCTCGCTGAAAAAATGATATTGAGAAAAGCAGAATTCGCCAAAAACCAGCAAATGGTAAAAAAACAATCCTCTTTACGTTTTTATAGCACTAAGTGATTCAATATTCTTTTAGTTAACTATGAATTTATAAAGTAAAAAATAATTGTGTATAAAAATATTTATGGTGAAAGTTATTTGACAATCCTGCAACATTTCGAGCGTTATTTGCCTCGTGCATAAATGCACACGTGCGCGACTTTCGGACAGTATAGTGGGTGAATTTTGTATCAATTTAATTAATCATTCAGATTTTTTTCAATATCTATCACATTTAATGGGAAGTTTACTGTATGTCAAATTTTAAACAGGGTTTTACTGTACATACCTTTAGTAACCTATAAATAATGTTTTATGCACCTAATATACAAATACATAAATTAAAAATAATATATAATATGAAATTAGCGTAAAAATTGTTTAAAATGTTATGAAATTTATTTTTTATATTCTAACTACCAAATTTAACAATTTTAATCTGATATGTTTAAATCTTATCTTAGCAATAAATACAAATATTTAATTACCTAAGATAACAATCAACATAATTTGGATGTTCTTTCAAAATATCTTTGTATAGTTTTTCCGCTTTATCAAATGAGCATAGCGCTTCACTTAGGCGGGCCAAATTATATGTTGTGGTTACAGCAATAGAATTATAATACTGCGGATCGTGCTCAGCTTCCGCTGTGGATCGCGCCAGGGCGTCTTCTAGATTATCTTTAGCTTCTTGAAGATTTCCCAGTCGGTAATGGAGAGACCCCACATTGTTTAATATTTCAGCTGGTATATCAGCATGAACTTTTTCCTTCAGAATTTTTGTAGCTGTTCCGTAAGCGGCTAAAGATCCCTAGAAAATAATGATTAAGTAAATAAAATGTATGCACATATATACAATACAAAGAGCAGAAACTATCCACGTCACATGTATATTCATTTTGAATTTGTTTTTCCATAACTAAGTCTTTTATTATTTAATAAAATAGGTCATTTTGTCAGACCTAATAGCGTCCTCTTTCATTATTAACCTTTTATTGCCAACTCAATTTGAAATAGAAGAGCCCACGGGTGAGACTAGGCTTTAAGGGTCTTGACTTATTTATCAAAATCTGGGACCTGTCGTCCACAGATGGCAAAATTATTTAAAAATATGACTTTAATCCCCTGCAAGTTCGCAAGGTCCAAAAGTATGTATAAACACGTTTATAACTTGGCGTGACATATAAAGCTTGGTATGTTAACGCGCTCATGGCATTTAAAAGGTTAACAAAAATTTGAAATCTCATTTTCTATAGAGAAGAACCCACATTTTATACTTTTCTAGAAAAACCCTGGCTTCCATTGACGTACAGTAAAAACTTCTTAATCAGAAATTCAAGGAACCAAAAATAAAAAATTTGAATAGCTCAAAACGTTAATCGAAATTCAAGCAACAATTTATTATTTGCAAAATTGGTAAAAAATCACAAAACTCAAAAAGATGCACTAATTTTGTAAAAAAGTATACATACTTTCGTAAATTCTGAGAAAATATCTTAAAAACCCAAAAAGTTTGGTTATTTAAAATTTTCAAATTATATGTTAATTTATGGCGCAAAGGTTTGAAAATGATTTTGATTTATGAATTATCAGGATTTTCGAATTAACCGGGTTAATCGACTATAATAGTGACAATTGGTCCTGAAAGTGTTAAAATTAAAGTTAATGTTAGTGTCAAAATTAAAAAATGATCTCAAATTTCAAATTAACGGGGTTCAAATGAACATGGTTTTACTGTACATAAAATTTAGGATCACTAGAACTAAATTTTAGGTATAATTTTTTTTTATTTCTGTTGAAAATTAAAAGTATTTAAGAAATATATTCAATACATTTTTTTAACAGTAGTGGTTAGCCAACAGTGTTTTAACTACCTGTAAATCTGTTTGTTCTAATATCTGGGCAAGTTCTATCCACGCCTCTACATCGTCAGGAAATTGGTCGGTAACCTTTTTTAAATGTGTTCTAGCAATGTCTCTTTTGGATTGAGAGCTGGAAGAAGCGTACAACGATCCGAGGATTTTCATTGTTTCATAATTGTTTGGTTGTGCTTTCAATACTTTTTCAAAGCATTGGGCTGCCTAGAAGTATGAAAAACAAAATTATTGTAATTAAAAACATAATAATCTTGTAGTCCAAATTGACAACTTTTCAGGAGTGCATTCATATGTAAAGTTTTAAGAAAATAATTTTATAAGTGTAAAAAATAATATTGACTACATTTACATATTAATTTGCAACAGTGTTGCTACAAATAAAACTTATTACTATATAATTAGAATGAACAAACATTTTCTGAGTCTCCTCTGTATATGTACATCTGACCCAAACCAAAATGCGGTAAAACGAAGGATACAGGGGCGAATTGTGTAGCTTGGTAATAATACTGGAAGGCTTGATCACAGTCACCGTGAGCATGGAAGGCTCTCGCCAGATGGTAACAGCTTTCTGCACGCATCGCTTCATTTTCAGTGTTGTGAAAGGCGTGCAGGGCCAAGTGCTGCACTTTGCTATAGTCCTGGAATAATGAATACCTATTTTAATAGTCATTGTTTCATATAAGAAGAAAATTTTGTTTGTAAGACGCACCTCCGAATTGGACCCCAAAACCACCCCAAACACCCCAACGCACCCCAAAACAGGAAAAAATGTGTGTCTTGTAATCGATGGAATATGTTAATTGAAAATTGATAACACAACGGAATGCCACTAACCTTTTTAAAGAAAAAATGATTAGCCAAATGATTCAAAACCATAGGATTTTTAGGATCAATGGCGTAAGCTTTGGACAACATTATGACTGCCATTTTATTCGATTCTGGATCCTGGAGATTCAATTTCAGGATGGATAAACCAACCAAAGCTCCGACGCAGGAACTGTCTAGTGCCAAAGCCCGTTCAAATGCCATTCTATAATTTTTAAAATGATTAATACACATATTGTAATTCCTTAAATATATTTGAATACAATGATACTTTTTTTTTTAAATATTCATAAGTGATGATTCATAAGGATAGAGATTCATAGGTATTCACTTTATTATCTTCATAGGAAAAAAATAAGAAATCAAATACTCATGACTTTCCTGAATAAATATTTTTAGTTATGCAAATAAATTATTAAAATTAAAATGCAGTGATGTAATATTCTGCCGGAGACTAAACTGCAGATTCGGTAAGGATTCCATGGGTAGTAAATTCAGTGAACTGAATTGCGGTGAATCATTGATACATATCCATAATAATATTGCGCTTCATCATCTTTTATCTATGACTTCTATCTGGATATATCATTGGATTTGGATGGTTTGGATCTGTACATGTAAGTGACATTGCCAGTAAGACAAAATTAGACATATTCGTCAAAGTAGCGAATATATCAAACCTGTTTTTAATATCTCTAGGTTGAGATTACTTAAATGTTTTCAATTTTATATATTCAATAACAGTACGTAAATATATATTCAATTTGAAATGTACATTGTCTTTAAGAAAAAACATACATTAGCGAAATCATACAAATTTTTACGACTGGCAAGTATATTGAGCATCTGTCATCTTGGGTTGCACATTCTTTTCTTATTTATGGTTGCACTGTTAAATGCGACATGAGATGACGGATGAATGTTTACGTTTGTTCAATAATCATTTATGTAGTAGACATGATCTCAATTTTTTCAAGAATGTCTTTAAGTGGATATATATATTTCAAAGTTGATACATATGAATACCGTTTGTACAATTCTTGGGAGGGCAATACAGGTCGTGTAACAGTCATTATCAGCTGCGAAGTTGCCACTAATGGCCGTGTAGTGGCCGCGAAGCTACCATAATAGCTGCCCGCAGGGCCTAGTATAAAATACAGTACTGCTTAGTAATTTTGGTTTCACACCTCAGAATAGAAGCTTCATAAATTTACCTTGCTTTTTCTTGATTGTTAAGTTTCAAGAAACAGTGACCCATACCGAGTCTGAGGGCTGCTGGACAATTGGGGTTGGTTCGTAAAGCCTTCTTATAAAAAGCAAGGGCGCCTCTGTAATCTTTCTTGCTGAAAGCAATGCACGCCTTGCCCAGCAGCGAAGGGATGTTGTTGGGAGACTGGTTCAGCACAAAGTTGAACTGTGCATCGGCTTGTTCCATCTTGTCGCCCTCGAGCAAGCAGAAGTATGCACGGCCCAAAAGATGATTCTGATAAGCAAAAATACAATGTGGATTAATTCGGTGTACATTTAGATTTACGTATCACATTTCAAAAACTTTTCATGACCTACTAAAAATCCACCAGTGGATTCACACAGTTTGAGAACTGCTGGAATAGAATCTTGTCCAGAAAACATCCAATCTGTTTGTACATGACATTGCAATATTTTTTCTGACAGTTAATTAATTATTAATTTGCAATCACGATAAATCCAACTAAGACAAATAAATAAGATTATAATATTGGGGATGCCCTCAACGGTATTTATTTAGTATATAATGATAGTGTAGTATATAGTATTAATGATGAGCTAAACCATTATTGTGATTGTTTGATTGGTATTTGATTTTAACAATGATTGGTAACTGTTGGAGGTTTAGTTTCTGATGTACCGGTGATTGTTCACTGAATTACAAATAATCAGTTACCAATCATTGTTACAATCAAACAAATCTCACAATCACAGTTAAAACTAGCAGAAAAGCAACTGTTAATGTCGGCTGCTATTGTGGCTGCTTAAAAGACAGGATTTTTGTAGAATCTATATTTTAACGCAGAAATACCTCATTACATTGCTTTGACAATGCACCAAGTAGTGTGCCAGTAAGAAAAAACAAAATATTAGTAAAATGATACATGTTATACAGAGTGTCTCGTAGCTAGTTGTCCAAACTTCAAGAATAGGTAAATCAAGTAATTTAGAACGAAAAATATTCTTGATAATTTGTCGATTTTCCCCCTGCCTGTCGAGTTATTAACTTCCTATTTTTTTATTTTTCAAAATTTGCATTCAAAGGTTAAGTATTATGTCATACATTCCATATATGAGAGTTCGATGAACTCAATATATACTGACCCACAAATACAAAAAAAAAATTGGAATAAATGAAAACAATAACTAAAAATAGAGTAAAAAATAAATAAACAAATTAGAGTGAATGTATATTTAATTTGAGCATAGTGAACAAAATTGAAAAAGGGTCGGTTAGGTGGTTTGGCCATGGTATATGACGTGAGTGTTGATGGTACCAGAAATAGAAGATGCCTGCAGAAGACTTGCCATGATCAGGGAAACCAGATACTGAAATAGGGTCCAATTAAAAGTCTCAATAATTGACGATCATGGATGAAAAGATGTACGAATGTGGATGAGGTGAGAGTTGTGTGTCAGGACAGAAGAGTGTGGCGCTCTATCCTTTCTGCCTGCTCCCAGGAAAAGGAATATGATGGTGTTAAGTTAGCTAAGTTATATCAGATATATTCACTGTTGCATCAAAACATTTTTGATGTGATATCTACTAATAAATTAAAATAATACTACACACGTATTAACCCTTAACTAAATGTCAATACTTGAAGGTACATTACTGGATAAGATATACATTTTTATCATATTTTATTTTTGGATAGTGAAGAAGAAATGCAACAATTGTTAATACTGCAAGATAAAGCAAGATAATATTGAAAAGAAATAGATAATAGATATCAATATAATGTTGGAAGAATTTAATATGATGACCTTCAAACAGAAAATATATTTCATAATCTCTAAATGTTTTTTTTATGTAAATCATTATGAAACGAGAGGAAGAGATAGAATGAGACTGTCATTCAGAAGGAAGAGAACCAAATATGGTATAGAGTGCAATGAAGAATGGAATGCCAGATGTAAGGAGAAAAAAATTAAACTTAGTAAAAATGTGCTACATAAGTTCTAGATAGGTTTTAAAAATGGATAGATGTTAGAGCATACATATAAATATATATATTATCCCCAGAAAGATTAATAAATTAATAATCCTTGAACAATAGCCCACCTCAACACAGGATAATCCTAGTAAGGGGGCATTATTTTTAATAAATGCAAATAATGATGATGTATTGACTCTTACCTGGTCGTACATAATAATTTTATCAGCGGTAGTATACAGGAGGGTAGCCTTGGTAAATAGATCTCTTTTCTTATCTTTATTCTTTTCTCTGTTGGCCTCCTGAACATAGTAAGCTGCGAGCATGTCCAGTGCCCGCATCTGGTCCTTTTCATAGTCTCTGTATTCAACATTTGCATCGATTCGAGATGCTTCCAAGATTTTGAGAAAGTCATCGATCTTGCCTTGCTTGTAGTAAGCGAGCTAAATTAAATATAAAAATATTTATTATCTAAAGTATATATTGTAGAATGTATTATAATAAATTGCAAAACATAAGTTATAAAATATCAATATAATTTTTCATGAAATACATGGAAAAAGACGTACTGATACGCTGACCCAAGTGCTGAGCTGAGATCTTTCTTGTCGTAAGATTCCAAGGACTTCGCCTCCGTGGGGAAGTTGCTCGGGATCTAGTTCGATAACCTATAAAAAGAAATACATTCTTAGGTTATACGGCAAATTTATAAAAATACGGTAACATATAAAAAAAAAGTAAATTTACCTCATCCGTATCACGGAGAGGTATCTCCAACGATCCCGACATCTTGGTAGATTGACTATGAACTAATTTTGATACATAATAAGGTATAAAGGTTTACAGACCGAAACACAAGCAAAATTGAAAACTAACAAGCCTTTGAAACGTCGCCAAATGTCAGAAACGTAAATTAATAAGAATTTTTTCTATGGCGTAAATATATCTTTTATCTATGGGCGTAAATCAAATGAATAGATATTACAGTACATGTAGCTATACAGTATAGCCCATAGATAAGGTATAGCCTATGAGTATAGCATGAGCATAGCTCAGAAGGATAAATATTATAGATTCAATACTATAGATAAGAAAAGAAAATAATACGAGGGACTGTAGACCGTCATGGATTAAATGCTAACACGAAAATTATCTTAAGATCATAGATAACTTAAAATACAGACAACCGCATAATTATTTATATAGGTAATACCTATATAATTAATTTGCATTTATGAGGCGCCGACTGACCTACATTAGTGTATTGTTTACTTTTAGCTTGGAGCTGGCAAAAAAGAAACGAACGCAGACTGAATGCGATGGAAATGAGATTGGCATATTTGTGACAGATCCATATATGATCGAGTAAAGATGAAGAATTTATGTGAATACGTTTTCAAATGGCTCGCTTACGTGGTTTGGTCGTATGGAACAAATGAATGAGGAGATAATACTGAAAAATATATTTGACGCAAGATATATGAATGTGGAAGAGGCGAACATTGTGTACCAAGACTGACAAGTGTGACGCTCTATCCTTTCTGCCTGCTCCTGCGGAGAAACGGCATGATAGTAGGTTGTTCACTTCACTAGTCTGAAAGGACGATTCTCGAGACGAGATTTTTTCTTTTTTTTTTCCATGGTGTTCCCGCTTGAATTTATTTTTTAACCAAAAAGGGACGATTCTTTGTTCCGGAGAACAGAAGGGCTACGGAAGTCATAACCTTTGTTTTGTTATGGCGCCAGCTATTGTCCATTTAGGAGTTGATGATTGTTCGGGTAGTGGGATCGTACTTCTCCCATTATTGATTTCACCCGTAGACGAAATAAATCTTAGGAACAACGCCTTCAAGGAAATGTCTACTTTATTTTAAACTAGTCTGCTTTCTGTCAAAATTTACGATCTTCGTTATATATGGACCACCACGACTGGTGAAGACAAAATAGCCCTCATGCGTTCGCGATATTATTACGCAATTAATAGCGATGTTGGGGCATAACAAAATCAACGCTTATGAATATTAGTTATGTAATTTTCGAATAATATTAAGAAGCATATATAGGAAAAAAAAGTGGAGAGCATAACTAACACACGATAGGAAATACAGATCACTGAATTCATAACAATTATTTTTTTTCGTCTACTTTCAGTTCTAACCGCAGTGATCATGTATAAACATAGTAATATGATACACAGCAAATACAGCAGTCGAAACACACACAAGTCGAAAGTAATGGTATTCGAGAGGGAGGAAAGCAAAACACCGTGCAAAATACTTGTAGTTAATGAACAAGAATATGAGTTTTTGAATTTGGGAAGTATGTTTGATAGAAACGGAAAGGCGGAGAAAGATATTGAACGGAAGATGACTGCAGGAAATAAAGTGAACGGCGATTAGAATGGAATTATATCTAACGGGATCTTATCAACCGAGGCAAGACTAGTGGTACATAATGGAGTCCTGGTATCAACACTGATGTATGGAAGTGAGGCTTAGAGCTAGCAGAAGAGAAACGAAAGTAGACTGAATGCAGTGGAAGTAAGATCGCTTAAGCGTGTATGCGACAGATCCATTTATGACAGAGTAAAGAATGTAAAGTTGATCTTATTGTAGTCAGTAAGAATAAGAAATGATTATTTAGGTAGTTTGGTCATATGGAACGGAAGAACGAGGAGAGTATGGCAAGAAAGATATATGACGCAAGTGTTGATGGCTCCAGAAATAGAAAATGTCTGCGGAATACTTGGCATGACCGGGTAAACCAGATATTGGAAGATGGTCCTGTTAGAAGCTTTAATTATCAGCGATCTTGCATGATAAGATGTATGAATGTGGATGAGGTGAGAATTGTGTATCAGGAAAGAAAAGTGTGGCCCTTTATCTTCCAGGATCCTCTTCACCTCCTTACTGCATCGGTAGAAACGCCGTGACAGCATATTTGCACGAACGCTCAACTGTCTCTTCTGCCGTTCTGTCATCATCGTCTTGTCCATTTGATTATTCCTATTTGACCTTATTTTGAACGCTCAATTTCGTCCTGTCCAGCCGCACGGGAGGGATATTATCGGTTTACATTTATCGATAATCGAACGATCTTCTGAGCACGTGGGAAAACGTCGTGAAGGTAAGTAAGTTAGTAAACAGCAAATTTCAACGATTAGACAATCGAATTACGATTTTGGAACGAAAGTTATTACATTCATTGTATTAAATTCATTGATATCAGACTGTTATCGTTAAAAATGTTGATATTATATTAGTTTTTGTAGAAAGTAACGTCCATCAATGCTGAACTCAACAGGCTCATTATTTTTATTTACACAACGTTTCAAAAAAAAACCGCGTTCAAATACATGTTGAGTCATGGTCATATGCATAGATAAGAGATATACTGTCATATAGTCATGGATCATTCATGAATTGAATAATGAATACGTCAAGGTCAAATATGCGTCAAATCAAATGGTCAAACGTCAACACTCAATACGTAACGTATATCTCTTATCTATGCACGTACCATCGTCGTGCTTTCTTGTCTGTGGTCGCGATTTTTCTTGGTGCATTTGTGTTAATTTGGATGATTTTTTTTTTTTCCTTTAAATAGATCGTTATTTTCGATGACATCGTTGGTCTGTCCGGCTTCTAATTCACCCTACTCAAATGATATTTCATTGAAGTGTGGATTTACGACAAACTATCAAATATTTATGTTACTTTCCACTGTTCGTTCTTTTGCCGGCGGTCTAAGGATGTCTGAAAACCTTCTGTCGGTCGATTTTGAAGTGTTTGGGAGGGTTCAAGGAGTTTTCTTTCGGAAGGTTCACAATTTTTCTGAACATATTTAACGAATTTTTTCCCTTTTAATATATTAATAACAATTTTTTTCAGTGTACGCAAGATCAAGCGAAGTCATTGGGTATCAAGGGTTGGTGCAAAAATACCCTTCAAGGCTCTGTACAAGGGCAAATGCAGGGGCCTGTCAAAGATGTACAACTAATGTAAATAGTTTTATTTATGGAATACTTTCAGTAAATGGAAATCACTATTATAGGAATACACACTTTGTGGATTACCAATATAATTAGCTTCTTTTTTTGCGAATCTTTCAGTTTTACCACATTTTATTTAAATCCACAATCTTCCCGTTCCGCTTGCTCTATTTTGGGGATTCAGTTTATTTTTTACATAAAACTCATGTAGTTACACTATTCTGTATAAATTAAAGAATTATTTTGATAAACTTTTATTTTAAAACTTAAAATTTTCTGCTACATACTTTGCTATTGAATTTATTATAATTTGATTATAAAATGTGATGATATCTTTGTGTAGTACCAATAATCTGGCGGATGAAAACTTTTTAATCACTATCGTTTACGTACAAAATATAGTTATCCTACAATCTTTTTGTCTCAATTGTTTATCTCATTGCGAGATAAATTTTCTATAAGTACATATTAAGTATCGTAGTGTGTTTAGTTTATTATGAAATGTAAAAGTGCAGACATATTGCTCGGTTGATGGAAAAGTAACACAATTCTAAATATGTACACAAACTTTACAAGAGATGATTCTGAAAGTTTTTATCAATTTCAATGGAAATAAAATTTGTCAGCTATATTTTAGTATACTAATTTCAGTAATCTATTATCTTTTCATGTTTGTACATTGTTTTCAATGACCTGCCATCTGGCAATTCAATCTAGAAATGTTTATAGGAGATGAAAGATTTGTTAAAATAATAATGACTGTTTAGGAGTCATTTTTAATTTATAACATTTTTTCATAAAGCACTACACTATTTTGGGATGTTTTTCATATAATATGTAATAATAATATCAAATAATTTTTATAGCGCCATTTTTGTAAAAAATTTCACCTCAAGGGCGCTTTACACATAAACTGTTTATAGTCCTATGTTTTCTTTGTATTTAAAATTAAAAATTGTCATTTGAACTTATGGAAATGATTTTTTGAAAAGGCGAATTTTTAGTCTCTTAAATAAAGTCTGATGCACTGTTTCTTAGGACGGAGGGAAAAGAGTTCCATGGTTTTGGGTCTGCCACCGCAAATACCCATTCACTAAATTTAGACTTCTGGAAATGACTGGTCGGTTCTACAACCCTTCCTGCGGCTGACCTGAGAGTTTGACATGTACTATTCAAATTGCTGGGATACAAAGCTCTTGAAGATACCGAGGCACCATGTTATGTGTCGTCTTGTACATCAACCAGCACAATTTAAATTCAACTCTTTTGGGGAACCAGAGCCAATGTAGCTCAGCTTAAAAAGTCCATATATTATTTGTGCTGCCACGTTTAGAATATATTGTAGTCTATCCAGCTGATACATTGGCAGGCCAGCATAAATGCTGTTACAATAGTCCACACATGACACCACAAATGCATTTATAAGTAGACGGGCTGCCTCAGAAGGAAGATGTCACCGAATACTTTTTATCGGCCTCAGTTGAAGCACTGATAGTTTTGCTGATATGTGTATTCATTGAAAGATCTGAATCAATGTGCACGGCCTACAATTTAACTGCAGATTTAGCATTCGCAGACATTCATTTCTGTATTAAGTGTTGCCTTCTTGGTGGTTGCTATCCATGCTCTGTTTTGGATGGATTCAATGTAAGTCTATTTTGTGCTAACCACTGACCTATTTTTTCGATGCGCCTTGCAATTTTTCCTTTTAATACTGGTGTCATCCAGCTTACAGAAAAATAAAATTGCATAACGTCGGTCATAATCCTAACGATATTATTATATATTCTATATCTTTCGTATATAAAATGATGTTAGAAGTAGATGTAATGGAAGTTGAATTTTGAAATCGCACCGATTGTGATCTATTACAATGATATGATTTAAATCAATCATGTGGATTTCCATATACCCCATAGGTTTTTTTTGCAGTCTCAAGCAAGATTTGATGGTCAACTGTGTTAAATGCAACACTCATATCTAAAACAGCGAGCAGGACTAAATGCCCCGAGTCAGTAAGTGTTATAATGTCAGACAAGACTCGAACCACCCCTGTTTCTGTAGGCGTTCGAATGACGTCTGTATGCATATTGCATTTTGGGAAATAAGACATTTTCTGTTAAATACATATTAATACAACATGATACAACCTTTTCCATTATTTTTGAGAGAAGCAGCAGATTAGAGACCGGATGATAATTTGTGAGGTCTAATTGAGGATTTTTCATTAGTGGAGTCACGTGGGACATTTTCATAAAGTCTGGAATTCTTTCATAATTTGCACAATTCTGCATTTTTTTAAAATTGTGTCACTTTTTTTATCAACACTGCAATATTTTTATGGTCATCATTGGATAAAATATACTTTATATTCTTAAATATTTAAGGTCTATTCATTTGTAAATGTGAATAATAATATTTTTTATAGGAAAGAATGGCTTAAGAAGACCGGGAGTCCACAAAGTCAAATAGAGAAAGCAGAGTTCAAAAATGAACATCAAATTAGTGATTATTCATTTAAAGTATTTGAAATTATAAGAAAATCCTAAAAAAAATATGTTTTTTTTTAGTTTGTGGAAGCTTTAGGCTAATTAAATTCTTATTTTAAATGAATATAATAAAATGACTTTAATTTTAAAAACCCCCATAAATCGCAGTATTACTTTATTGAAATTGTGTGATATTAAATTTATTTAGATTAATTAATAAATAAATTGTTTTAAATCCGTTGATTATAATTTTTTGTGATGTCTTGTTATTATGTATTTTTAAATTATGATTTGTCATTAAAGTCTAGTATTGTATGCTGAGTTTTATTCATTTGATTAGCAATGTGAGATTGTGCAGCGTGGCATTTGTTTGAAAAAAATAATACCTCTATCAATTAGCATTCTACATTTTATAATATAAGATCACTTTGATCTTGAAATTGGACACCGCTTTATCTGAACACAATTAATTTTTTTTTATGAAATTAGTAAAAATTATGCAGAATAAAATAGTCAAAACTGAATACCTAACAAATGAGAAATTATGCAAGAGAGTGATTTAAAGATTTTTCTGTAGTGATGGTTAAATCGTTATTTAAACTTATTGTGATTGTGTTTGAGTGTAACGATGATTGGTAACTGAGTAATGACTGGTACACTAGAAAGTAAACCTCTAACAGTTATATCTTAGTTACTAATCATCTTTAAATCCCTGTTACCAATCATCATTACAATCATAGTCAGATACAATACAGTTTACCATCACTGGTATAGATATCTTGTAAAAGTATCTGTTTGATATTTCATTAAATTGATCATATTTGTTGTAATAAAAACACTCTAATAAAAAAAAATTGCGTTTAAAACACATAAAAGAATACAAAATATATTTTTAGTTAGCTTGTATGAGTTGTCATTTTTAGTAGACATGCATAAAGATCATTTGGAATCAAGTTTTTACAAAAAAAAGCATTTAATTTATTTTTGCAGTTAATCAATTTTGGTTGTACGGTGACGATATATGAGTCCCTGAGTGAAAAGGTAAGATTATTTAAAATAAGTGTTTTTTAAGACTGATAAATATGTATTTTCCATAGGTGTAATAAGAGGTAAGTATATTCATGATACACATCTTTTTCTTTAATTTCTCTATACTTATTTCACACATTAGTAGTATGTTCTTAAGTAGTCGCTAATAGCTTATTCTTTTTTGGCGGTCCCTCATTACGAGGATAACGTCTGCCATGGTTAACAATTGTGAGTCCGAGTGGCTGAGGAGTCCGATTCTCGGACCATACACCCTTCCACATGTGCATATACATCTGCTGGGCAGGGGGGTTCTGAGTGATGGATCTTCCGCCTTTTCTTTCCTCTTTCTCCTTTTTTCGGTAATTGTGTCAGTCCTCTTCTGTTCGCAAGTTTCCCTTGCACAATGTACTTTTTGATGTCATTGTCCTCGGTGGTGGCTGCGGTTTCCCAGTGTTCGGGATCTACTCGGATTCGTTTTCAGGGTGTCTTGAATCTTTTCCTTGGTCCACTCTGTTTTTTGCCGTGAGATAGTTGCACGAACTTAACTTGTTTGGGAAGCCATGTATCTATACGCACACAGTGACCTGCCTATCGTAGTTGGTGCTCCAGGATCATAGTTTCGATACTAGGAATGTTAATATCTTCTAGGACACTTAAGTTTGTTCTGCGCTCTTCCCATTTTATGCCTAAGATCTTCCTCAAGCATTTGTTGTGATACTTCTTGAGGGACTTTGGATTACAGCTATACAACACCCATGATTCGCATTCGTATAGTAGTGCGGGCAATATTATAGCACAATAGCCTTGGTGCTTTTGCGCAGCTCGTGGTTATCAAATAGACGTGTCGGTAGTTTGCTGAATGTGCAACTTGCACTTTGTATTCTGTTCTTGGTTTCTACATCTACGTTAGCCTCTTGTGATATGTAACTACTTAGGTACGGGAAGTATTCTACTCTCGAGAGGTGTCCCATCACACTAATATTTCAATGGGTCCTTTGTATTCTAGCTGCAGGTTGGTGCAGAATTTTGATCTTAGCTGTGTTTAGATTGAGACCCAAGGTTTTCAAGATCTGTTGAAGGTCTTCTTCAGTTTCCACCAAATTGGCACAGTTGTCAGCATAGTCTAATTCTGTTATGGACGCGAATGTCATTTTAGTTTTTGGGCGCAATCAGCTGAGGTTAAAGAGATCTTTGTCCATCTTGTATTATTTCTAACTATGTACATAACAGCAGAGAGATGAAGAGTATTGGGGTAATGGCGCAGCCTTGTTTAATGCCCATCTTTATTTTAAAAGGTGAGCTGCAAGGCATGCCCCCCATATTTTATTATTTCATCAGGATGTCTTGATTAAGGATAAAAAGTCATAGATATATGACAAGATTTACAAACATTATTATTCTCAAAGTAGTCTGGCTGAACATTCCTCTGGGATATGTGCACTCAGCATGACCTTCATTGCTCTGATGTTTAGCTAGACTTGAGTGCCCCAATGCATCTTGAAGTCATTGAGATATGACAAGATTTTTAGACTAGTTCATACTATTTTGCTACCACTACTTTGTTCAGTTGAATAGCCAAAAGGCACGTGTGGGCCATCGTGAATGCCCCCAAATACCAACCGATCGGAGCCTAGTAAATAGAAATAAAATAGACGACGAGATCGCGATAAATCAAAAACTGATAGTATACAATAATGAATGGGCAGGTTAGGGAAAATGATGTAATACCTTTTTGTATTTTGTCTCGTATTCAATGAGTTATATTGGTTTATTTGGTTTGTGAAATATGATTTGTTTGCTAATTTACCTAATTGGACCATACATTTTAAAAATCTGTTAAAAAATATATGTTATAAACTGTTTTTTAGCTATACAATACATATTATATGTGTCTAAGAAAAAAGTTGTAAGTATGTGCGAATTTTGTTCAGGTATCAAATGTTTGGGGGTTAGGACGGTGGTTAAATGAATAAATGTGATTGGCGTGTGTCGAGAGGTGTTTATTGTCTGTATGAAGACAGATAGAATGAAAGAAGATGCACGTGTCTTATGAAATGAAATGAAGCGAATTGGCAGTCTTGCTCGGCGAGCGCGAGCCGGCAAGACCGCCGTTGTGAAACGATGAAACTGGAGAGATTGCTTGGCGGTGAATCGAGCCAAACTTGTAGCAGCAGCCGGCAACGTTGTCGATGCCGACTGAGATGGCGGTGGATATGAATTATGATCGCTACAAATGCATTAAAAAAAACCCATATGTACCTATTATAATTGTATGTAAAGTTATAATAAAGAAAATTTCCCATGTGCAATTGAAAGTGAGATCTTGATAAACTGTGTAATTATTAAGAAAATGTATATAGAGATGAGTTTAATCGTAATTAATTATAGGAAAACGGCGTGTACCGGTCCAATATTGTTAGTGCTGGATTCTGAGTTTTATTTAATATATTATCAT
This sequence comes from Eubasilissa splendida, assembly GCA_031772225.1. Taxonomy (NCBI): domain Eukaryota; kingdom Metazoa; phylum Arthropoda; class Insecta; order Trichoptera; family Phryganeidae; genus Eubasilissa; species Eubasilissa splendida. The sequence continues at coordinate 11,593,844 of CM062853.1, read as the reverse complement.
GTTATTTGGATAAGATGGACAAAGTTAAGTGATTATATAAGAAAATGAACAACACAAGTCATTAATTATAAAAAAGGTTGATAAATAAAAAGATAATTAATTTTGGGCGGAGTCCAAAAATTAAACGTAAAATCAGACGTAGCACCTCTGTCAAGAAAAATGGGTCGATGAAGCGTCATCAGTCCTGGAAGGACAAACCGGCCGACCACACTTGAGGACACTCCCTCGCCGCAACAGCTTTAAGAAGGATAGAACTCCATTGTTCAGATAGTTGTGGGTGGTTGGCCGTTGGTATCAAAAGTCGGAAGATGCCGTGAGTATCGGTAGTTGTCAGTTAACGATTTGTATCAGAAGTAAAAAGAGAGAGTCGATCTTGAAAGTCCATCGGCACAGTCAGTGAGTGCTTCGCCAGCACCACAACGGAAGGGGAATCCAGAAAATGTCGGAAGCTAAATGGGACCAAGTGCGCCTGTAATCACTAAACAAGTCGGATGGGACGAAGCATTAAATCCAGAACAAACGGCGAACAGTGATGTAGTAGACTATCGCACGAGTTGAGCGAGCGGAAAGCAAACGGCTGGCAGACAGAGGCAGCTAGCACAACGACGTGCAGAAGCGCAGACAGCTGACACCAGGGAAACGAAGCGATGCGGAGGACAACGCTGTCCCTCATTCGGTTGAAGATCGGACACGACGACCAGCACGCATAATATAAAGTAGAATTAAGTAGAGTTAAGAATATAAAACTGTCCATTTGTGTCACTGTAGATATATGTTGTAGAAAATAAATACTCGATCCGTGCGTTATTAGTGTTTAAAAATTCACCTGTCTTCCTCTATAATTGTAGTATCAAATAACGCTGTGATACCTGGGAAATGGATCGAGGAGCGAAACATTTACGAAGTGTGAGGTGTCGCTCTAATGAATCATAAGAGCAGGGCTCATCATTTCTCTGTTATTTCCATTTAAAATCAAACCCCCATTTCAGTATTATATTATAATTTTACAATTTTAATAATTATTTACCTCGGCAGGTCCTGTAATCTGTGTGTGTCTATGGTTCTCAACATTCTTCTTCTTCTTTCCTTGCAAAAATGAGTTATTTAATGGTTATTTATTTCTTCATTTGCCAAAAAAGTATCTAAGTATTCGGCATTTATTTTGCATTTGAGTCTTTTTCTAAATGAATAGTATACTTCTTCCTATATAATCTTCAAAGCAAATCTAACATGATGAAATACTCTCCTATTATTCGGGGTTGGAGGTAAATAAATATATTTATGACATTTAACCTCAAAATATTTGTTCAATATAGATTAATTAGCGGTATCGCGTATATACATTTATAAATATTCTTTAATAACTTGATAATTTAATTAATTAATTTTTCTGAAATATTGTGACTTTTAGATCGACCAAGTGCTTACAGCCATGTACAGTTATTACGACTTCAAGAGGGAAAACCTATTCTACTTTAGCCGAAGCACCAGAAAAATCTGAGGAAATTATTATTCCACAAAGAATACATCGAGGTCCCACTGACATTTTACAGGCATTGGCTGGTACGATTGGACGTGATCCCACAGCACCGCATTATAAGTTAGTTTCATATTCATTTGGCCAATTAGTGTTTTATGGTTTGATTAGCGATGACGAATTTTTTTTTACAAGTAGTACGAGCATGAACCAATTTAAATAAAAATCATCACGTGTCGGATTAATAAAATGAAAAATACTATAAAAATTCAGAACATGTTTTTCGTTCCAAAATGTAGACTTACATTGAATATCTGTGTCACAACATTCTTATTAAAAATAACAGAAAATTGACTATTTTTTTTAAATAGCATTGTGTTAACGAAACCATTCTTTCTGAAACAATTATCCACTTCCTCTTTACTCAATACTCAGTTTTTGATTTTTATTCAGGCATTTTGATAAGGGTATATTTTAAAATGACCAGTTGTCTCAGATTATGCGGGATAACTGTCCTGGACTGGACACATTTAATTCCGTCATATGGTCGCCTCACTACATTGTTCACTCGACGGCGGTTGAAAGAATCCAGATAAAGTTTAATTTTAAATTAAATATAAGCTCTGAGGATATCAATTATGATTATCTCCTTAGCCGTCTGAAATTGTTAAAATTATCAGTGAGATGTACGATGACTAACCTTATATTTCTATACAGGATTATCAATGGTATGCTAGACTGTCCCCAGATTGTTGATCTGTTTGTCTTTCATCGAGACACAATTTATTGTTCTATTACAGGGGTAATGTCAGAACACATTTATTAGCTAACTCCGCAGTCCCCAGATTGCATTCTTTGGGGAATTAATATGCGGAGGTAGTCAACATTTTTGTTGTAAATTTAATACTTTATAGGACTACATTATTACAATTTTTTGTGTCTTAACTCAATGGTGATGGATAAATTATTTTACTTCACATTTTATATTTATTTTTAATTTTGATTATGAAAAACATGCTGATAATATATAATTTTTTTCTTTGTGTATTGCACTTCTGACACTGTTCTATTATTTTACAAATTATGTTAATGCCTGAATAGGGCGTGTATAATAATAATAATAATAATAGTAATAAATTAATATTTAGTGTCCGTACAACAAAATTTAAAAAGTATATGGCAATTTTTAATATTAGATTATTAGAATATTCAATAAATTTTTAATAATAACTAAATTCAGATAGTCACGTTGAAGAAACAACTGTACATTTACAGACAAATTTCTTTTTAAAAAAAAAAAAATTTCGCATTCCGACAAAAAACATCTGGTATTGGTAAATTTAAGTTTTGTGTCATGTAATTTGTTTGGGTGCCAGTAATAGAAAAGTACACTGGCACCCCCTCTATCTCCTCATTAATCAAAATTAATTTCAATGTTCATAGCTTATGTGCATTGCTACCTCAGTGACATATTTCCACATTCCCATAGCAGCAGGCGATTAGAGGTCCATGACATTCGGTTCTTGAGAACAACAAAAAAATAGATTTTCATTCTATTTAATTGAATGTAGTTATGTGGGAAGTAGCCAGGCTCAGACAACTCAAATTGAGATAACAGCGCTTTTGTGAAAATATTAATAATCATACATCCATACAATAACTTAAATGTCTTTACCTTTAAAACGATAAATAATATACATAGCTACCAAATTTTATATGCTTTTTAAGAGGATTTAAAAATAGATTTTAGAGGTTTTGGTATTTCTACATATTATTAAGCTTTTTTCGATTTTAAAATTGGGTTTTTCCACAGATCATAGACATTCCATAGACATGAAATAAAATGTACATATAGGAGAGGGGTTTGGAACATTAGTTGCGGGACGAGGGGCATTCTACACACATTTGTGGAAACATAAATCCGATAGTTTGACATATTTATGCAACAGTAAAAGTATTTACTCTTCGTAAAATTGTGTAATCTTTGTGTAAATAAGACATATTTTTTACATTAATGCATATTATATTGTCAGTTCACATTTTTGTTCCAATCGAGTCATATATATATTTAAAAAAAGTCGCAAATCTATTTGATTGCCTAAGTGGTACCAAAGTGATCACGTGGGTGACACCAAATTGAATATATTAAAACAAGGAATTTGCATTAGTTCATGTTTATATATTTGGTAGGTAGTCTGTGGGTTTTTGCAATTAACAAAATTTTCAAAAGGTGATTATTATAATTTTTTATTTGAATATGACCTGTTTTTGGCAGAATAGAGATTTGAACTTAGTGCGTTCGGTGAAAAATAAAAACAATCTCATTTTTCAAAATTGTAGACTGGTTGCTTTCTGCATAACTATGTTCAATTTGTATTTAAAAATTTCTACTAAACTAAAATACATTTTGCAAATAAAATTCTAACTTTGTACACGTGTCACCAAAAATGAAGTGTCAGATTGTGACTCGTGTATTATGGATTCACCATCTCTGGATTAGACTATGTATGATGTTATTATCATTTCTAGGTACCACGATGACCCGTTTCTTATTCCAACATCCAATTACAAAAAACGTGTGTATGCCATGGCCCAAGAGTCTGGTAGAAAAGCGGCTCATTGGATACGACAAGAACACAAGGAATTTTTTACACTCACAGTTTCTGATCCACCATTAAAGTTGAAAACACCCTATAAAAATGCTGACCCTCCTATTGAAGCTTTTGTGCCAAAACCCGTGTACGATGACAGCATTGAGGTACGACATAGCCAAAATTTGATTTGTTGTGACATTACGCATCATCTTATAAATCTAACATAATCTAGAATGTTTGATTTATATAACATTTATATAAAGCAGCTCTTGATGTTGGTTTGTTTTTGTTGCTCCATATTATTATTCTGTTTGTGTGACCTTAACAATTGTTATTAAAGCATAATTATGTCAGATGAAGAATCTATAGATACATCATAATACAACTAATAGTACGACCACTTGTATAATACACATATCTACACAATTAAATGTTCATTTTGACGTAATCTGAAACACAATGTGCATGTAAACAACCTTTGATAGGCATAAACCACTGTTTATCTGGTCGATCTCCCTACTGCAATCCGGGCTGCTCGGTAGGCTGGCTGCGCTGCTGATTCATCTTGTGTTATTCCCACTGTTCGGTTTCCGAAAATTAATCGATAATTTAGAGGATTTTGCATGTCCGCCATGTAATTCCATTTTGGAGAGCGTTTTATTCTGGTGTCGCAATTTAAAATGGAATACCCACGTAAGACCGGAGGTACATACTTCACATATTTAAAAACTCAGGACTGCCAATCGAAGCATCTACAATGCTTAAACATACAAAATATGTGTAGTGTTTTTAATTATAATTTAATGTTTATTTTGACGTATAATATTGCAGACACCGTGACAATTCATTCAATTTGCATATGGTTCACGTTAACATGGATTAAGAAAAACAGCTTTATTTTTAACAAGACAATGACTGATCAATTCTAATCTAATCACCTACTAACCCTAAATGCGGCTACAACTAAATACACATTTTGTGCAAAAAGGCACAATTAAACAATGAGTTTACACATAATATGTACATTTTTACATTTCTATCATTATGATTCTGGAGTGTATTGTGACTTAAAACATTTAAAACTAACAAATGTATATAAATAATTCTAGGTAACAAATTGAAATTTAAAGAATACTCTTTTATGAATACATTAAGTGATTTTATATTTTATTAAATACAGTAAAACCGCATATAACGAAAACCCGAATATAGCGAAAAGATACGTATATCGAAAAAAAAATCGAAATTTAGTCCCTAAAACGAATTTTCATACAAAAATGCATTTATATAACGAAATCCGTTAATATTTATAACAAAAATCATTTTTGGCCACGTAACGAAAAAATGCCAATACATTTACGTAAATTTATAACGAATAAAAAATGTAAAAGATGAAAATATTATTTTCGCACTAAAAAGCCGCGCCGCTGCATCTGCCGTATGCGAACGGTTAAATGGCCCTTATTCGGCGGTGCGCGGCGTCTGCCGACGAGGCAGTTAAAAACAATTTCAAACTTTCTTCATGGTATCATAGAATCATATATTGAAGTGGTTGCCGCCGTTACCGGTAATATCTACCTTCGTAATTTAAATACGATTCACTTTATAAAATGCCGCGATTTCAACTGGGCAAATTTTTTATTTTCGAATTATATTTTATGTTCATGCCCAAAACTATGATTTGAAAGCGACTCTACATTTAAACACAATTAAAATATTGTTTTTGTGTTTGCAATATACCTGGAATTTACAAAAATATCTTCCAATTGTGATCTAGGTTTCTGTTCTTAATTTTAATTCCTTGAATATCTGTTTTCATAACAAACTACTAAAAATATGTAGGTATTCGTCCCTATGGCCTTCTTCCACCTTGTTGCAGAATTGCGAATCTTTTTTGAAGCCGCGCAAACATTTATTTTGCGACGGCGCTAATCATATAGTAGGATTTTTTTTTATTAATTTCGTATAATTTGGGAATTCGTTATTACGAATTTTTATTTTTTGGGCCTTGGATTTCGATAAATCGCGGTTTTACTGTAATTAATTTTTTATTTTATATTATTTCTAAAAGAATATTGCTAATGTAGTTTCATAAAATAGATAAGGTAAATAAAACTAATTATGTATATTATAATAATAAAATTAAAAGCACTTGAATGGAAGGAACCATTGAATATAAAAAATTAAGTGACATTTTTGTTCAATGAAAGATTCTGGCGATTGATGGGAAATTTATCTATTGGTTGTGCACTTTTCAATGTATGTACAAAAATAATAAGATGAAGATATAATATTTGTAAAAATTGTTTAAAAATAACTTTGCACATATTTACCATTAAAAATACTATTCAAAATACTTAAAAATACTATTGAAAATACTGGAAAAAATGTTTGGGTAAACATTTCAAAAGAAAAGTCAATAATAAAAAAAAGGAGAATAAATCTATGAAAAATCTACATATTGCTAAGTCATATGCCTGTCATAGTTTTCGAATCAACATTTTCGTATACTATTTCTAGGAATAGAATGTTTGTTAATTGCTTTTTCATAAAAATTGAATAGCAGAGTCTGAATGTTCACATGTAGTGTATGTAATTAATGAAAAAAAAAAATATGTCACATTGATATTTTTTTTTAAATTAGGTCTGTGAGGAAGATCTAAAGACGTGTATGAGAAATTCTTTGGTTTCTGATGCTAAAAAAGTATTCAGTTTATTGGAAGCAAAAGATCCAGATAGCATCAGCCAGGAATCAAGGCAGCAATTTCTGGAGCTTCTCTGCTTCTTCAATGATCAGGATCCTATTGCTGAAGAATGGGTGGAGGAAAGATGGTTCCGTCAGGGAAAGTGGATGGGCACTGAACGTCATATTGTTGTTTGGAAGTGAGTTTTTAATTATTTTAATAATTCGGTTGTATCATTAGTAATTTTAATGGCCCAGTTTTAATTGAAGGCTCTGGCGGATGATGGTATTGTGTGACATATCTCCTTATTATGTTACATAATATATACATAAGTAGATATAAAGTGTTCTTTAGTAAAAGTATTTACTACTAACTTTGTGCTTGTAACATTAAACCTTCATCCTTTAATGTCTTCAATTGTCAAAGTATAATTTTATAATATGGACCCAATATATGATCGAATAGGGTAGAGAGCAATCAGAAGCAAGGCTATCCAACATTCTAAGATAATCATTATACAGTGCCTATACTAATAATTTACTAGTTATACAACACTCCCACTACATTTTAATTTTAAAATTATTATTATTTTTATTTTTTTATTTCTGTCAAATATTTATTAAATAATACCACAACAGCACGAAAAAAACTGGCTACTTTAACACAGCCAGGACACCGCTGCATATATCAGAGGTGGAGTCTACTTCATCCCATACAATAAACTACGAGTATTTAATTGCAATATAATTGTATCTTATGTTTACCATGTTATATTATAATATATTCACCTCTGTTACAACAAAAATATGTATGTCAATAAAGTCTAAATAAATAAATAAGTTGCTGGGTGTATTTGGTGAATACGGTATTATTGGTAGGTTATTGCACTTAAATGTTTCATGAAGAATCATTTATTTGCCAAAGAAAAATCATTAAAGTACACATCAATTTTTTTTGTGCACTAAACTCTTCATAACAAAATGAATTGCTTGGTCCCTTGGATTTCATTATCGAGAGTGACTGTATATGAAATCTAATTCTGATTTAACAAATGAATTTGCAATATTCATTTTTTGTTTCTTATATCAGTTTTTAAATTTATAGAGGACAAGGTCTAGCTCAGTCTATTTTCACAAGCATCACAGATAAAACTCCTGAAAGTTATTGTGCAATAATTCAAGGAATGTGTAAATATTATCAGGTGAGAATACATTGAATTTTTAAATTTATGTCATATCTTATTATGTTTTGAAAATATTAATACAATTTTTTTTTAGGCAGAAAATGCGTATAAACTGTACCTGGAATGTTTAGAAAATAAGATCAAATTAAATACCGATGTGTACAATGGTTTATTAAGTGTAGTTGGATTTTTAAAAGAAAGCAGCGATCTCAGATGGCAGATGATACTTGACTTGTTACAAGATATGAAATTACAGGTTTGTGAGTTTTAAATAAATATTATTACTTGCATAATTCATGGTTGTTAAAAAACATTACTAAAGATAGTAAAGTAATATGCATGATATGTGACATCCTCAGTGATTGCGAAGATAGAACACATGTACTTACTAGTCGTCTGGTGGTGCTTGAGATTTAATTGTGATGTCCCATTGAAAAATATAAATAAAACAAAAAAATCATAATGGTTGGATATAAATGAAACAATGTTGTTACTCTACTTGAGTTTATTAGCACTACTCGAGTAAGTATTAATCTGTTAAACAATATTACATTTTCTAACTCATCTCCTCTCCTCTCAATATTCCCGTTACAACCAACCCTCCACTGTCCACCAGTAACTCCGCCCCCTCCCCCTCCATCTGTAAGTACCTAATTATTACTATGTTTACCACCTAAACCTTGTCTCCTATATTTATGTGTGGTCAGTTTAATACTTCACCTGTCGATGAGAGTTACTGTTTCTCTCGAAACTCGAGTAGTGCTAATAAACTCAAGTAGAGTAATAACATTATTTCATTTATATCCATCCATTATGATGAAACTCTACAAAGTTAACGCCGATTCTATTAATAACAGAAAAATAATATAATTTTTTTTGTATTGATTATTAATAATTATATAATATAATGAACTGTATAAAGATATCATCATTATATTTTTCTACACATATTGAATAATACTCGAATGATGAATATTATTTATTATCTTCTTGTATGTCCACATGCAAACATTTGCATAAATGCACAGATAATTTTATAATATGACTAGTCCATGAATTTAGGAATTAAAATTTTATGAATTTTGATAGTAGATTTTTTGGCACCTTGTGAATTTTTATCATGAATTACAGTATGTACTAACGACGGGCGATATGGCTCAGCTAACTGATCCAAATCAGCCGCTCAATTGAGCGGTGGGAACCGACTCAGTGAGCCGGTTCGATTGAACTATCTGGATCTTTGAGTGGATTAAACAGTGGATCTTTTTAAGCGGTTAAATCATGGATCTTTTGATCGGTGGAATCATGGATCCTTCGATCGTTCGGCTCATGGCAGTATATCTTTTATGCTCACGGCTCAGTTGATTTGACGAATGTTTGGCTCCGCGGATGTATGTGGAATATTTTCTTATGAGTCATATTTCACATTATTATTGCTCTCTGTCGAATATCAATATTCGAATAATAACAATAATTAAAACAAGTCACGGTATCTATTTTTAAAATCATTTACATTTACTAAAAGTTGCTTTACTACATCAAATCAAAATTATTTGTAAAAAATTTAATAAAAAGATATAGTATTTGATCAAAATTGTTAATCGTATTATTTAAACAAATAATTTTAGTTGAACACAAAACTTATTTTTCAGCTTAAATTTTATACAATATATTCTGACTCACAATAAAATATTTCCTGAATACTATAAACATTGTATTTTTTGTATAATACCTACCTCTAAAATTTGTTTAGTTAACGGTTGTAATATTGGTAACTAAATGATGAGTTTAATAACAATAATGTATCAATTGCCGTTCGCTCTATATTTGAACATTTGATGTTACTGTGAAATTAACTCTGAGATGATGCATATTCTGGTATGTATTAGTGTGTATGTATTCACCTCTCATCTTGACACATGCGTCATCAATAGTAAGCAATCCGTTTGGGTCACGGTTTGATTTTTGACTGATCCGTCACGTTGAGCGAATGAGTTGGTGAACTATTAGGGATCTGGCTCGACGGCTCAACGTAAAGATCCAGCTCAGTAAGCCAGTTCATTCACAAATGACGCACTGCTAATATGAACATATTTCTAATTGAAATCCATTTACACAAATTAAAACTGTTAATAATTACAATTTTTATATTTAAAACTATTTAAAAAAAAAATTGTATGTATGAGGTTTTACTTTGTTATATCATAATCTCGTAATAATTTTCAACATTATAATAACTACTTTATCGGGGAAGGTAATGAAGTAGTCTATTAGATGTTAATACTAAATTTAAAATATATTCTAGTGTTAGTAATAATGTTAAAGTTGTGTCCGTTTAATTAACAAGCACCCAAATATACGTTATTAACATTTAATGTGTATTTTGGTATTCAGGGATTGAAACCAAATATTGGAACCTTAAACGCTGCATTGGAGAGCATCTCTTCTATGAATTCTACGAACAGCAAGGAATATTGTTTGAAGGTTTTAGCAGAATTTAATAACAATTGTGGTATCCAACCGTCAATAGGAACATGGTATCATGTATTGTGCATATTTTGTAAAGAAAGTAAGTGATATGTATAATCTTAATATTTAGTGTATTATTCTTCTTCATCAGTCTGTTCCCTCATTACTGACGGGTTATCATCTGTTTTTGTTCTCGATCACTCTTTTTTGCTCTTGAAACCTTTTGAAATTGTTGACTTTCACTGATATAATTTTGTCCTGGTCTATGAGATGTGTCGGAATGCCCATTTCTAATAAAACTGTCAATATATTCTCCCATTCCACACAGTAAATATGAAACTGGAAATTTTGTATACAAAATACACGTTTATTTAAAACAAAATATTTTATTCAAAGTACTGCCCATTGCTAGCTATACGTTTTTGCCATCTCCCTGACAATTTGTAGATACCATGCCAAAAAAACATTGAGCCATTTTCGTACATTTTTGTAAGAAGTGAAGCGCTGCTCAGTAAGTGCGTGTCCCATCGATGCAGTAATCGGACGGAGCCAAGTCTGGTGAGTAAGCCGCATGCGAAAGTATTTCCCAACTAAACGCCTCAATCGTTTTGCTGTGTGTGATGGTGCATTATCATGAAGCAAAATTACTTTGTGTTGCCTTTTTTGATATTCTGGTCGTTTTTCACCCAAAGCTTGATTTAAATCGATCATTTGTTGTCAGTAGCGTTCAGTATTAACGGTTTCGCCAGGTTTTAGCAACTCATAATAGATCACACCCTTCTGATCCCATCAAACACAGAGCATTGTCTTCCGTCCATAGCGATTTGGCCTTGCAGTCAATGTCGATGGTTCGCCTGGAGTTACCCATGATCTTTTACGCTTAGGATTCTCGAAATATATCCACTTTTCATCGCCAGTCACAATTCGATGGAGAAATGACTTTCTTTTGTACCTAGTGAGCAGCATTTCGCAAGTGGTTTTTTGGTTTTCCTGCTATCTTTCATTCAGTTCATGTGGAACCCATTTTCCCGTCTTCTGGATCTTTCCCATGGCTTTCAAACAAATGGAGATGGCTTCTCGTGTCACATTTAATTGATCCGCAAGTTGTTGTTGCGTTTGAGCGTCATCCTCGTCCAACAGTGCTTGCAATTTGCTGTCTTCAAACTTTTTCTGTGGTCTCCCACGTTCTTTGTTTTTCATGTCAAAATCCCCACTTTTGAATTTTTCAAACCACCCAAAACACTGATTTACCAAGGGCATACTCACCGTAAGCTTCTACAAACATTCAATGCGATTCTGCAGCAGTTTTCTTCAAATGGTAACAGAAAATCAATGCTATCCGCAAATCGTAGTTTATAGGCACAAAATTCGACATGTTCAATCCTATTAAAAACTATGATGTATGAAACTTGTATTGTCATGAGTTGAAAATCTTTGTCAGATGTCAAAACAAAAAAATGACATCAATGACGCAGTTTGACACATTGACAGCTAGGGCCATCTATGGGCAAATTCCGGTTTCATATTTACATACCTGGTAAAAAGCCTTCCAAACAAAAAGCAACTGGTTTTGAAACACTTCTCGATGTGTTGACATATGTTATGGATCAGTTACCAAGTTCCCTTTTCCTTTATGAATCCAGCCTGTACAGTTGCCAGTCAGTGAAGTGTTTTATACAGAAAGTAAAATCTTGCCTGCATGAGAATATATCTATTAAATAGAGATTATATTATAATATACACACATGTATTAAATGCAACAAATTATGGAAAACTGATCTATTGTTTTAATATATTTTAAGGGGGGCCTAGGAGTGATATATTATATTCCATTATGGACCAACTAGATGGAAAAGATTTAAAAATTCAAGACCCTAAAGATGTCTTCTTTTTTGTTACTGCAATGAATGTTTGTCGATATCATGTTTTGGTAAATATTGAGTTCTTTACATACTTTATCATTTAAGGTTTTGTAAAGTCTTGTCTGCTTCTCTCTGAACCAAATACTTGAAATGACAGTGAAATGAATACAGTAAACTCCCGATTATCCAGGATCGGATCAACCCGCATGCGGATAAACTGAGACTTATTTTCGAAAATCATCGAAAAAATATATTTTTTGAAAATAGCTACTAAACACATGTTTTAGAGTCGAACACGTCAGCTGTCCGTCATGTCCGAAGAGTGATCTCTCATTATTTTTTTCTTAGGATTAGTTGCATCCACTAAGTTATCATTGTCATTTGTGTATAATAGAGGACAGTGAGGTTTGCTGTCAGGGGTACCGTAGTTTATTTTTATTTGCTCAGCCCAAGAATAATATTTTTATGACGAATTAAAGTTGCAGGGCGATTTTAACGCGTCTTCTGGATGATTAATATGGTTTAAATAGAGGCACACCATCCGACAAATTACCATTCAAGACAATAACAGTTATGATGTAGCTGCATGAGAATTCACCTCTAAGTTTCAAGCATTAATAAAACCCGAAGATCTTATGCTGGAGCAAATTTAAATCAATGATTAAACCGGATTGGACGTGATGAAGAATTTATTGATTCTAATGAAAATCATGAAATTTGTGATGAATTGACGAGTGTGGGATGTTGATGAGCAATTGTCATGTGATTGACTTCATTCAGACCAAATTGTAACTAATCAAGGAGTATTAAATGACAAAGATATTTTACAACGTGCGATAAATGATACTGTTCATCCTAATGTTGACAAAGAGGAAAATTATTTGATGTCTTCAGAAAAAAATCAAAACTGTCTGCGAAATTTAAACCACAGAATCATTTTTTGACTGCCCCGAGCAGTAGGATGACAGCACTCTCGCTGAAAAATATGGTGTACATAAATATTCAAAATATATCGTCAATAACCAGCAAGAGGCAAAAAAAAAAGTTAACTTTTTTTGTTGTTGATTTTTTTAGTGAATTAAGTAATAATTGTGTAAAAAATATTTATAGTGAAAGTTATTTGACAACCCTATAATATCCCGGTTGGCATTTGCGTTTGACAATAGGCGTGCACATTTGTGATTTTTGTAACTTTTTAATATTTTTTCAATGCTTTTGAATCACTGGGAAATTCGATTATCCAGGATTTATTTTCACCATCTATCCCGGATAATTGGGAGTCTACTATATATGTACATACATAGAATCTTAAGAATACAAAGCAAATTTTAAATGGCACACTTGGATTTGGGTGTGAATTTGAATCCAAACTAAAGTTTAAATAATATTCTTAATTATTAATATTAACCGAATATGTACTACTCACCCTATAATTGCACTACTTACAAAACAATAAAATCTAGCAAACACATTCATCCCCTGAGTTAAGAGTAGCAATTTATCTCTTCACTATTCATCAACATAAATAAATAAAATTTTTTTTTCTAGGATATAAACTTAGGCAAACGGGTGCATGCATTATTATTGCATGGCTCAAACTACAATTTGATTGGTGATTCCTACAAGGAGAGCATTTATTACCGCCATTACTTTTCTCTCTACTGTCGCTTTGAGCCCTTGGAATCTTTTATTGATTTCTACCATGATATGGTTCCCAATGTCTACGTTCCTGAGCCATCTGTCATGAAAGAGGTATGATTTTGCTGAAATGAGTCCTCATAAAAAAATGCCCACTGTTGTCTTAAGGTATTTAATAAATATTTTTTAAACACATCCAAAAAACAAAGCATTTTAAAAGTCCTGTAAAAGATTATTATTTTAGTGCTGATTTCATGATCAAATCGCCATTTAATCCAGTCACAGCTGACATGGAATCTATTGGTCTCCAATTTTTTGTCATATGCTGATAATATATGTGTATTTTTAGCTATAATATGAATTAATATTGTACTTATTTATAAAATAAGTTGCAATTTTTGTAAATTAGTTGGTTTTAGGAAAACGTTTTCTTAAACATTTTATGTGTCATTTTGTAATTTTATATTCCGTATTTTATGTTTTATATTCCTAACTACCTACTATGTATTTAGTATTTAGCACTATAATCATTTTTAACATCGGACATTGATTATGGTGTCACCATGTATAGGTACTTTGATTGATCTCAAAATATATTAATAGATGTGAATAAATCATTATTAATATGAAAAAACTGAAATGATTTAAATACGTAAATAAAATTAAAATAACAATACAACATTGGTTTTTAAAACGAGTTGACTGAAGAAGTAGTGTAAATATATTTTTAAATGGTTTTCTCTTTTGAAAATCTTATCTTATACCAGTTTAAAAATTCTGTACACAGGTACTTCAATAAATGATTTAATTTTACATTGATTAACTAATATTCAGTATACCTAATTCTTAAGAAATTAGTTTTTTTCTGACAGCTTGTATAAGTCAACCATCTTATTGTAATCTCTTTCTATCAAAACCTATCTGTCTGGTAAGATTTACGTAACAAATAACATCCTTCAGTATTTAGGTGATATTGGAAGTATTTTAACTATTAATCTCGTCTTGAAAGAATATGTAAAGCGCATAGAATTTCTTGAAATTCATACTGGAAAAATGAAAGACCCCATAATTATATTTGTATTTAGATAATTAGTAGCAAATTCAGTTTTTGAAATAACTTTCTTTTTATCTAATGTTAACAGGTTCTTCGTACAGTTGATGCCAATGCTGCCTGCGAACATTACCCGCTGTTCTGGTCACACATGGTCATGTTTGGTCATGGAACAATGCCAGTATTAACAGAGTTTATATTAGAGTCTATGTTACGAAATCTTCCTCCTAGCACTATTGAAGAACAAGTGCAGACTGCTGATGAAAATAAAGGTCAGTTTATAATATTCCCCTTTCATTCGTGTATTATACAGTAAAACCGCGATATAACGAAATCCAAGGGCCCAAAAAATAAAAATTCGTAATAACGAATTCCCACATATAACGAAATAAATAAAAAAAAATCCTACTATATGTTACACGCCGTCGCAAAAAAATGTTGCGAGGCTTCAAAAAAGATCGCAAATTCTGCAAACAAAGGAGGAAGAAGGCCATAGGGAACTGAATACCTACATATTTTTAGTAGTTTTGTTATTAAAACAGATAAGCAAATGGATAATCAAAGGAATTAAATTAAGAACAGAACCTATTCAACACCAACTGGAAATTTCAGAATTTTGTAAATTTCAGAATATTGCAAACACAAAACAATATTTTAATTGTGTTTAAATGTAGAGCCGCTTCAAACATAGTTTTGGCCATGAAACATAAAAAATAATTCAAAAATAAAAATTTTACAGTTGAATCGCGGAATTTTTATAAAATGAGTCGTATATAAATTACGAAGGTACTTACCGGTAACGGCGGCAACCACTTCAAAATATAATCGTTAAAATTGTTCACTTAAAAATTATCGTTAACATTGTTCACTTAAAATCATCGTTAACATTATTTGTGCGATGGTTAAAGTTTTGCGGGAATTATCACGTACTGAAGCCATTTTAAGGATTCACAAAATATTAGGAAATGTACTTTAAATAATAAATTACGCTACACTAGTATGTATACGCAGATTTCAGTAAACGCACGAAAACAATAGTTAATAGAAACACAAAATGCCGTACAAAAATAGCCCATAAAATATTTTAACGAATTATTTATATTATTGACGAGTTCACACGAAAACAATTGTCAAACGAAAAAAAAATTATGTAAATATTCAGTTCGGTCATGCAATAATCGCGATAAAAGCGGAACAAACTTAACTCTACAGACGTTACACTGAGACTGACATTCCCAATAAGTACATACTGCAACTTTCGGGGGGTTCCTGTTAATTTTTGTATTTTCCAGCTGTTTGGGCCTGGGATTGTAATACATATTAGAGGCGTATGCGTTCGTAAAACGTGTCCAAGTGAACGCCGCAAGAATTATGTCAAATGGTTTTATGAGCCTACTATGAACCCAAGAAGAAGTTTGAATTGTTTTACTACCTTGTCGGCAGACCGCCGCGCACCGCCGAACAGGCCGTGCGCGGCGTTTCCGTTCGCATACGGCAGATGCAGCGGCGCGGCTTTTAAGTGCGAAATAATATTTTCATCTTTTAAAAAAAAATTATTTCGTTATAAATTTACGTAAATGTATTGGCATTTTTTCGTACGGAACAAAAATGATTTTGTTATAAATATTAACGGGATTTCGTTATATAAATGCATTTTTGTATGAAAAATTGGTTTTAGGGACTAAATTTCGATTTTTTTTTCGATATACGTCATTTTTCGCTATATCGGGTTTCGTTATATCGCGGTTTTACTGTAATAAATTATTCCTTTAAGTGAGGTAATATTTTCTGTTCTTATTCAAGTAAGCTGCGGTAGTTTATGAACTTTTATTAAAATAGGGGAAAGTGTAAATTGGGGGTGATTTTTGATTATTTAAAAATGTATTTTTTTTAAAATTATATGTCAAACAAATTTATAGTTTATTTGTAAATTACCATTAATCACCTAATTATTTATTATTGTAAAAGCCCAATAACAGTCATTCTTGACTATTGGGATTTTGTTTTTTGGTCATTGAATTGATTTACCATTAATTTTGATGAATCTTCAATGTTTCAGTAATTATGCCAGTGGAAACGTCTGCATCAGACACTGAGGCGAAAACACTAGGTTTAGCCTTGAGATTAGGCCTGGGAAGCATTCAAAGTCACTATGGAGAAGAATTTAAACCACCAATATTGGCAGAAACTTTTGCAAGCATAGCGTGGGACATATGGAATCAAATGGAAGGTCAACCCGCTGAAAAGACGAATAGACAAGGGTATTGTTTTTTCTCTCTTAATAATTCCTTCACTGCTTTTTACTAAACCCGTCTAAAGATTATTTTTGATAAGTACTTACTCCATAAATAATCCACATAACACTCTCTGAATGCAAAGATGATGATGGTGAGGATTGTATAAACGTCTATTTTACCTAAAGACATTGATTGAACGATAGTTCGTCAAGCAGCCTATGTATAGCATATTATAGTGTCAGTGAAAACGGCGTAATCTAAGTCTATGTCTACTGCATGCAACTGGTCAACAGTTATTAAATAGCTTAAAATAATATGAATTATTTGAGTTAGTTTTAATCGGGTGATTTGTAACATAATTAAATTATAATGTGTATACAAATAATATTTATACACTAGTGGCAGGAAATTCATCAAATTATAAATTTTCAATTGATAAATTCAAATAGCAACACATATTATACAATGAAAGCTTGAGAAAGCAGTTTATTCTGATGGATCCTTGTTTGGTTTTCTCGCAAACCTTTCTCTTTAGCAACATTTACATGAAAAAATAATTCACTTTAATATTTTGTTGATATTTTTTATAAATTAAGTATTAGTTTCAATGGATAATTGTGATTGATTTAACCAAGCTTCACAGGCACAAATATAAAAATTATGTAACTTTACATTTTGTTTTTGAACTTTTAGTGCTGTTTGTGTTGTTTCTTTAACTAACTTGCTCTTGTAACATAAAAAGAATAATACAAAAATTAGAAATCACCTAGTGTACCTAATATACTTTTACCCCAAGGCAGTGGAATGTTGGATTTACAAGGGTTTTATTATTATTTAGTAATATGAACATTTCTCTATTAGTTTGATTCTCATCTATTGCACACAATAGAATTATATCCAATATATATTATTTCTACCTGGATAATGTTTATTTAAAATTACTATTAATTTCTTACTTTGAGTGTATGTAAAAACAATGAAAGATGTCAGAATATGAGGGGACTATCCTTTTCGCTATGGAAATTTAGCATTACGAAATATACATACGTGTTGCGATGAAATTAATTTTATAATTTATGATTTTTTCATAAATAATAAAAAATATATTGTAATATTTGAAACAATGTCTTTGAGATTAGCTATTATAACTAATGTGTATTTAACCTTTTGAACGTTACTCTAGCTCTGACATTCCAATACTCACACTCACTTTTTTGAATACCCAAATATGCATTAAATAATCAAAATAGGCCACTTAGGCACATGATTTATCACCTCAGATAGAGATAAAATGTTATGTTGTTCAATATGAAACTAAATCCATGGTTGTAACAATCTGTAGGATATTTATAAATGAATAAACATAAACTCCATACAAAATATTCCTAATTACACGGCTATTGCCGCGAATTGTGTTGGAATCCCTTCATTGTTTTACTGGTAATTAATTTTTTTTTTATACTCAGGTGGACTGGTTCAATGTTGGGCAATGTGGTGGGTTTGCTGGTGCAAGCTAAGAGGTTGGATGATGCCCAGCTGGTGGTGAAAAAGTTAAGTAAGGATGGCAGTGTATCTGGCATACCCTCCTCGCCTCAACCATTGTTGGATTACGCCCATTTAGCTATCACACAAAAGCAACCAGGGCTTGCAACTGTAAGGAAATGTATTAATTAAAAAAAAATTTGCTTTATATTTTTAATATGCTGAGCCATTTGTCACGTACATACATACCTGTGAAATAAGTACTTGGAACAGTAAAATTTAGATATTGTACTCCTAAGTACTACAAAATCCCTATAAGTTTCACCTAGAAAAGGCCCGAAAGGTTAAAAATATAAAATTATTTGCATCATTGCCTCATTTTTTTAAATAAAGTTTAATTAAATTAATTTTATTATTAAAATGTATACATTTATTTTACACTATCTTAATAGATAATGTAAAAAAGACCCACAAAGCCTTTTTCTTGACTCTTGTCTGCAGGTTCATAAATTCACTTAAGATATGTAAAATATATTTTTTAAAAACGATATGTGTGATAAAAAGTATGTTATCAAACAATCGACTAAATATCTACAAATATACTATATCATTAATTTCTATATATGTATAGGTAACCCCTAATAATGACGGGAAGTTGATAGTTTTCATAACTTTAATTTATTTAATAAATCAATGAAAATACAATAACAATTATTGAACTATTTAAATTGTTATACATAGTCATCTTACTAATTATTGTATATCATATTTTTTCTTCCGTCTATGAATTTTTAAAGTTAAAAGGTATGCAAGTACTCATTTATCGTGTCCATCAACAATGTTCTACATTCAAAATTATTGTGACAGATTGGAAGTCTGCTTATGTTTAAAATTATTCATAGAAATGTTGTTGCTATGCAACATTTACCGAAGCAGAGGGATATAAGGCTATCGTATAATGTATGTAAGATATAAATAGTTCTATTTGTGTTAATAAATGTAAAATTAAATAAAAAATATTCTATTATATATTTTGTTGCAGCCTGCCCTGTCATATCTGCTAGAGTGTGGCTTCTCACAAGCTTCCGAGGGTGCTTTGGATATTCTGGGAGTTTTATTGAACAAGCCACGCTCTGAGATTGAAGAGTATGCTAACCAGGCAGCTGCTAAGGACATGAGTGCTTGGTCTGATGATTCTAATGTTGCCAGTCTCCTGGCCATTGTTAACCAGTAAGTATGCTCTGTGAATGTACTTTATGAATTAATGTTTCTTCAAAAGGCTTATTTACATCTTAATCTAACTATTATCTCTCATTGATCACATTCAAAAATATGTTTGATATGCAGCAACCTTTAATGGCATTGCAATTTTATGTCTTTAAACTATATGTATGTATGAAATCAATAACAACAACCCTTAAGTATTCTCACAGGCAAAAACAAACACTGAAATCTATGAAATTTGTAATTATAAAATTAAGAGTGTATTGGCAACCTAAGACCGGCTTAGGAAATTTTCGAAGCCACTGGCCTAAATAGAATTTTTAAAATTGTTTACAAATTACAATTAGTTTTCTATAAAAGTGTATATGTACATAATTATAAAATTAAAAATATATTTTTCATTTCAAAAACTCATTATTTCATCCCAAAAAAATAATTTTCACTTTAATAATGTATTTTGTTCCGCAATTACAATGTCTGTCAATTAGTGATCTGTGCAGATTAATTATATACAGGCTCTCACGTCATAAATCAATACATTTTTTCTATTACATTATTCGAAAATTGTAAGTTGTAAAAAATTAACAAAGCTTGCAGTTTTTTGATCGCGCCTGCCTGTGTGAAGCGTTCTTTATGTATTTCGCGATATCTGCTGACACAACGCGCGTCTGAGGCTTTGTGTGCCTTTCGTGATAAAATTGAGGAATCTGAGTACGCTTTCTTCAGTTGGTTGCTTTCATGGAATAGTCTAGATATATTGTTTGCGCTAATTGATTTTACTTGGACGTGTTATTGTTTTTTGCCTATTCAAAATTCCCCTTTCGATTCTGTTTGTGCTAACATTTTTTTTCACATATATATGAACGATTGTATTTCTAATAACTGTGTTTATTGTATTAATAATCTTCATTTTCCTTGAATGACATTATTGTTAACGTATCTTATTATTTCACGTGAAATTTTTTGAGTGATATCGAGACATCAGCAAAAGTATACGCTCAATTGATGCGGTGGTAAAATTTGTATTGAGTAAGTGTCAAAAAATGAGACAAGAAAAAATAGATGATTCTTTCAAGCCGAAACATGCCTGACAATCAAAAATGTTTAAATTTGTTCTTATTATTTTGTGTTTTTCATTATCAATAATCATGAGATTGATAATGTCCTCATAATAAGAAACACATCTCACGGAAATTAAATGAGTAGAATTAAAAAACAAATGTTTTTTTTTTATGTGTGATTATGGAGTTCTACAAACTTACTTGCGAAACAATAAAAACTTTGTAAACAGTGTAAAATTTTGTAAACAGCCCATCACTTTGAATTTTTTTACTGTTTTCTGCTCAATTTAATCTTTGTTGTAAAAATAAACACTTATGCATTTTTTATATTTTTAACACTAGTTTTAGTACTGTTTGTAAAAAATACATATTAGATAACTGAAAGCGATGGGGTAACCCATTTGTCCTCAAATTATTATCACATGTATTTTTATGATTAAGATAGATTATTAATTTAATAAACTTTTTATTCTCCCTTCCAGGAAAAATATTCCAAAAGATGGTTATAAAGATGATCCAGAATCTAAAGACTCATCCGATAGCAGCGATTCTTCCAGTGACAGTGACTCGTCAGATGATGAACTAGAACTTCCGGAAATAAAAAAATAAACGTGAATTCCTAAGACAAAAATTGATTTTCAATTTATCATACATGTTTATCATAGATGAAGGATAGAAACTCATTGTGTAGTATTTATCATATAGATTATGATTTTCTGTTAAAAGTGGCATCATTTGACATTGTAATTAGAATATCACTTTATTATTAAAAGTTATTTTTAAATGCACAGAATGAATAGCTGAAACAGACGAAAGAATGTTCTATTGTCACAAAAGTATATGTATCTTCAGTTTACAAAATATATACAATGCCTTTCTGTGATTTATATGCACAGAATAAGAAAGGTTACTTTAATACCATATGAGTTTAATATTACAACAAACTAGTCATTTTTTAAATTCAAGTCTTTTGATGTTTTATAAAATTAAATAGAGAATCGTATTTTGGTTTTGAATGCTCTCCTGGTATATAAATGTTGTAATTTTAATACAACTTTCCACATCTTTTTTGACATAAAACACGACACGTGTAGTATATAATCACATGTTTATGCGGTTCCAACATAAATATTTTTGTGCTTAATTAATTAATGTACTCATACAAACTGCATTTTGTTTTAAGATAAATTTTTTACTATATGCATAAATTTTTTAGTCTTCGAGACATCAATTTATTCATGTGTTTATGTGATAAGAATATTAATTTTGTAAATAAAAGTAAATGAAGTATTATACATTTTTTTATTAATTATTTTAAAAGTACTTTTTATAATACGCATATAAAAATGAATCAATAATAATAATTTTAATATTAGGGGGACCGAAAAGTAATCAAAATGATGACGATGATATTGTGTAGTCGATGGTGGAATCAGATCCTCGTCAAACAATCAAGGAATTATTGTTGAAGATTGGTTGTCCATAGTCAGGATCATCTTCGTTGCATAGGAAAATTGTGCAGACAAGGAATTTGGGTTCCTATGAATTAACACAGACGGCGCTTGATCAACGGCGTACCATCTGTGCATCTCTTCTGTCTTGGTATGAAGCTGATTCGTTTTTGCAGCGAATTGTAACTGGAGACGAGAAGTAGGTGCTATACAATAATCCTGTACGAAAAAAACAATGGCTTCCAGACAAGTACCTGTTCCGACCCTTGACCATCACTAACAATAAAGAAGGTCCTTCTTTGTATGTGATGGGATATTTCTGGAATTATTGATTATGAATTGCTTGAATCCGGTCAGACCATTACAGCGATAGTGTATTGTGAGCAACTCGAGCGAATGAAATGAGCTTGTAAAAAAATAATCTGTTTTGGTAAATAGCCAAAAAAGGATTCTGCAACACGATAACGCGAGGCCTCATGCTGCAAAAATAACACGGGAAAAAATAAGGGAGCTTGGATTAGAACTTTTAACTCATCCACCCTATTCACCGGATCTTGCGCCGTCGGATTACCACCTTTTTAGATTGTTAGAGCATACTGTGAGATGTAAAAAATGTAATAATGTTGGAGAAATGAAAACGCATTTAGAAAAGTTTTTCGCTGAAAATACTTTTTCAAAAAGGGCATTAAACAATTGCCTTTACGTTGGCAAAAAGTGATAGAAAATGATGGAAATTATTTTGTTGATTGGTATTTAAGATTTTTTTGATAAATATTTTTCACCAACAAAAAATTTTTTTTATTACTTTTCGGTCCCCCTAATATATCCACGAAGTAGTAAGGGAAACTTCTAATGGAACATGTTATACATATTAACATGAATAGCCGATTATTAGGTCAATTTTCAATGGTGATCAACTCCAGTACATAATCTGTTATGATGGTGAACTCAGAACGAAGGAGTTAAATACAATAAGTAATAGTCAAATTAATTAAATTATTATGTATATATAATGATAACAGTTGACAATTATATAAAATACATGCTTGTTTGGTGTAGCGTTTAGCAATATTCCCTCTTAAGTTTAGTTCATGGTGTGCACGTAAAAAATCTTTTGTGCAATTTTAAAGACCATTGTTATTTGTGCACTGGGGGAGAATATATGAAAAATATTACCTTACCAATATAAGGCTACTGGTAGGGCTTGGGTTGACCACATTACTATGAAGATGTATTAAGATACATAAATAAGAAAAGAGAACTAATTACAACTATCAAGGAAAGCTAAGATTAAGGAAAAGAATGAAAATATGATATTTTACAACTAATTATGTAGGTGAAGATAGAAGGCAGCAGAGGCATACGTAGAAGGAGATTATCTCGGTTGCATAATCTCAGAAAGTGGTTCAGTATTCAAAATGATGGTGATCTTATACAAGATAAATCAAATTTTTTGTATACGCTATGAGGTCAAATCGTGTGTGTGCGCATACCCTTACCTTAGAGAGAACATTGGCAATGAGACACTTGTCTATCAATCGGGGGTTCCTCTAAGAGACCACCAAGTTAGTCCATTTTCATAGAACAAGTGCGTAAATTGAAGTACTGGAGGTGTTATTTATGATTCTTCTCATGGAATTGGATTTTTGAGCTACTCGATTGAAAAGAATCAATTCTTTTGATTTGTTACTTTGAACGATGACTCACATACTCGATTCTTTTACCGTTATTGAGTAGTTGGGAATCGGGTTATACAAATGAATCGTCCAATACATGTGTCCGATTCAGTGAGTCCTTGACTCACCTGTGGGCCGGGTGTGTTGTGCCAGTAGATAGTGTTGCTCCAACTGAATCTCTGAATGACATAGACATTTATTATGTACTTTTCACATATTTTTTTTGTCATCGGCTTCATGTTTAATAAATATTTTTTTAATATTTAACGCTTTTTAAGCAAGCTTTTTGAAGTGAATACGACATACGATTTTGGATAATTTTTTTGATTTGGTCGTAAAAAGCAAATGATTTAATACGTTTAGTAGTTTAAATATTGTTTTGTAATAACTTGATAGAACACCATTTTAAGTATTATTATAGTTAATTTACAAAATGTAAATACATATCATCACCTAAGCAGCAACATCACATATCTAAGAATTGTGTACTTTACAGGAGAGAGACATAACTAGATTTAAATGATTTTTGTAGAATTACTGAAGTATTACTTACCTTTCTAGAGTTGTAAAGAGGAGCAGATTCTTTCTAAACTGAAACTGAACTAAACTTAGGTACGATTCCCTTGACTTGTGCGCAGTTGACAGGAATGTTACAGATTTGTGGTGATTACATTTCTTTGATTTGCATGCTCTTAGTGGACGCTATCGTGAAACTAGTGTAATAGAACGATTCCCTGCGAAAATTCAAATTCAATGATATAAATATCTTGATTTGACAAAATATTGAGATATGCGGTGTTGCTGCTTAGGTAACAATATGAAAGTCCAAAAGAGGAACAAATTAAAATATTAACCTATCGAACACGGGTAATATTACATAAAATTCAATGGGCATCAAAAATTTTCTGTGATATCTTTTTAAAAATTTGATTTTTCATTACTGTGCTGGGAATTAGACAATGGAGATCAAGTACCAGAAAGAAGGCCCATACACATTATTTATGGCAACTAAAGCTGTTTTCTAAAAAAAATATGTATTTGAGATATCAAAATGTTACCCTGGTAACACAAAACATAGGTTCAAAATTCAAACACAGTAATTTATTTTGTTTGTTTGCTTCATTTATCTAACATTAAAAAAAACTCCGATGAGAGAAGCCGATAAATTATGCACCGCAGTATGTGTGTAAACCTTTATAACAATAATTTTATTCATTTCATGTTTTATAAACACTCAAAGGTGTACAACTCCCAATACAGATATACATATACGAAGACGTGGCGTGCATGAAATAGGTTCGGAATCTCACAAACAGATGTAAAAAGTACAAACAGTTGTACAAGGTTGATGTACACTGATATCGGCAAGCGCACTTGCTGAAAATGAATTATTCACTAATACAGATGTATAGAGCATGCATCCATATTCGCAGATGCCGGCAAGCACACATACTGAAAGGACTTGGAATCAAACTCAGAGCCGATGGAATTAAAAGAATCGATTCTTTTCGTTCTTTAAAAAGAGTTGTTCGAAAAGTACTATTCGTTCATACTCGTACAGTTCTAAAAAGTACTAAGAATATTGCTGTAAAATATATTCAGTACATTGCTATTTAATAAAAAAGTATATACATACGTTGATAAAACAAAACTTACTTTCAATATAATAGATTAATTCCAGCTATTTTAACATACCACTATTTTGATAAAGATAAAACAATAAGTATTTTAGATATGAATAATGGAGAATTACTTTAGATATATGTAACCATCTACATATTTAGCTTGAAGAGTACTGAAAATTTTTATTAATTTAAAAACTTTGACAAAAATCGACTTCAGTGCTTTTAGTACCATTTTCAAGTAGTGATTGAAACCGAATGTGTATAACTGTTTTAAAAATATCTCAGCTTACATTTGGTGTTCTTTATTTAAGAAACTTTTCTCCAAAATTATTGTTTGATTTGGTTATTCTATGATGGCTAAAGTATTATCAAAAACTCGACCAGCATTTATAAATGAAAACATGAACTGAATACCATGCAAATGAATATTTGTACTTCATTTCATAAAATTCAACATCTGTATATAATTTCCAATATTATTGGAAATTTTTATAAAAGGCAAAGACAGAAATATTACTATTTATATTCGATACAAATATTCGTAGTAGTTCGATAAGTTATAATTTTAATTTGTATTATTTTTTCTTCCTCTTTAGTGGCTTCATGGAACTCAGAAGCAATAGCGATATCACTTCAGAGCGCCAACCACCCCTTGACATTCCGTGCTAATGTGGTCCATTCTGCTGGGTACTCGTTTTGACATTATATGTCCACAGTCTCCTTGTTTTCATCTCTCTCATGATGTCTATTCAAACCGTTTCTGTTTTTTCATATTCTATGTTACAAGTTTTTTTAATCTCCATATTAGGTTAGGTTTTTATGTATCAGGCTGTAAATCTTATTCGAGACTTTATTTTCGAAGACCTGCGATCTCATTTTCTGAGCCAAAGTGAAAGTTTCACCATCACACCAGTTGTATCAGCATTGTAAAATATTTTGTTGTATAGTTTAATATTTGAATTCTGTCTGTTTTCTGCTCACAAATAATTAACTTTAACCACACTGATTAACATATATCAGCACGGTTAATATAAAGTTGGTTATATTTGTTTAATTCAACAACTGTGTTTTACCACAAAGTTAATAAATAAATAGTAAAAAAATAATTTAATACATAACCTATGAATAACATTTAATTATGGAAGTATGTAAGGTATTGTATGTCACCAGACAAATTAGAAACAGGTTTTCACTAAATCCTGCTTGAAACACATATTTACTTTAATTAAAAATAATTTGGTGTCTTGTGGTTATACATATATTTATATATTTTTATTTTTACTTTGTTTAATTACCACTAAAATGAGTTTAAATACATCTAACCGTTTCAGAAAAATACAATTTTCTTCTTACAGGATGTCATAACTAACTAAAACATAACATTGTTTCTTACAGAATCTATTTATAAAATCTATTTTTAAAAGAAAAAGTACCTAACTCAAAAAATTTTGCTAATCATTTGATAGAAAATGGTCATGATTTTGATAAAAAATTGGGATTGTCAATTTTGCATATAAACGGTGTTGGTCACAAATTAAATAATTTGGAATCGTTGGAGATAAATAAAGCGTGTAAAACTAATCAAAAAATTATAAACAACCAACTAAATTTAACTACGAGTCCCATTCTAAAATTTTTTCCTAAAAATTATTCGAGTAAATTTGTATTAAGTAATGATTTGAGTTAGGTACTTTTTCTTTTAAAAATAGATTTTTAAAAATAGATTCTGTCAAAGAAACAATGTATGTTTTAGTTAGTTATGACATCCTGAAGAAGAAAATGGTATTTTTCGAAACCGGTAGATGTATTTAAACTCATTTTAGTGGTTAATTAAACAAAGATAAAAAATAAAAATATGAATCTTAACCACAAAGATAACATTGCTTATTTTAAAAGTATATATTTATATAAATGTAGTATTTGGAAATTATAGGGAAATTTATTTACACAGATTAAAAACTATGTTTTGTTACATAAAAACATACAGTTTATTATGTGACACAGAATATGTAGATTATAAGTACCTACTTTTATAGCAAATAATAATCTTGTAAATTTAAAAATAGAGTATTCTATTAAAACATGAATTCTCTTGTTTTCTTATTGCAATTTCTTCTACTATCAAATAATAATATCACTAATTGACCAATGTGGGAATAAAATGGATTGGATTCATTGTAATATTTGTTTTACGCAACCATCAAAAGACAATTCTTTTTTGCTTTCTAGTTGTGGGCACATTTACTGCAATGTTTGCTTAGGAAATGGTAAATACGTCAATGGATTAAAAAAATAGCGTTTTCTACTTCAAGTTTGCTGAAAGATTAACAATATTGATTTTAGGTGGAGAAAATGGATTATGTAGAGTTTGCGACACCGAGTGTAATCTCATTCAGCTGGTCCCAGATGTAAGCATATATATATTCAGTATTACATATGCATATTATGTGAAGAGTAAATTTTGTTTTTTTTTAATTCATACTCATTTTTTGTCAAAAATATAGTTTTGAATGCAGATCGTATCTATTCAAAACTACTAATTCCTTTACAAAATTTACAAACTGAGTGGTTGTAGCAAAAACTGATGAATCTGTGGTGCTGCCTATATATTTACTCCCCTTATAATATAATCCGTTTTATTTATTTTTTATGGTTTTATTTAATGTGATTGATTAATTCTCATGAAAAATGCCAGGATAAATTGTTAAGTCAATTACTCTTAGTCCCAGAGCGTGTTTGTGCATCAAATTATGATTGGTTTTTTGACTAAATGGAGGAAGCATCTCTATTTAAGCTTTTTAGATTTCTTAGATGGAAACAAATTATAAATACATATATAGTTAATAAATACACAAAAAATATAGCTTCTATTGGTGTAAGAAAATAATTAATTTGTAGATATGTAGCACATTTTCATTCACATAATAAGATTTGTATATTTTAGATGAAATCTGAGGTAAGAGATTTCTTCGTGGAACCTGACGAAATTTTGATTAAGATGTTGAGTGTTTTGCAATTTCAAAAGCAACATCGAAAGAAACTGACAACACATTGGATTTCATTGGTAATATTTATTTATTCAGTTATAAATTTATTTAAATAATATGTACTGACAGAAGTTTATTACTAATAACAATTGTAAAAAGTGTCTACAAGCTTATTAACTGATAACTAAATTATCATCGTGGTGTTTCTTCGAAGGGGCAGGCAAAGAGGATAGAATGCCATACTTGTCTGTCCTGGAGAATCACTCCTGCATTGTCTACTTTCATGCATAATTATTGTGATTATCTACACCTGTACTTGTTGCAAAATATTGAAGCAGGTATTATAAGGAACACTTACATGAGAACATTAATCAAATTGTTAATAATTATGGAGATATCAGAATCTGAAAGCAATTATGGAATTATTGGTTGTCTTGGTCGGAAGCTACACTGCACTCTGAATTTGAAGGCTTCAACATGTTACCAACCGTTATCACGCAAGCCATAATCCATAATTTGTTAACTCCTTATTCTTAACACCTCTTTGTACGAACTTCAAATTTTACTATCTCTGTAATATGTAGAGATTTGATACATATTGTTTAATGATTGGGGTTTTTGTAAACAATATTTTAATTGGTTTTTAAAGTTTCAGAATTTAGTTATTTTTAATATGTGCTCAATTTACAAAAATGATAATCCAAGTGCATGCAAAGCAATGTTAGTGCACTATGTTTATCATTTCTACAATTTATCAAACAAAATTATATGTAATTATTATAATTAATACATATTAAAAAATTGGTGTCGAAAATCATGGAGATTTTTACTTTGCTCAACTCTCTTTACTTAGCGCACACTAGTACTCTTGTCTTAGAGGGAACGTTGCTTACAGGGTAGTGAAAATCTGAGATGCTGCTCGTTGGGGTCCACAACACAAATTGCATTTCTCATATTTGACGTTTGTCCTTCACCTATCTTTTAGTTTATTGCCTTCGTCCCAAAACGGTTATTGAGATTTCAGGTACCATAGTGGGTATAAAATAACATCTTTATGGAGTATTGCGGGTTTGTGTTCTGTTAAACGTTAAATAACTTGTTTGTTAGAGGCTCTGAATGTTGCCATTTTACAGAATGAAAATTGGAGCGAACACAGGGAGTCGAATAAGTGATTTTAAATAATGTCTGTATCTTCAGACAACTTGAATGGTAGGTACTCTCAGGTTCAGCCGTAGGAAGGATGGAGAAAGGAGGAAGGAAGACTAATTTCAGTGAATGAGCATTTGCAGTGGCAGACCCAAAAGCGTGAAACTCTTTGTTTGACTGAAAAAAATGACTGAAAATTGATCTTTTTAAAAATCATATCCATAGGATTGCATAAAAATTTTTAATTTTAAACACCAGTGTGAGACTAAACTGTATATGCACGTGTAAAGCACCCTTGAAGTGAAATTTTTACGATTATGGAAATATACAAAATATACAATTTTATTATTATTATGACCTGCATTGTGGTGCTTAGCTGGTAGTTAATCATGCCAATCGTGTGTGAGCTTCGAGCCCATACTGTAGTGCAGTATTTGTTAGTTGTGTAAACTAGGGTGATAGGTGATGTTCTGAAAATTGCACTTATTTGGTTCCAGCCAGCTTATTGATTATATTGAATCTGCTTTTGGTTTTATTGTTGGTGTTATAAAGTGTGTTTTATACTATTATACAGACCCGTAAGTACGACGAAGCCAAGTCTGAAATAAAACGCTTGCGTTACATGGTTGGAAAGGTACAAGGAAACATGAAGATTGTTTTTAAGGAAAATAATGATCTGAAATCTACTGTTCTTACACTTTCAGTTGGTAAGTATATTGTATAAATTTATGTATGTATAGGTACATGTTGGAATTGAAATAACTTCTTTTATAGCAAAATTGGAGAAGAAATATATAATAATTCAGTAGGAGGTTCTGTTAATATGAAACAGGGTCTGAGGCTCAATTTGATGATGGTTCACAAACACATTTTATCTAAAACAACTTGGATTGACCAATCGGAAGATATTATTTTCTTCCAGCCTTTTAACTATAATATGTAATGTGTAGAGATATTGCAAAGTAAAAAATGCATCTGGAGATGAGAATATTCAATAATATTTATAATATACTGAATATTTTCAGTACATAATTATTCAATATTCTAAGCGTACTCACACCATATTACTAGTAGAAACGCCATTCCAAAACATCGAAATATAATGAATTGAATGACTTTTAATTGATTTTTAAAGGAATAATTTGAATCTAAAGAAAATGATCGTTGGATGCGGAAAAATGATAAGCTGAGGAATGATAGATGATGCTTTTAAAGACGAGGGCATGTTTCTAGTTAATGTTTGTGCCACCTGCGAATCGGGTGTTATGTGAGAGGAATGGTGCAGCATTAATAATAAGAATTATTACAGAATTAAAAAAAATATATATAGATAAAAAATAAAGGCATGTCCATGATCATTTCTCATTTTATTTATGAGATGTGCTTTTACAACTTTCAGGCAAAAATTCACCTTTATCTAAGCCGGCGACACCGGTTCATTATTCCTTTGCAAAATCCCAAAAGTGTTCTACATCACAAAATGAAGTTACTAACAATACCCAGGTATCAAATTTGGAGAAAGTACTGTATACATAGCATATTTAATATATCCATATAAAAATATATTTGTATTATTACATTTTTAGTTGTTCAAGTCCAATCTTGTGACTCCACTAAGAGTTAGTAGACAGCGCAATTTACCAAACAGGTCAAGAAATAAAAAATATGTAAGTAAAATGTTTGATTTACACACATGCTTAATGTCTATATAATGTACCTATATACTTATTTATATCACATAAGATACTATAAGGTTCCCCTGATAAGATCCATCAATATTTCACTCAGTCGTATAATATCTAAACAAATTAGGCCCCAATGCAATATAGAAAGGCTCCCGAATTACATATAAGATATAAGTAAGAGTTATCCATTAAATAGAACAAAACTTCTCAAACTCTTCTCTCCTATAATATTCATAATTTTATATGCAATACATACGCAACTGAACAAAATTCTTACTTTAATTTATGGCGATTTTTGCTTTGCGTCGATGATGGTCTGGTCCCAATCTGATGTATTAGCAGGGCACTGCTGTAAACACCAATAATTTTATATTCTCATTGAGTTGACATATATGCCGTTTCAAGGAAAAATAAATTATCAAATTTGGTTCATAGATGGCAATGGTGTAGTGGTACTCGAAGCGAGTCCACGTACTAACATATATATAACTTTCAATTTTTTTTTTTGATAAATAAGGAGATTGTGGGGTAAGAATTGGTGAATGTTTTATATATATATATATATCACCTAAGCCAGCCGAAGACAGGTCGTAAGCCCTGTAATTACCCCATTAAATATAATAAAAATAGCTTTGCCTCTATGAGATATCTGATATTTATTTAATAACAGTGCCTTTGTAGGTAAAAATCTAGCAGTTGTGTGTTCTTGGACATATTCAAATATTGCTTATTATGAATGTTAACAAGTCGAAAGTGATGGTATTCGAGAAGGAGGAAAGCAAGACACCGTGCTAAATACTTGTAGGTAATGAATGTTTGGAACAAGTAGATGAGTTTGTGTTTTTGGGTAGTATGTTTGATAGAAACAGAAAGATATCGAAAGGAGATCACTCGCCTACTTACCGTTTCCCGACCACAAACTTTAGATCAGCTTTCAGTAGCTACTCGCACCCAACTTTGTAAAACAGTGTCGAATAAATCTAGTGTCAACTGTAAGTAGTTTCTCTTCTTTTAACCTGCTCTGGTCTGCCATATCGAAAGGAGGGTGACTGCAGGGAATTAAGTGAGCGGCGCTTTGAATGGAATTATATCTAACAGGAACTTGTCAACCGAAGCGAGACTAGCGGTTCACAATGGAGTCCTGGTACCGACACTGATGTATGGAAGTGAGGCCTGGAGCTGGCAGAAGAGTAACGAAAGTAGACTGAATGCAGTGGAAATGAAATTACTTAGGGGTATATGTGGCAGATCCAATTATAATAAAGTAAAAAATGGAGAAATAAGGAAAGAATGTAAAGCTGATTATAGTATAGTGAGTAAGATTAAGAAAGGATCACTTAGGTAGTTTGGTTACATGAAACGAATGAATAAGGAGGGAATGGTAAGGAAGATAAATGACGGAAGTGTTGAGGGCACCGGAAACAGAGGACGTAAACCAGATACTGGAAGATGGTCCTGTTAGAAGCTTACAATAACCGGCGAGCTTGTATGAGAAGATGTATGAATGTGGATGAGGCGAGAATTGTGTGTTAGGACAGAGGAGTGTGGCGTTCTATCCTCTCTGCCTACCTCCGCGGGAAACGGCGTGATAGTAAGTAAGTATAAAACTGCTATTATTATGCAGTTCATGATTCCGGTAATTCTATCCTCGGAGGCTTGCGGCACCAGTTCACCCACTTTATTTCAATCAAACAGTACAGTCAAATCATGAACCCTAAGACCCTTACAGACACCCGTAAAGGTTAAGCCATCAGTATAGAATACATTATGCAATCGTCATTCATATGCACATGTGCTTCTTTTGGTTAAATTAAATTACATTTTTAATATTCCACATTTCAGCTGATGGGCAGCGCGGGCCCGAGTGGCAGACCTTACGGAAACGCTTCTACTTTTATGACCCCACCTGCCGATACGCCCGGTTTCAAGTAATTAAATGTCCAATTTTTTATATCTTAATTATCCAAAAATGTATTGCTACTCGATTAAAATGGGTCTTATTATTGAAAAGGCAACTACTTACGAGTATATCTGTTAATCAGGTGCTATCGCGTCGTCTCAATTTATTTTAATTTGTTCCATGAGATTTTATTGTATATATATATATTTTTTTAACAATGTATTGTAATATATCTATTGTGGAACAGGACACATGTCAGAAAATTAAAAAATACTGTTTAAAAAATTTAGCGAAGGCATTCTGTATATGTATTGTCAAAATAAATGCAAACGTTTTAAAATACGTTTGCATTTATTGCTCAACTGCTTCAAAAGTGGTTTCAAGAGTTGGTAATTGACGACTTAGTTAGGATTAATTAGTTTAGATTTTTACTACCAGAAGAAGGACATAAGGGTCCTACCCAACAGAACAATTAAAGATAACAATTAAACAAATCGAGTTGATACATTTTGGAATAATACATTTACAGTACATATTTAATTGAATTTTGGAAATGATTTCTTTCAGGTACAGATATTCGCCATCTCGCGATCCTCAACAGCCATATAATAATTATTAACTAAGTGTTAATGTTGCGTAGCGCAATATATTTGACCTTTTATTAAATTGTTAATCATAAGCTAAAACAATTACAATTATATTTTATTTGCATGCCACTTTTACTTTATCTCGTATTAAAAATTGTGTGTTATTAAAATATGTAAATTATTTTAGCACAAATTAAAACACTTTAATTGACTTACGTAAATAAATTGTTTTTCTATTTCGTTAAAATTAGGCGTTTTTTTAATAAAATGGCTTTTTTATTAAATTATTATATAATTTTAACATGAAGAATTTTTTAAACGAGTTATAGGAGTATAGTTGAGAAGAATGTAGAGTAGTATGAGAAAGAAGGTTAGCCTTCGCAGGTAGTGCTCGCTCCAGTTGAAGGCGAGTTGACATAGAATTCAATGGAATTCACCAACAACTCACTGTCTACCGACAATCATCATTTAAATGGATATAAAAACTTATAAGGAAACACTTAATATCGAGTGCCATTTTTTTTACAACCCATGAGGCGTAGGCGCGTGGTTTAGATTAAAGACAATTTATTATTATAATTTCTGAAACGCGGATTTTTCTTTCGACCGACATACCTACATCATAAAAAGATGCGATCGCGGTTTGCGGAACCGCGAGGTGTGTACAGTACACAGTACACAGTACACAGTACACAGTACACAGTAGTTATTGTGACAAGTACACAACTGGCCTCAGTGGGAAATTCTAATTATGATTCTGTATTTACTCTTGGAAAGAGCGCTATCACGCGACGACCGTTCAAATCGCGACATTATCATTGGCATTTTCTACAGATAGATATTAATCTGGTGAAGTTGGCGGTGACTGGCAACATGGAAGGCCAGAAAGGAAGAAGGCGATTTCCAACTGCACAGGTACAGGCACCGATCAAATTGGCTTATTGGCCATCATGTTGCAACTGCTATTTAAATTGTGGGTTGCAAAGAAAGAGGGAGGATTAAAGAGTGAGAATTTACATACCTCGCTACTGAGAGACTCGTGCTATATAATACATATCTACATAATAAGAAAAAAATATATATTTTCCTTCCTCTTGTTGTTTGTTTTCAAAATCAGATTTTTGGTGCCGTAAAGATCAAAACAAGTGATAGATATATAATACGCTTGTAATTAAATTATAATTTACATCGATTTTAACGATGATTGGTAACTGTAATTATACGGCGAGCAATTATTAGTAATTCTGGTACACTAGAACAATCCTCCAATCATTAAATCACAGTTAGGTACCAATCATCATTGCAATCGAACACCAATCACAGTCACAATCACAGGTTAACTTATCACTAGAAAGAACTTAGGAACTCACAGTTTGAACTGTGTCATAAATAACAATATTATTTTCTCTTGAATACATCCAATTTAATGAATCATATTATCAAATTTATCAGGAAAACGGGTTTAAAAGATTTTAAATCGAGTTACAATCCATTATCTGGGCCAAGAAAATGAAGTAGGTATGTCGAATAGTGGATAACCGATCATTTTTTTATTGGTTATCCAAAAAATGTCCACGTTTTTTCCCTGCCTCGAAAAGAGTGGTAATTTTTAGTAGGACAATTTATTGTATCATAAAAAGTAATCTTTAGGAAAAATATAAAATAGTTCAAAAGAACAGTGAAATCGTGACGGTAAATGTTTATTGACGTCAATTCAGGGCAAATTCGTTTAGAAATGAAAAATAAACTCGATTGTTGTCAAATACCCGGTCACAATAGCCCTCTGTAATCTACGACCGACAAAGTAATGCGGCGGTAGCGGGCTTCACAATTCAACATCGGAGTATGGAAAATTCATAAACCACGTCACCCTTTTGACATTGGCGTTCCGTTTTTGGTGTCAAAAATAGACTTAGGCCCGGTTGTGTGATCTGTGGTAAATTTTTTCTATACCTAGTAGAAAAAAGTTACTTTAGTAAAAGTTTTTGCAAAAACGGGTTGGTGAAAAATATTTAGTCGTCGAAAGTATGTACATTCAATAGTAAATTAATTTTATTTTTCAATATCGGTTGGTAAAAACCGAAAATCTTTCAAAGTCATCTGTGATATTGATACTTTGAAAATTGATACGATAATGAATCATTCAATATCCCGCTATTTTAGCGATGAGAGTTCGTCAGTTTAATTTATATTACCGAAGATTTTTCGCCAGCAAAGTGACAGATTTTATACGCATATGTGAATAAAGCATTAAATTGTATATGTTGCCAATAGTGAATATTTAAAATAAATACATTTTGGTAAAATTTGCAGATATTTGATGATTATTCGCCTAGCCACACTATTGGGCGAAATTATCTTTGACTACAGTAAATTTGATGTACAAACAACCCGCAAACGTTTTTTTTTTACCACGGGCAATGGTAAAAAGATGGCTTTTAAATAATGAAATGATAGATGTATCAATTTGAAACGTGTAACATATAGGTTTGAAAATTTGTCGTCAATGTTGGTGTAGCATAATCGATAAATGTATTTTCCCCGGATTAGAAGAGATCCAGGTTCGAATCCCGGTAGCGACAACAATATGTTTCGATTAAATTGATTTTATATGTATATCTTTCTAATTAATACATTTAAGGAATATCTTTGTTTATTTAGGTGTAATAAATATGTGATGTTCTATCCTCTTTGAGGGGAAATGGCATGAAATAAAGATTATTTTGAAAAGTCCTGTCAAAACTAATCGGTTAATGTCATATACAGGTATGAACATAATGCAATATATGTATAATATTATTAATGTCATATTTTATATATATGAATATATTTCCACCATCCATCCTCACTTGCACGGAACGGATTATAAATAAAAGATTTAAGAAACTGTCACCGACCGAAGTCTGTCGCCTGTCACCTATTCACGGCATTCGTGAGATTTTACTGTACGTATTACATTATATTATATATTATCCATAACCCCTGCTGCGGGTATAATAAGCTGTCATTACCGCGCATAAAAGTTATTAATGCGAAAGGCGAATGTTTTACACGGCCGCTATGCGCGCGAAGTCAGCGAAAACTACACTCGTTTTTCGCGCGATCTGTTTGAATGTCAGAAAAAGTATGGCGATAAGTTCAAAAGGTGCATTCATAGCGTGCAGAATGTATTCAAAATGCACAACTCGTATTGGAAATCATTATGCCGGTTTATGTCGTCGCGTCGGTTCATCGAGTACGTCGGATAAAATAATGGTTTTCTGGGGTGTTTTTACGTGTCAGGTAGAAGAGAGGACAAGTGTAAACATGCACTGATTTAATTTTTCAACGCGAACGCAAAAATTTACTGTGTCAGTTAAATATAATTTCAGCATTAGGCATGGTGGTTTTTTGTTGTCAGATATTGTTTTCATTTTTTGTAAAACCATCCCCATAAATTGGCCGCCCCCTACATCGTTAGGGGCGGTTGTTTGTTAGGCCGGCGTTTTGAAACATGCCCAAGGGCGGATTATCACTAAAAGACGTTCTGGACACTGGTACGGTAGTACAAATTTCTGCTTTATTAGGAAATAATTGTTATTTATTGGATTTGCTTTCTTGGATTGTTTATAGCTGGATTCTTTTTATTACACACAATTATCGTTTTGCAACTTGGGATTTTGTTTTTAAATTTTTATACATTTTTTGTCCGCCCCCTTGATCCGCCTTCGCCTGTGCGTAACGCCGGCGCTGATAAAGATGTATGAATGCGGAAAAGGCAAGATAGAAGAGATTGTTATCACATTGTCTTTCATAAATAAAAATAAAAATTGCGAAGCACATTTGGATGTGTGGCTCACGTTCCCTTTTATATTATACGTATACCATATACAATACATCCGTACACTCAGGAACGTGCGCTAGGGATGATTGAGTGGCATTTTCCAGAATACAAAATATTTATTTTTATTCATTATTTTATAAATTGTTGTATACCGGCTGGGTGCTCGAGTACACAGGGGGTTTATAAAAAATGTATCTAATGAGTCTATACAAAAAAAAATTAAATGCATAATGTAAAAAAGTGCTGTAAAAAATGTTACGATACACATTTGGGAATTATTTCAGATTCACTGACACACGTAAATAAATTGATACACTTGAGTTGAGTGTCATTTTCATTTTAAATTTGAATGTGACTGTTTTGTTTTGATGGCATATTTTTTACAATAGTAAACAAACAAATCTATTGTCAGAATTTTTGTTTTGTATTGTTTTGATATGTTTTTCTAAATTATTTCATAATGATCGTTGTTTAATGTTAAAAGGTCAAACTATTTTTCTTGACATTTCAAGACGCTGGTTATTAAAAAGTGTTTGGGGTGTTTAATTAATAGAAGAAGACTGAATTCATACGACGTCCTAGGAATGGTTTTTTAATACTAGTACAGAAGTAGATAATGTTTTATATTCTCTCTTCATTATACAAATTTTGATGTGTAGCACAGACCAGTAAATGAATAGAGATGAAATAAAGTGTACACACAGGAGAGGGGTTTGGAACATTAGTGGTGGGACGAGAGGCATTCTACACATATTATTTGTGGAAACATAAATCAGATAGTTTATGACACATTTATGCAACATTAAAAGTATTCACTCTTCGAAAATTAAATCTTTGTGTAAACACGACGTATTTTTTTACATTAATGCAAATTATATTGTCAGCGTTTAAATTTTCATTCCAATCGAGTGATATTTAAAAAAAAAGTCGCGGAACTATTTGTTGCGTAAGTGGTATCAAGGTCAACACGTGGATGACACCAAATTGAAAATATTGAAACAAGGAATTTACGTTTGTTCATATATATTTGGTAGTCTGTGGTCAGTAGTGAATGTGATTGGTAGGTAATAATGCAGCAAAGCAACGCTGTCCACACTGTGGTGAAATAAAGAATGCGGAAAGTTGTGTACCCGTCCAATAAATAATAAATAACTCGAGATAA
This sequence comes from Eubasilissa splendida, assembly GCA_031772225.1. Classification (NCBI taxonomy): domain Eukaryota; kingdom Metazoa; phylum Arthropoda; class Insecta; order Trichoptera; family Phryganeidae; genus Eubasilissa; species Eubasilissa splendida. The sequence continues at coordinate 11,554,840 of CM062853.1, read as the reverse complement.
TAAGAACGGTTTAATTCTGCGCCGACTGTACGATCATTCGTATTTTTTATTCCAATCATAAATATGGAATTTTAGCGGTGCGGCGAAATATTAAACAATGAGAAAGTTAGCAAACGATAAAATTGAAGGTTTATGTGCCCTCACGAATAAAACAATGGTATTATTGGAGAAATTGTAGGTTTTATTCCGTGCCTTAAAACATTCATTGTCACATCCTGAACCTTTCTCGACGTTGGTTGATGGCATACATTACGAATTAGCAAAACCAATCCCGGGCCAAAATTACAATCCCGGGATATCGGGATTCGATTTTGATGATCTCGAGATTAATTCCGGGATTAGAAAATGCTCATTTGTACATTAGGAAGGCCACTTGTGCCACCTTTTACAAACAATTGTATTTTTGTGACATAATGTTTGACGAGCACATATTATTATATTCGTATGTATCGATATATTCGGTGAAACCGGGATGAAAAAGAAGCGGTACTACCGAATACCCACATGTCGCAAGTGCAGGTTCATCGGACTTTTCAAAAATGGCATCGATTTTTTACAGTAATCAAACATTAATCAACTCGATTTTCTAAATATGTATTGTATTTAGTGATGAGCACATAGTCACGAACTGTGAGTCAATCACTGATATCTTTGAGTCACATTCACTATCAGTGATTGAGTATTTGAAAACATCGTGATTCGTAAATTGATTATTTCCGACAACTTTTAAAAACTTTCCGACAGATGGCACTAATAATTTTTTTCGCAAATTTATGAAATGAATGTGCAAAATCTATAAAGGAATACCGTCATTATCATGACCATCTAGTAAATTCTGCTACAAAAATTTACGAATGTTTGCTGTGAATTTAACTGTTAACGCATAAATATGAGTAAACAGCAAATGCTGAGAATTTGATCTGAAAAATACACTTATTTAAAAAAATGATTTCATTCTCTTCGTGATGATATTTAAATTATATTTTTTATTAATCAATTGTGTTAGAATATATTTTTAACGCAATTAAAGCTTTAATATTAAGCTCGGTCTTTTTTTATTTCATGTATTATGATATCGTGCAATGCATGGACATTCGTAATCACAGTCACAGTTTTCAATCACTGATATTATCGAATACCAATCACAATCACACCTGTGAGTCAAGAGTAACATTTTTTCATATCATTAATTGTATTGTCGGATATCTGCAAAAAAAAGGAATTAATCTTGAATGTTTCGGGATAATGCATACTGATCCCGGGATTCAGAAATACCGTAAACTGGGCCGAGTTCCTGGGATCCGGAATAAAATCATTGAGCGACAGTGAATCTTTTTCCGCAAGTGATGCTTTGATGATGAAAATCTTCATGTGTCAGATAAATAAAATAAAATATCAAAACGACATATTACACTGAAAGTCCACGTCACAACACTTTCAATACAAATAACACAAAATACACTTAAAATTATTTTTTATAATGTCATATTTACGAAATCATTCTTTCTGATATTCAAAAAATTGATTTTGTTTATATAAACACTTAATTTGTATTAAAAATACTATAGTATAATAAATAAAATTGTTATAAAAGCATACATTTCTAAAATTCTAGTCTTGTAGCAAGCGGGATTACGATTATACATATATTCCTACGAAAAGTCTATTGTTTTCCCGTAAGCATGTCAGATAAAATGACGACACATTTTTTTATTGTTTATTCGTAATACCAACAATTTTGTATGCGTACCTTGAAAATTAACGTCGACACAGTTTCACTTTTACACAAAAAGATGATTACAGACACTTTGGATGAAGGCTTATATGTACATTGTACATAGTGTGTGCACGCCACACAATACTGATTTGCGTTCATATGTACCTGGGTTCTTTAATGTGTAACTATTTGCAGAGGAGTTGTTTGTTCGAACAATCGTTTCCGAAAACCTTACGAAATGCTACCAAACGATGTAAATAGTTTATTTGTTAAAAATATTGAGAAATAAATACATTTAAGAGCCACTATTTTTCTTTAATGAAATCATTTTTTTATTGCGATGTTGTAATTAGAACAATTTTCAGTAATTCTTTGATATTTAAACATTAACGGTGAATTACCTAGAAAGATAAAGGTATAGAAAAAATATTTACATACAATCGGGTCATCTTTCATTCATCTTAAATAGATTCATCTAATGTTTAAAATATAAGAAATTCTATTAATGATATATGTACAATTTTTAAGAGAAAATTAATTTCTAGTTTTTAAAAAAGGGGATATTTTTTTTTATTCAATTTTTTAAATTTGAATGACAATTTATCGCATTGTTTACGTTATTAATTTTGTAAAAGCAATAACGCGACTGTGGCAGGTAAAAATATTTGTGAAGTGCGTGATAGTGATGTAGTTAAAGTCCGATTAACCTATTTGTGGTTTTCGAAGTTCCGATTTGAGGTTTTTTCAATAATAATGGAACCACAAACCGGACGACCTTTGATGGCTGCATGATCAATGCACATCTTAGTCAGAACGCTAGGAACGTAGTTCGAAGATGGGAGTGAACCATGGTGTGGCATCTTCATCGCACGGGCAGTGGCGTAACTTAAGAAATTGGGCCTCAATGCAAAATGTAATCCCTGCTCTCGTATATACATTGTACATAAAATATAATAATATTAAGTACTACGCGGTTTTGTCCATCAAAAATAAATAAAAACAAAATTTGTCACTTGTCTTCCAAGATATTCACTTATTAATATTAAAATTCACACCAAAGTTTGTACTCAAGAAGTCTCTTGTGACCAATGTTCATTGATTGAAGAAAAATACCGTATCAAGTACCTAGGAATCATAATATATAACAAATTCAAATGGAAAGAACATATTACTAATCTTAAAAACAAAATAAGCTAAACTTCCTACATATTTTTAAGACTCGGAAACATCTTATCACTTACAAATCTGAAAATGATATATTATGCGTCTGTACAGTCACATTTGCAATACAGTATTATTGGATGAGGAGCTTATAAAACTTCAATATCACAATTAGAAATCACTCAAAAATGATAATAAAAATTATTCTAAAAAAAAAGATTATCCAAGTGTACAACTCTTCGCAAATTTCAAAGGACCAAAAATAATAGACAATAATAATATACAAAAAAAAATCAATAACCCAAATTCAAAATTAAAATTCAATGAAATATTAGCGAATTCCGATATACAAGATTGAAACCAAATTGATTTTCCAAAACTAAAATACACTTAACAAACTAAATAAACTAAAATGCACGAGTCTTACTCTCATAGAGAATAAATAAATATTAAAAGAAATGATATATATCCTAGTGATTATTTTTAAAATGTATATTTTCTAATATTAAAATATATATTTTTTAAAAAACAACAAAAGTGTTTTTATGCATTTATTTCACTTTAAAACGATGGTCTGGTTCACAATTCAACTTATTAGAGGGGTACGACTATATTAATTGATAATGTAGATCGTATTTTCGTAATACGACATGTCAGAATTTAAAAAAATAAAAATATTTTTCATAATTTAAAAATCATTAATCATAACGTGAGCCTGAATGCACCACATTGGATGCTCACTGCACATGGGTGGTGGTTAACATTAATGAATCAGGTGGGATAATATGGCGATGGTGACCCCAGCACAAATTAAGGATGTATTGTATATCCAGCATATTCACCTGACCTTTACGTTCATTCATTCAGATGTACAATTTGTTTAAACGTAAAATATTCAATACCGTATCGGAGGTCAAAGCGACCACCGATTCTTTTTTTGCATCAAAGTTTCTCTATTTTTATGAATATTGTATATGAGGGGTTCGGAAACAAAAGCGTCACTGTCCAATTGAAGAGATTGAATCTGATTTTATAGCCACAACGGAGAATTTAAAATAGATTCATAATTTATAAAATGCTAAAAGTCATAAATTATTGCAAAACTGCCACTATTGTCAAATAAACATTTTAAAATATATATCACCCTCTATTTTCATCAATTACAATAGATAGTGGCGGTTTTATCTTATCATCACGCCGTTTCATCAAGGAAGGAAGGGAGGATAGAACGCTACACACTTCTGCCTTGACACACAATTCTCGCCTCTACATTCATACATCTACTCATACAAGCTCGTCAATTATTAACGCTTTGTACCCCTCAATATAAAAATAGAAGATTATCATAGCAAGTGAGGATAATTATATAATGTGTTAATTACATAGAGTTTTTGAAAATAAAACTTTATAAAAAATTACTTGAAATCTTTTGCACCAATTTATTATTTCATTTAGCTAACTAGATCATAAAATGATATGATTAATAGATTTCATTTTATGATCGAGTACCTACATCTTGCTATATATATAGCAAGATGTAGGGGATGCTTCACTGTTAGCCTTTTACTTTTCATAGTTAACGTGGCAAGAATAAAAAATAACCCAATTTCTAACCATATATGTATCATACTTGTAAATGACAACTCATTTCCATTGTTAGAAATTATCATAAAATGTTCCACACCTATTGGGGTCACGTTGATAACAAGTTCAAAGGAATCCTTGAGTTTTTATGAAAAAAAACCCGGCATAAATTTGTTTCACAAGTGCCCGATGACGAGTCTTTTATGTCACGCCTTTACGCAACGGTTGAGACAAATTGAAGCATATTATTGTTTGTTTTTTACCCTGGCCATGTCGGTCCTTTCCCCGCTGGCGGACAAAGACAATGAGGCAGACGTCGTGAGCTGCGAATTGAAAGGAACGAGTCCACAATGGATGAAAATTTCACCAGCTGTGGAGAACAATGGATGATGATGGTCTTGTTACGTTATCTCCGCAATGGGTGCGGTCGTCGCCAGGTGGTGCGGAGGACATACCCGATGAGCATTTCGCAAATCAATTGGCGCGTGCACACGGATGAGTCTTGTCTCGAGACTCACACAAAGGACAGTGCAGAGTTGAGCATGGGGCAGTGACGTCTCTAGATAAAGTGCCGCCCTTAGGCAAATTTTAGAATGCCGCTCCTACTATTTTCAAAAATGTGATATCGATCCTTTATATTTTTTATGATATAGATTCATTAAAAAATATCAATTAAATTGTAGTTAAATAAGAAAAAAAAAAAGCTCACTCACAACTATCGGGTTTGTCAATTTTGGTGGATAATATTTATCTTAATCCACCAATCTATATATATTTATCATGTTTTTTAAAAGTTGCACATTATATTTTGCATTTCACAAATATTCTTTGAATATTTCAATTGAAATATTTTTTAACTTGAAGTTGTATACAAAATACCACTGTATGAATTTATATATTTATTGCCTTTATCACCGCAAAATCATTAACAATTTCTTCTAAATCTAGATCATGCGCCCTTCATCTTTTATAGATGGTAATATTGAAAGAGCATTTAACCACAGAGTTTCACATAATTGATGTAATATTGAGCACCACCTTCATTAAATATTCTCTGTTTGTAAAAAAATAAATCGTTATGTTTAATTTAAAACTAATCAAAATATTAGGTAACTTAAACAATTAAAATTTTTGATTCTTCGATTTTTCATAAATTTGTAGAATATCACTTAAAATTTTCCAGCAATTACAACCTTTTGTAGGTGTAATTTAATAATGTAATGCAACAGTATTCTTCAACAAAAACAGTACACAAAATTATTCTTTGCAGAATACAACAGCCAAGTTTATTTTTCAACGTTCGTTCATTATGTGATTGAATTTATTTATTATTTTTGTTTTTTGCTGTAACTCGTAAGTGTGTTTTGCAATTTTTAACAACACCATTCTCGTTGTTTCGTCAATTAACGCAGGCCATCTAAATTATTTATTTTATGCTCTGAATCATAATCGCCGTCTGAATTATGATTTGACATGTTGATCAAGGAAATTGTTGATGTGACAGTTCCGATTCCTCGGTTTAATGAAATAATTATTAAATATATCTATCTGTGTTATAGCTTCGGCTTTCTTAATTACTCGAATTTTTTTAAAAGCTGCTCCTCACAATCGCTTTCTTGTACCGATTTTATGGGGAAAATATTAACATAGGATTAGTTGGGTGTATAGTTTATTTCACTCTGAAATTAATTCGAAATAATTTAAAACTATTTGTTTTATTGGTTTACTCGTATCTTAAACACAAAAAATGGTCATGGTTAAAAACCTTAATATAAACAGAAATTATTTTTTTATAAACTATTATATTTTACTGTTTTCATGATAATATTTATAATCTCTTCACACATTTCACTAAACAAAAATTAATTTTTACATATAAAAGTATTTACTTTGAAAAAATATTTTAAAAAAATAACGTAATTATTTGGCTATAATCTGAATGCTCGTCTTGTAACTAAAGTTATCAAAATTTTTCAAAAGAAGAACAAGATATGTATTGTTTAAATGCAATAAACAAATAATTTTTTAAACGAGACAATTATTCAAATATTTAATACATATTTATATTCCGCCGCCAATTTGCTGCCCCTTAGAATTCTCCGCCCTTAGGCACCGCATTACTTGCCTATGCCCGCGGGACGTCCCTGGCATGGGGCGAGCTGTTATACGAGACCATCCCTGCAACAACACTGTATATCGGTTTTGGGCAGATTTGAGTTATGAATGCCCCAACGTTGCACGTCTTCTTGAGTATCCAATGGTATATTAAACAACTGTATAAAATAATAATAATACTCTTACACATAATTTCTAAGTGAGTTTCCCTGAAACAACACTGTATGTCGCCTAAGATAGCCATTGTTTGTTGTATTTTGTTCGCAGATCAGAACGATCAAGTGATGTTTTTATCGATATTAATATAGCATACGTAAAAGACTTGGAGGACTAAATAATTGTTAACCTACTTTAATAATAAACAATAATTTGATGATATTTTTTTGAAATATCTTAATTATATATAATAGAGCACATCTCTGCACACGCATACAATAAATTAAATCAATTTTATATAGATGTAATGTTATAAGCTACACAATTATACACAGCGTTATACACAATTACATTAAGATGGATAGACTAAATAAAGGAGTTAACAGAGTCCTCTTTAATCTATTAAATGCCATGAGGTCGTTAACGCGCCAAACTTAATAACACGCACATTTTGACATTGCAGATATTAAAGTTCCATGCGTAAAGTCATATTTTAAAAATCTCTTTGCCATCTGTGGACGACAGTTCTCAGCTTTTGATAGATACTTAACTAGTCAAGACTCTTAAATCCTACCTTTACCCTATGAGGTGTCTTCCATTTCAAATATAGTTGGCAGTTAAAAGGTTAAAAGCTGCGATCAACATGCCTCAGGACCGAGAGGAATAGAGTCGTATTGTGCAAGTAGTTCCAGACAGGTCAGGAAACTACGACGCTCAGCATTGAACACACGGTGAAGAAGAAGAAGAATTACATATAGAAGAATACAAATCTTCATTTATTTTTTTAATATAACAAATGAAATTTAATAAAATTATAAATAAGGCAATTTGATAATAGACACGAAAGAAAATCAAAACCTTTTAGAACCGAAATAACCAGTTTGAAGTGACTACGCGTTTCCGTATCGAAATTTCAATACGTTTTAATTTTTCTCAAAAAATTTAGTAGATGCCACATCGAAAATAGAAAATAAAGTTAAATACAATCTTAATCTTGAAAATAGTTACAACTCGTACTATTAAGATAATAAAACTCGACCATTTTGGACATATCATGAGGCACTTTGAGACATATGAAACACTGCAACTCGTCATACAAGAAACGTTAATGAACGACAAGGACTTGGTAGAAAAAAAAACAAAAAATATCTATCTCTCTTTCGCTGCGTATCAATAAAGCGGAAATAGGAAATAAAAATGTTTGCAAAATAAGAAAAAAAAAAGTAATTATTGCCATTCAATATAACGAATTAATGTATTATGAAATAAATCCGATCTACTCAGCCTTCCATTTAAATAATAAAATTAGCTTGTAGAGAAATGGCTTTATGTAAATGTGTACAATAAAAAAACTGCCGTAATCCCATAATTCAAATTAGATAGGTGATAAACTTTCATGGATTAAATTATCTTACCTATCATCTGTCACCTCGTGTTGGATGCAAATAGGCACTACATACATGGTCCATTACCGTACTAAGAATGTATAACACCAATGGCATAACTAAAAAAAAATGCACCTGATGTTAAAAAAATAGCGTGTCCAATCTATTCTTGTTTGGCAGGCATCAAAGAAGACCATCACTGTCTGAACCACTTTACCAACATTACCGCCGCACGATTCCAGTTCTAATTAATTTTTGTATTTTTTATATATTGATTTTATGTTGTTTTTTTATCATACCTATATTTCATAAAATATTTACTTGAGTACCAGGGGCGTACAGTGCATACAAGCAAAACAGATGTGCATTACTAAAAATTCTGGGAAACAAATATAAATTAAGAAATAGGATTAACATAAACGGAAAAATTATTTTACAATTAGCGCCATCTGTGTACCAGTAGAGACTTTAATTGCTTAGATCTAAAAACTACCACGACAACTCATCGCTGTAGCCATGGCGCTCTTGTGTAATCGCCGCATTGTAATTATTCACATTATTCAGTTCTATCTTTAAGCTAGTGAATTACTTAAGTCATATAATTGGCTATTTACTAAATTGAAAATTTCTTTTGGTTGATCCATTTTGTGTGGAGTCGTTACCTATGCTGTTTTTTTTAACAGAATAACATTAGAAAGGCTTACAACTGCGTGCAAATCATTAAAGTGTCTACTTCCTCTTTTACTAATTCGCGAATTTTATAATCTTACTATTTTTAACGTATTGATTTCATGATTGTTCTTTAAATTTGGTATATGGATTGGTTTTTAATTTGAGAAAAACAAAAAGCAATTGGCAGAACTGTTTCCTACGTCAACCTTTAATAAAAATAATTATTTTGTTTAGTTATTACGTGAAAAGAATCATGTTCAGTCATAAAAAGTGTTCTTAAAAACGTCCATACATTTTTTATATGGGTAAGAAGGTATTATTTTACGTTAAAACTTAAATTGTAAAAACACTATTAATCTAAAATTACAAATAAATACATGGTAGGGTCGTATAAACGACATATTCATTTTCTCTAAAAACGTTGGTTAAACGAAAGTTCATAATTCTATGTACAGCATATATTGTAGTTCATATATTATATATGATTGTATAATATCATTGGTAACAGCATAACCTAAATCTATACCTACTGCACGCCACTGCTAAGTACAATATATCAGTGGTTGGTAGCTACTTTAATGTTGTGTTTATAAGGTTCGGATTGTATCGGAGCAAACCGATAGAAATGCCGCTGTGGTTCGAACGATTCCCGCAAATATAGCGCCTTATATCCGCAAAGAAATGTGGACATTATTTGCATTTTTTAATCCACAGTAAATCAACTCGGTTAAATAAGTGTCTTGCACGGATGCACGATGCAAGATGCATGAAATCATCTCAATCTCGTAAGATGTGTAGCTAGCTGCAGCTGCAGCTGCAGTGTATATGTGTTGTCCTACTTGAAAAGGTGATGAAAATTCTGATTCAATTCTCCACAACTTATTTATGCGAAAAGGCATTTTCATCTGTCACAGCAATCAAAGTACAGTACCGATCTCGGCTTGAAATAGATGCAGTTCTCCGTCTTGCAGTAACATGATTGGAGACAAATATTATTTCAAGCAAACCGGAACATCATCACACATGAAATGTGTAATGCTAAAAGATTAATATAATTAAAAACACCTTTTAATAGTTTTGTTTTTATAATTTGGTTACAATTCATAGTTTTATTTTATTAACTAGGTTACCAAACATAATGATTGTTTTTACATGTATGTGTTCTTTGATTACTTTTTTCTAAACATGTTTAATACTTTAAAAAATCCTATTAGTGGTCTGCGGGATTTAAAATTATGAATTTAAAGGTCCGTGAGGTCCTAAAGTAAGGCGACCGCTGCCTTATATAGTTTATCAATAAATTAATGTTTTGCAATAAAATTAAATAATAAATACATGTCATTTTTCAGAGGTAATTTTACGTGCCACTTGAATAACAAATCAATCCTTTTGAAACGGCAAGAAGGTACCAGTCAATATATCGTACAAACAATGTCACCCCATGATTCAATTCAATCTTATTTGTGGATTTATTGTTACATATCAAAATTTAGCTAACAAAAATAATTTCTTTCTATGTGTACCCATTTAATTATTTCGTAAGAAATACTTACAAACTAACTTACCAACACGCCGTTTCCCCGCCGGGGGAAGGCAGAGAGGATAGAGCGCTACACTCTTCTATCCTGACACACAATACTCGCCTCATCCACATTTATACATCTTCTCATACAAGCTTGCCGATTGTTGAGGCTTCTAACAGAACCACCCTCCAGAATCTGATTTACCTGGTCGTGCCGCGGACGTCCTCTATTTCTGGTGCCATCAACACTTGCGTCATACATCTTTCTAACCATTCGCTCCTCATTCATCCGTTCCATATGACAAAACTACCTAATACTAATGTTTCTTAATAATATGTGATAGATATAGTTTGAAATACAGTATTATATATTTCTATTTTATTATTATATTATATTTATGCACATTTTTAACAAACAAATAAATATAAATGTTTTATACCGTAACTTTTTTGAGGCAACGCCTTGACAATGCACCTTTTATCGTGCTGAAACGTCAGCTCGTTAGTTTAATTCTCCATTTCGAGTTCTGTGTATGTACACGGATGAGACATGACTCGAGAGGTCCAAATGTACAATTATGTACTTTATAATGCTTACCACTGACTACACTTGCACTTGTAACATTAGTTTAACGCAGAAATTGAACCCGCGACTTGCTCTATCAAAGCACGCCCTGTACCTCTGCACCACCGGGCGCGTCGGTAGCGCTTACGCAAGTACCTACATGCGCACATTTAATAATAAATAGGTGGAAGCTGTAAGTCGATTTATTTATAGCTATTTTAGACGTAGAAAGTAGGTGATGTTAATTACATTATAAAAATGAAGCACGCAGTATTATGAAGTGCAATTACTTTAAATGTCTATCTTAAAAGTTAAAAGAGCGTTTTGAGAATAAACACTTGTCGAGATAAAACTTTCTACATTGATAATTATTGCAGTGGTGGGCGTGTTGAATTTTCTTTTCAGTTCTAGTGCGCTTAAAGTGTAATTTATGATTCACGTTCAACAATGCAGAAACATATAGTGCACATACGGGTGGTGCAGTGCGCACTGGATGATAGCGATCGTGTACAGGCGACATGTTCAAATTCTTACAAAGATTTTCTCTAAATTAAATGTAATTTAAATTTCACTTCTCTGCTGCGTTAATCTAACGTATTTATAATAAAATAAAATAAATAAATATTAAACAAATAATAGATGTCTCATAGAGACGAAGCTATTTTTTTATTATATTTAATGGAAATATATGGAAGTATCGGTAATTACAGGGCTTACGACCCGTCTTCGGCTGGCTTAAGTGATCACTTTGTACAAATATAACGTTCACCATTCTCACCCATTAATCAATCTCCATATCTATCAAATTTTTTAAAGTTGTATATGTGTTAATATGTAGAATCATTTCGAATACCACTATACTATCGCCATCTATGGACTAAATTTGATAATTCATTTCCCTGAAACAACATATATGTCACAATGAGAATCAATTTTTTTTTGAAATTATCTAAAGCAGTATTCTTTATCTGTAAAATGTTTTTAATACATTATACTAGAATACGTCGGAAAAATCAATATCTTTCAATTTTTATTATTTTGTCCTGTAATTACCCATATTTCTATATTTCTATTAAATATTATAAAAAATAGCTTAATCTCTATGAGATATCTATTATTTGTTTAATAACAGTGCCTTTGTAGGTGAAAATCCAGTAATTGTGTGTTCTTGGACATATTCAAATATTGTTTATTAAGCCTAGTTTTTCTTCTTCATGTGCCATCTTTTATCGAAGGTTGGCAACCAGTATTATGATTAGTCTTAAGACCACCGATATTTTGGATATTAAACCACTTTCTGAAGTTACGAAGCCAAAGATAACTTTTGTTTACCTACGCCTCTGGTAGCGATAAATCAGCGTTTATTAGTAAAATAACATTTTAATACCTTGCGGCAGAATTGTATTAGCAAAATACATGTATCGAATTTATTACTGTTTTTAGGGGCATTGGCCTATATTTAATATAATATCATTGCGGAGAATGTGTCTAAAGTTTCGCTTTCCTTCGTTTGATAGTTGATTTATTCTTAAGACTTATTCATGCCATTCATGGACAACCTAGGATAGTAATGGCGAACCTAAGACGCGCGTGTCATAGGTGACACGCCACAGCGTTTTGGGCGACACGCCAGCGTTCACTAATATCAAAGTTATCAAAGAACATGTGTCCCGCCACCAGACATCTACCCGACAACAACGTTAGAATTCATCACTACGCACATATTTCATCTGTATCTCTTATGGGTCTCACTTTGCGAAAAAAAACAATTAATTGAAATAAGCGATTAATTAATTGATATTAAATCAAATACTATGGGTTTCATATTTTTTCCAGTTAAATTTAAATGAAAAATATTATTTTTTGAGGTGGTAGGGGATGGGGGGTGGTTGATGTGAGGGGGGTGTGGAAGGGTGAGAGAGAGGGGGTGTGACACGCCTGCAAAGTTAAGTTTGATTTTTTGAAATTTTGACACGCTGAGCTCATAAGGTTCGCCATCACTGACCTAGGAGATCTTTATCATACGTTGATATTCAGCCTTCTATTGTTGGCTTCCTTAAACGCCAAGATCTCGACTTCATTGAGCAGCAAGGGTATGATAGTGTCAGGCTTGTACCTTGATTGCAGAAGAGACTGTTCATTTTCACGAAAGTGCTTCTTGCCTTCTTAATTTTTAATTTAATTTCAAAGTCTGGGTCCACGTCTTCCTTAACTAGAAGGCAATTTTACTTAGGCAGCATCAATTATAGATCAAAATGGCAGAAGTGAAAAAGAAAAAAAAACACAGTAAAACAAGTAAAGGGTTACTGACATAGTTTGAGTTTGAGAAGATTGTGAATAACACACATGAAACTAGTGTTGAAGGCAACAGGGACAGCGGGCGTCCGCGAAAGACCTGGCACGATGAAATAAAACTGATATTAGAATATTTTTAAACGGGCAGCCAAGATGCTTACACATCTCGGCTGACAATAAAAATAGCTCACCCCTTTGCGGTTTGTCAGAACGAATGAACTTAATGATTAAAAATTATCACTTTAAAAAATTTAAAAACAATCAAAAATAAGCTCGGTAGTTCGGCAGATTGTAAAAGTACAAATAAACGACGTTTATTTTTGATGATTTATCTGATTCTCCAATATAATATAAAGGTATAATTTTAATTATATGTAAATTTTACGTTAATTAATTCCGTTAGACAATTACCAAAATTCAGAACATTAATAACATATATGTACGAGGGCGAGTTAAAAATTATCTACATTTTTCGTTAATAGAAACCAAGCTTGTCGTGGATAATTTGACGGGCAGAATCATGAGTGATGTTCAGAGAAGACGCCGCCTCACCGATGGTAATTCGTCTATTCGCTAGAACCATCTCTCGAGCTTGCTGAATCTTGTCGTCCGTGGTGTATATATCGCATCGACCATTAACAGATTAATTATATTACGCTACAAACGATCAGTGAAGGTGTATATTCTATTGTAATGTGCGCACGTGGTGAAGATTCTTTCATCTGAACTAAATGTGACTTGACGACGTCAGGCTCATCGTGGAGCTCATCAACTTTGTAACGGTGACGCTAAATATTATTTTTACGAATCGGACTAAAGATTTTAGGATTTTTAAGTAAAACAGGCAAACCACATAGTCTTTACTTGTTCGTCTTAGTAAAGGCGATTTTAATTATACATAATTATAAAACGTGTAAAACGTTCCATTGATTAAAATGTCATTCGACGACGATTCATAAATTTAATTTAATAACATGTTTTAATGATAGGTTGTCATGTAAATTTTTAAAATTAAATATTAAAAAATATGTAGAAAAACAAACCAATATAAATGCTCAATAAAAAAAAATTAATAAATTACGAAAAATATCGACTAACCAACATAAACTCTTAAATAAATTAAATATATTAATTAGAAAGATATACATATAAAATCAATTTCATCGAAAAATATTGTTGTTGCGCCACCAGGATTCGAACCTGGATCTCTTTCCTAACCGGGGAAGGTGCATTATCCAACTATGCTACAGCGACAATATTTTTAGCGACAATTTTCGAACCTATATGTTACCTTTTTGATATTAATACATTTAATCGTTCCATTATTTGAAAGAGCCATCTACCTTATTTTTACAGAATCTCAAATACGTTTGAGTAAACTGATAGGAGACGCCAGAATTATCAATTCATTTTTATTAAATTTTGGACACATTGATACAACTTTATTATTAGGAGAACAAGAATGTGTTCTCCTAATCTTAAATAAATGTTCGTAAATATAACGAACCAACATAAACTCTTAATTTAATGTTAAAAAATATGAATATAAATAGAACGAGGAAGAACCAACATAGAGAGCAACATTTTTAATGTAGGTCTCACGTGATGTGTTCGCTAATCGAGTTTTCGACTGCTCGCCCATTCTCGATGATGTTTTACGCAACTGAAACGGTAGCACTATTTCGGTAAATCAGCTATCAACTATTGCAATATAACATATTTTTTAATATTTACTGACAAGACGTCGTGGTTAACTATTTTTAATAAAATGAATACAATAAATGTTGTATTTAATGATGAATTTAATTAATATAATAATAATATAAAGCATATGAAGCAAATCAATATCTAGTAGGGAGCATGCGGATATTGGATATCTAAAAAGGCGATGCGTATTGGTAAATGTCAGGATAAAATAAAGCACTTAGTTGAGATGTCGTCTTGACTCGAAAATGTGACCTTACAAAAAATGTGACCTTTTACAGTGTGGAGTTGATTCATTCGATCCCATTGGTGTTGAGATATTTAAAATGCCCGTTGATTGCAATTCTCTTCCATACTTGATTGTTATTTCAATATTATTTTGGATGATATTTCTTTGTCTAGTTCCACAGTGATGCGGAGAAATAAAATAAAGCGTACGAGTTTTATTACTTTGACGGTCGTATGTATTTAGATAAGTAGGTAAAAATCATGTACGCGTGTTTTGGTATGATAAAATATATTATACCAAAACTATTTTAGAAAAAACTCTCTTTTTCAAAAATTGGTATTGAGGATGCATACAGGCAGTAAAGTAATGCTAAAATACGAAAAATTGCAGTTTTGTTTCCGTTCTGAATTCGAATGACTCCTTACGAGTGGTATACTTTAGCCACTCCTTTATCCTCCATCACGTCTTCTCAGTTTCGCCATCACAGAGAGATGAACAGTTCCGTGTACCAGTTCCCGGTCGCCCGTGAGATGAATGGAATAATGACTTCGGATGCTGGAGAGAGCCTTACAGGCAGCCTCCGCGCCAGAGTAAGTACTAATAAAAGTCTAAATATTTTTGTAATACAAGACGCCCGCATGCAGGGTTGTTACATCGTTTGAATTGACTCTGAATAGCGGCTTTATCTAAACAATAATGCATTGTCAACTGCCTTACCAACCTTGTATCAAGTCCAATTGAAGAGTCTAAGTTTGTCTGTTGTCTCTGTTCGTCTTTCGTAACCAAGAAATCTGTAACTATGTTATTGATGGATTATGCTCTCATGAGATTCTTTGTAGACACCAGTTTCAGCGTATTGACCAAAGATATAACTTTCGTTAGTTGGGTGAACTTAAATTTACACGGCAGCAATTCAAACAAAATAAATAACTTTTCAGAATAAATGGTTGTAGGCATCTATGGTTTTAGGTGACGTTTATGCGTACAAGTCGAGTGTCGCTGTTAAATCGAATGTCGCATGGGTTTGAGTTTTTATTTCTATTTACCAATCTCAAGCTGAGCGCATGTGATTAAAATCTCGATACGTGTACAGAGTACTGAGATTTATATAATCTAAATCTGAGATTTATTTCATCTAAATCTGAGATTTATTTCATCATGTCCGTAAATACGGGGCACAATGAACAATATCACTAGTAAATAACGCACCGTTATGGATATAAATAAAACAATGTTATGACTCTACTTGAGTTTATTAGCACTACTCGAGTTTCGAGAGAAACAGTAACTCTCATCGACAGGTGAAGTATTAATACTTTACTTTAGTACTCTTTGAACATTACTCTCACTTTTACCATACCATAAGTCCATAACCATACCAAAAAAAATTGAATGAATTTATGTTTTTTTTTAAATTTTTGCATTTAGGTACAATAATTTTTTTTTTCATCAAAATTTTCATGTCTGATAAAACAGTAAAAAACTAGTACAGCAAATAGGCCATGTTATGTTTTTCTGCCAAACCCTCAGCAACTACTACTGAAATTCATATTATGTAATACTCTGTTAAAAATATTAAGAAATAATAACGACTTCTTTGTTTGTTTAGTGATTAAGACACTTATAGGAATAACAATATATGACGGTTTACACATTGCAACATTTCTGAGAATTTCATAAATTTGCATTAAGTGAGAGATACTATTTGGATGTGGTAGAATAAAATAAAAACGAAAACGGATAATCTCCTACGGTTTAAGCAGAACTTATGTTGTATTTTAAAACAGGTTTCTAATAAAGAGATGAGATTTTAAACGAAAGTAAATATATCAATGAAAAACAACAGGTTGCATGTCTCAAACACATATATCATACCACACCGGCGTAGAACATATTTTTCTAGTTCGCCCCGACCCACCTCGTATACAGATTGAATTTTATTTTGGTTTCTTCAAACGACGTCTATATTTTATTTCACGTTCAGACGGTGTTTGTTATTTTATATTGTGGAAACATTTCTTCCTCATTTATGTTTACAGAGACACTAATTCACCGTCATTATATTATAATACATTGCTAGGTAGGTACTAGGTAAAATATAGAATTGATATTTATGGGTGCTGAAAAGATATGTAGTCACCATGGTGATGAGTGTGATGGTAGTATTAGTAGTTGTAATTATTCAGAAACATAGGTCTGTGATATTTTAAATACAAATTAAATGTATTAATTTGTTTTTGAATATATTTTCTTGTGATGTGATGTGTGATGAATAAGAATGTGTTCTCCTTAATAATAAATAAGTATATCAATGTGTCTAAAAATTTCATAAAAATGAATTGTTAATTCTGGCGTCTGCTATCGGTTTACTCAAAAGTATTTGAGATTCCGTAAAAAAAAAGTAGATGGCTTTCAAATATTTGAAAAATGTAATATGCAGGTTCGAAAAATTGTCGACAAAGGTACTGTCTGCTGTAGCATAGTTGGATAATGCACCCGGATTGGAAAGAGATACAGGTTTGAATCCCGGTAGGAACGACAATATATTTTTCGATTATATTGATTATATGCGTGTACCTTTCTAATTAATACATTTAATTAGTATTTAAAAAAATATTTTGTTATTTAAACGAAATCAGATGTTAGGCCGTCTCGCAGCCCTACAGGCACGTGATCTTGATTGAATAAGTCGATAGAACGGCCCGCAGTCACGACGCCTCGAGCTGTTCCTATTTTCATCACACGTATTGACGGCTCGTATCTTGTCATAAAAGGTATTTTAGCATTACACGGGCAATTATTATAAGGCCCGCCAGAACCGAAACACAATGGCACCGCTTTCTCGCCTTTTGTGACGAACGTGTGCGAATCAGCGTACCTACGATGTACCTGCAAATCGATGAATATTTATTTCAATGCAAATTCACAATTTTAATTTCACGTATCGGTATGCAACAGAGACCATCGTGGACTCTGTCCCAGAGCGAAATTAAATTTATACTTTCCATTTCTCACCCGAGAAAATTATGCAGTGTACGGAGTATGTTTTTAATGAAATTTATTGTATGTGTGAATTTTTTTAATGAGGAAAAGTAAAACGCCTTTCGGACACCTCCACACATAAGTGACACCTTAAACTAGGTGATCATTTCATTTAATGAATCGCGCTTTTGCAACGGGGAAATTTAAGTTCCAATCTGTGAAGATTGTCCAAAAACAGATGGAGTTTACGGTGAGAAATTTAATGACCATATTTAGAAACAGAAATCTGAAAATAAATACAACGTAAATTTTTTTGACAATTAATTAGTATAAAAAATATGTGTTGTACGAACTCGTAATTCATTTTCATTTGAAAGTAGAAACCGAAAAATAAATTAACATTAAGAAATGTACAATGATATCTTCAACATAATTAAACGCTAATATTTTATCTACTTGAACTATAGTACAATTAATATTATTTTTCCATTTGAAACAATCGCAGACAATGATTATTTTCGAACAAGTACATATATAATATACCTATTAATGTTTTAAAAACGAGAATGAGATA
Source organism: Eubasilissa splendida (assembly GCA_031772225.1). Lineage (NCBI taxonomy): Eukaryota > Metazoa > Arthropoda > Insecta > Trichoptera > Phryganeidae > Eubasilissa > Eubasilissa splendida. The sequence continues at coordinate 11,536,179 of CM062853.1, read as the reverse complement.
TAAAGAAAATTTGAAAGCTAGATTGACTGTAATGTAATATTAATAAAACATTATACAATTAGTTTCTGTTGATTTTGACAGAAATACTACTCAATTTTAGGAAAATTTCAATGTATTTTTTCTATCACGAAATCACTTTCCGTTAAAAAGTTTGTATATATATATTTTGTTGACAAAACATCTTCCGTAATTCTTATTACATTTTGATCAAACTTTTCTTAAACATTTGTTAACCTACCCAGTCCGCCATCTTATTTCAAAATGGCTATGATTCAAAAACCTACAAAATTCGCGATTCCGTTAATATTGAACCCAGAGGAAAAACAAAAACATGCTTGCACACACAGATGAAATCAACCTCATTTTCGCGGCAAGGGATTTTTTAGACGCGCAAATTACAGTTGAAGGTTTTTGTCATGGATTCATATATTTTTTTAATATGTGGCGTTCGAGAAATAATATAGGGGTGATTTGATGGATTTTGTGTTCCCCCAATCTTAAATCAACGAATGGGTATTCCTTCACTTTTCAATATTTGTCGGGCAGACTAATTAAGAGTATTTAATCACTGTTCCGTGAAACAAAATACTATAAAATGTATATTTTCGTATTGTTGTGTGGAGCAGGCGTGCTTTATGAGATGCCTAGGCCAGATAAGTTTAATAAAAATTTCTCAGATTTTTTAAGCGAGAAAAACCGAAATCTAAATGAAATGTTCGCGTCAGTTACCGTACAAAGAAAAAGTGAGAGTCCCCACCATCACATACGTATTTGGAGCAACGTTCACACGAGTCAACGAGGTGGTGTACCAAATCGGAACAATTCTTCCGATCGGCTTTTTGTTTCACAACTGGTTTCACAGCGTATTTCTAAATTTAATAAAGACATAAACACGCGGATACACAATTCATTGACGGGCACTTTAATCGATTTGAAAGTGTTGCAGGTCAGGTGTAGTCTAGCTTAACATTTCACTCGCGTTTAAGTTCCGTTGAAAGTTCGACTATAGTAGGCGCCATTGTAGCATCATGTGAAATGTTTATCTGTAGGGATATCAACGGAAATAAAATATCAAGTCTACGTAAGCTGATTGTCGGGCGAGTGGCTGATGAGGTTAAAAATTATATTAAAAATAAGAACATAGAAACTTAACACAGAGAAATGACAATATATAGTTTAAATATCTGTGATGTGGAATAATGATATCTAACACTAAATAAAAACAGGATTAAATACTGTTGTCGAGGATACAGAATTTGAAGAGTAAACTGTTCAACCGATTACTCTATATAGTTGTGTAGTTCGGTCTCTCACTTGAAAGCAGATTGCAGGTCTTCAAATACAAAGTCTTGCGCAATATTTATAACTTAATACACGATTACATAACCGGAGTATGGAAGAGGATGGTTAAGAACTTGAAATTTCGGGAATTGTATGACGTCTTAGATATCCTGAGTAAGGTGAAAGCGAGGATACCGCAATGGGTGGGACATGTAGCGAGAGTAGACGAGTCCTGTGATACGCACAAAGTATTTTTACACAAATCAGCAGGATCAAGATCGAGAAGTACATAGATGGATTATGTCAAAGTAGATGGCGTCTTGTTGTGACTGCGGTCATGGACCTTCGAGTTCCTCGAGGCTAAGGACCACCAAAGAAAAAGGAAGAGGTATATGTGTGTTTTTTTAAATTACTTTGACGTAATTAAGTACGAGATGAATATGCAAGAGGTAAGTGAGTGCTCAGCACACAGAACCACAACGGCGATGTCAAGGGACGGATAGCGCTTTATATTGACTATAATTTTCTTTCAAAACTATGTTTTTTCCAAAACTAAATGTTGGAAAAGAAATATAAAAATGAACGAAGGCAGAAGAACGGAAATGACACCAACAGGAAGAGTTAAACAACACTACGCCCATACGTAAGGGTGTGAAAGTAAGAGGATAACATATTATTATAGTTTCACACTTATTTTTACATACAAAATTATTTCTAAACGGCAGAAAAACACACACTATACATTCATTTCCATCAACGTTCGGATTAATTTTCTTACTATATATAAAAACAGTGATTATGTGAAAAGTTAGAATTGTGTTAATGTGGTTATTTTGCTAACAAAATAGTACGTAATTTAATTATTTCGCTGAAATTTTTGGTTAAATCTTTATGACCCGTATTCACGGATGAGATTTCTCGGAAATTCGACTCGAGTTCGCGTGAAGGACGGTTCAGCATCCAGCGGGAAGCAATTTATGAATCATCACCCCATATTTTTTGCGGGCTGATTAAATTTCAGTATGCTCGTACCTTCATTCACTCTCAGAGATCAAAGTATCATTGATTATTGTAGATACATTTATTTTGGAAATAGGGAGAATAAGTTCAATCAACATACATACATGTCATGTTAGATTGAGAACGGGACAGAATTTGAGATCTAACAAATATATCTTGTCGACTTAAGAGAAACATTTTTTCAGGAAAGTTAGCCATAAAAACTAGATGATGTAGTATAAAGGAATGTGAGTAATTATCAGGGCCATTTCTACCATTAGGCAAGACTAGGTGGCCAAATTTTAGAGGCGGCAAAATAACGGAGTTTAAAAAAAAAAATCTAACAGTAAAAAATGGAGCAAATTAAAAGAAAAAAATGAAATAGCCACAATTTTAGTTGAAAAAGTCATGGCTTACTAGCTTGACATTAGAGATCTTATTAAAGACTTTTCTAAAATAAAAGGAAGAATGGTACTATTGTATTAAGAGGAAAAACCCAAAACGCAATTGAAGTTAGAAGAGAGAAATTTAAAAACGAAATTAAATATCACCGAGGCGCGAACCCTCGGTTTTGACCACTACACCAACAAGCTTCTCTTTGAATACAAGTTCTTTTGTATCTAATGCATTAATTCTTCTAGCCTGGATGAAAGGGGGAGAGAGTGATGCTAGTAAAAGGGAGAGGGCGGCATTTTTCAATTCTCGTTTAGGGCCCCAAAAACATCTAGAGACGGCCCTGGTAATTATTAATCTTTTATGGGACGGTTGTTCCTCAAATAGTTTATTCCTATGTCTTTCAGTAAAAAGCGCACCTAATGTCTTTCGGCTAATAAAATTTTCCCTGTTTTATAAATTTACAATTTCTTATTAACTGTCATTGGATATTGAAAATCTGAATATCCTTCTACGTCATTTCAATGGGAGATGCAACTGATCGCAGTTTACTCAAATGTTTAGTTTAGTAAATCGCATTTAGTTAGGTTTAGTAAAACGTAAGAGAATCACATATATTATAGATAATTAAGCCTTCAAAATGTCAACAACAATATTTCTAGAAATTCTTTTTTATAATTTCATAAATCCTGTAAATTTAAAGAATTATTGCGTGAGATCCGTGTTTTATATTGTCTGATTCAGAAAAAAAACAAATAATGTTATTTTACAGTCCGGAACACATCAATCTATTAGGATTTATTGGTGTTGCATGATTTATTATGATAATGGTGGCCATAATTACCGTTTAAAAGCAGTGGATTATATCTGCTGTCAGTGTTGTCTACCATTTTTTTGATAAACTTGTTTTATATTATTATAACTATCTTTTGTTTTATGATAAGCGTGTCGGTATAAGATAACTTATGTTCTAGCATTAGAAAAAAATTACACAGTTAAAAATTGTTAGGATAAAGAAGCAAAATAAATTATGTTTGTAGTAAGAAGGTTTGAGTTTTATTTATAATTTCATTATACTACTCATTATTATTGTTTCCGCGTTGATTAATAAATTACCAGTATTCTTAGGTACTTGTGAGTTAGCTAGTTTTAAATAAATATCTCCCATATCACATTTTTACAATTTGGTTAAATATGTAGTTATTTGTTGGTTGAGTAAATAGCAATTTGGTTCTGTCTATATTAAAAAATGAATAAAATGTAATATAGTATATTAAATATAAATTTGAGCGCATTTTTGAATATGCATCTAGAAATTAACTTTATCGGTCCAATTAAGGTGTACTATGCAAGGGATATAATAAAAAAAAACTCATTACGCAATCACAAGAAATAAATAATAATATAAATAAATACGAATAAAATATATTAATTAGAAAGATATATACATTTAAAATCAATTTTATCGAAAAATATTATTGTTGCGCCACCGGGATTCGAACCTGGATCTCTTTCCAAACCGGGGAAGGTGCATTATCCAACTATGCTACAGCGACGATATTTTTAGCGACAAATTTTCGAACCTACATGTTACCTTTTTGATATTAATACATTTAATCGTTCCATTATTTGAAAGAACCATTTACCTTATTTTTACGGAATCTCAAATATCTTTGAGGAATCTGATAGCAGACGCCAGAATTATCAATTTATTTTTATTAAATTTTGGACACATTGATACAACTTTATTATTAGGAGAGCACATTCTTATTGTGAAGTTGTAATTATTCAGAACATAGGTCTGTGATATTTTAAATATGAATTAAATATATTAATTAGAAAGATATATACATTTAAAATCAATTATATAGAAAAATATTATTGTTGCGCCACCGGGATTCGAACCTGGATCTCTTTCCAAACCGGGGAAGTTGCATTATCCAACTATGCTACAGCGACGATATTCTGAATAAGTACAACTTCACAAAACGAATGTGTTCTCTTAAAAATAATAATATTCTTCACGTGAATGAAGCCAATAATTTTAATGGTGTTCATAAATGTATGTTCTTAAGAACCAGAAATATGTTAATTGTTTTCTATTATACAAATGAATATAATTTTTAAATATCACTATCATCAACGCTTTTTTTTAAAAATAAAGATCCGTACACGGAATACATATCACATCAATATTCAAGCTCCCAAGCTGGTCTGTTTCCTAATCCGACATACTAGCAGGGTAATACAGTATACGAGTACATCGATAATGTGTTATCGTAATTCTACAAATCTATCTATCGATTTTATAAATTGTTAGTCCATATAGAAAAGTACCGATATCAAAAGTTTTGTAAGGCGTGCACTTTTTAGGCCCCCAATGCACCGCATTAACTGCATTGGCGTAGTTACGCCGCTGACCACAGTATCACGGTTTAAACACTCGCCATTTATATAGTTAATACAGTGCAAAAGGGCCCCTCTACTTTGCGAATAAAAATAGAAGAAAACTGTTGAAGAAGCGGCAGCCGCCATTCCCAGATAAATGTGCGGTGTTGCATATTCATTTGGCGGATTAAATATAGAGCTAATTATTAATTGGAGTGTGGGAGAAGATAGAGCTTCAAGCCTGTCGCCCATCGCGGTCAGAGCTGAATATATTTGACGGGATTAACATTTAGCTAGCAGAAAGCAAAGCCGTATGCCAAGCAAAAAACACTGCTTTCTGTTTTGAAAACATGCTAATCGGGATTAAAGTATGCGTTACACATTCGTATTATTTGCTCTAGGAATGTGAGGTTGTAATGTATTCGCCTGATGCAGCGCTGCAACGTATGATATATATATATATATACGTCAAGTTTTTTTCATCTAGCTAAATTGTTGGGCGTGGAGAATCGAATCTTCTGTGAAAAAAATCGAAACCGCAGACCACCAAATATATAGACATGAACTAACGCTAATTTCTTGTCCCAATATTTTCATTTTGGTGTCACCCACGTGATCACTTTTGTACCACTTACGCAATCAAATAGCTCCACGACTTTTTAAAAAAAAATATGACTCGATTGGAACGAAAATTTAAACGCTCATTAATGTAAAAAATACGTCTTGTTTAAGCTAAGATTTAATTTTTGAAGAGTAAATACTTTTATTGTTGCATAAATGTTACGAGACTCGTTCATCCTCACTGCAAGTCGTACAGCATCCAAAGTTCATATATCTTTAACTATCTTCATTGGGTGCCTTGTTTTGACCTGTAAATGTTGGGAAAGACTGTATTAAAATTACAGTTTGTTTCCAATTTGTATATGTATGCATTTTGGATAATCGATCTATCTAAGTATGATTTAATTTTTTATTTAATTTATGTTAAAGAGTCAAATAAATTGAAGTACTATTAAGCAACTCCAACTAATACAATATGATCTAAATTCTCAATTAGGAGCTTACTATACGCAGTTAGTGCTTCGTTAAACTTTTGGAAGGTTTTGTGGATAATATTTTTGGAACATTTTCGAGAGATCAGACACAGACGGTCACGTCAAACATCTCTAAGTTATTATTCAAGCACGTTATCCTCTCAAAGGACGGGTTCTGCAATACTTAACGTGCGGTAGGAGATAAATCACTTCTTTGTACCATAAAACGAAATGGCTTGGTTTTTAAATTTTTAAATTAAACCGACTTTCTTTAATATGGTATCAACATGGCCAAGAGCAGTTTAAAACGTTCTATTTGTTTATCAATTATTAATAAGTTAGCAATATTGGTATTTATTTTCCCTACCTGATACTGCGCCGCATGGTGCAACCGCTTGGTGCGCATAAAATATAGATCAGTGTGTTTCTATCCGACCTACATCCGTGCTACTGTTACGGAGGCTGCTTCCGTATGTTACTTCCGTACACGCGTGCAGATGGAGCTAACTCGGCGACACAAAACGGTCTCTACACAAGTAACTTTAGTAAAAATAATAGCTATTATTCTAACATAATCGGATGGGGTGTGCAGGTGTGGCAAAATATATAACCAGAGTTACAGTAACCATAAATTTTTTTTTAACATAAATTGATTAGATTTAATATTAAAGAAAGTCTATAAAATGCTTCTCAGTACATTAAATTACTTTAATTGCACGAAAACAAATCAGTTTTTTGAATAAATCATTTGGAACTGATCGGATGTGGAACCGGTCACTTTTCTACTTCTTCGGATCTAATTACATATATGTAATACATATAAGAAAATAGAAATTAGTCAAGGATAAGAGAAGAGATTGAGAAGCAATAATTAGTTAAGGAAAAGAGAAAAAAAACATAATTTAAATAAATTCACCTTTATAATAAAAAAAAAACATATCTAGAACGTGTATTAATTTTTCTCTACATTATAAAAATATCGGGGCATAAAACAAGAATCCGCGTGAAAATGAATGAGTAGATTGAACTCAATCTTCTGATAGTTCATTTTTGTCATAAAAATATATTTGGTCATTTTTTTAATGTGTTTTATATAACTTTTATTGTATCATTACGTTAATCATTGATTTTGTAAGTTTAATTACTAAATATTTACAGTGTATGTTTGAAATTAAAACAAACTACCTTAATAAACTAATTTTATGCTCTTGTCTGATCAAATTTTTTTCAGAGAATTTATGTCGTTATGCAAAAGTTTAAAAATGAATTATCTAAGTAGTATTACTTTTCTATTTGTTATTGAACTAGCACAGCGATCACATGTGTGAAAAATAAAACACATTTTTATTATTCTACTCGTTTAATTCTACTTATTTAATACAAAACGAGTGTTTTATTTTGACGTATGTGATTACGGAGTTCTACAAACTTAACTCGGAAACAGGAAAAATAGCAGGACTTAATAAATAAAATAAATGATTCATTGCTTTCAACACATTTTGCACTAGTTTTCATTGTATTTTCAGTGAGAGTAGAATGCGGATTTTAAATAATATTTAGTAGATAGTTAAAGCTGAATTGTATAATAACATAATTTTATAACACAAAATTGATTAATTTCATTTCATTAATATACATATTTACTAAGGATCGGGCTCAATCCAATTGTTATAAAGAAAATGTTGCTAATTCAAATGTAAAATGAGTAACAATAAATCCTGTGATTAATATCTTCAGAAAGTCTTCATTTTATGTGAACCAAAATATTGTGCGATGATTGGTATTCAGATTTTGTTATAATTTAAAATATATAGATGAAATATTGGTTTTATTAGGAGATAAAAAGGCGAGGGCAAGATGTCTGGGAGGTAAGGTGGGCTAACTATGTTTTCCCCAGGATTCTAGAGTGCAACTGAGGAAAATTCGGAACAGATGATATTCAATGTAATATCGCGAGGAGGGAGAAGAGTGCCTACGTTTTTACGTACAGACAGATATACAGAGATTCTAATATGTATAAAATATAGATGTAACTATATTGGACGCCTTTATAAATAAGTAACGTTTATTAGTTTGACTTGATAAACAATGAAAAATTTGTAATAGTATCAAGTATAATAATTTATATTTAATAGTTTAACAATAATTTAAAAATTTGCAATAAATATCAACCGAAATTGATTTTTCTTAATATTAACCATTTTGTTAAAAATAGAAAACTGAGTTGGTCGCATCCGGAGCCCTCGCGAATAGTTTCACATGCGCCGCCACGGATTAGTGAGCGCGATTATTATTAATTAATTCATTAGTTTTGACGTTAATTAAATGGCGTTTCCAAGCTCACTTTGAACAATTTTTACAGTTGCTGCTTAGGCTTTTATCGCGAGTGAAAAAAATTTAACCACTTCGATGCCTAACAGTAATAAATCATCAACAACAACGAAGGAAGACGAGTTTTTAAGACCATTTTTATAAATAAAAAATGACTTGGTTCTGAAAAGGTTTACTGATTTATTTTTACGCGGAGATATTATATGGAATTTAATTTATATTCTCTTTAATTATCGAGAAATGCAAGCGAAAATTGAGTTGTAGATACACAAGAAATAAAAAATTGTTAACAAAATATTTTATATATAAAAAAATAAATTATGAACTTTTCATCAACACAATAAATAAGCAAATATGACGAAAAAGTCAAAGATTCAAAATATGTTAAAATGTATTTATCTTACGTATTGACATTTAAAAAATAATATTTATAAATCCACAAAAATTAAATTAATTTTTATTTAAAGCAATCTACTTTTCAAACAATATATTACTTACTTACCATCACGCCATTTCCCACGGGAGTAGGCAGAGAGGATAGAGCGCCACACTCTTCTGTCCTGACACACAATTCTCGCCTCATCCACATTCATACATCTTCTCATAGAAGCTCGCCGATTGTTGAGGCTTCTAACAGAACCATCCTCCATTATCTGGTTTACCTGGTCGTGCCGAGTCTTCCGCGGACGTCCTCTATTTCTGGTGCCATCAACACTTGCGTTATATCTTTCTTACCATTCTCTCCTCATTCATTCGTTCCATATGACCAAACCACCTAAGTGATCCTTTCTTAATCTTACTGACTATACTAATATCAGCTTTACATTCCTTCCTTATTTCTTTATCCTATACTCTGTCATAAATAGATTTGCCACAAATACGCTTAAGTGATCTCTTTTCCACTGTATTCAGTCTACTTTCGTTCCTTTTCTGCCAGCTCCAGGCCTCCCTTCCATACATCAGTGTCGGTACCAGGATTCCATTGTGCACCGCTAGTCTTGCCTCGGTTGACAAATTCCCGTTAGATATAATTCCTAGATGAATTCTAGCGCTATTCACTTTATTTCCTGCAGTCACCCTCCTTTCGATATCATTCTCAGCCTTTCCGTTTCTATCAAACATACTTCCCAAATATACAAACTCATCTACTTGTTCCTAACCTACAAGTATTTAGCACGGTGTCTTGCTTTCCTCCTTCTCGAATACCATCACTTTCGACTTGTTAACATTCATCATGAGGTCGCTTTCCTTGCATACATCGTACATTCTACTCACCAGATTCTGTAGTTCTTGTTCATTATTCGCCATTAGTACTGCATCATCGGCGTATAATAAACAGCATACAATCAAATCGCCCATTTTGCTCCTACATTCATACATTCCAGTTTTTTCACACATTTATCCATATACAAGTTGAACAGCCATAGAGACAATATATTATGTTTAAGTTAACAACTTATATATAAGCCTAAATAAATAATATTAAAAATATTATGTACGTAAAACAGCACTATTGGTTTTCAAACTTGTATAAGTATTTAAAAAAATATTTAATATATACTCGTACGGTTTTAAATGAGATAAGTAAATTCTAGTTTGGCGCGCAATACCGACAAAAAATTACTTTTTGAATAAAATAAACCATTAATAACATAGTAGTGTTTTAATTGTTATTTTTCAAAATAGTATCAATTTAGTCATGATTTTGTTTTAATTAATGAATTATGGATGAACCACAAACGTCATGTCCCGCCAATTTGAAGATAAGATAAATCTAAATATCTCTAGAAGAATACAAAGTAAGTTCATGTTAATTTTTATTGTGTCTATCTGCATATTTGATCGTGCAATAAATACACTTAACGACAAACTTTTATTTAAACTGTATAGTATTTCGCAACTGTTTTAAACAATGTTTATTTTAGTACCAAAATTTGTTCTCTCTATTTTAAATATTTCTGTCCCGCAAATTTATTACTCTGTTTCTTCGCACGCTGCAAATCTAAAATATACTGAAAATTTTGGGGGTAGCCTTCTATTTAAACAATAAACAATAAACCTTATTGGGTACCGAACCAAGATAATTTGAAACAAAGTCCTTAATGCATGGATATCTAATAATGATTTATCTAATTACCAATATTGGTCCAGAGCCAATTGCTCAAAATTCTTGGAAACATTTCGTTTAGTTTTTGTGGATATAAATCTTTCGGAGAATGTTGGGTAATTAAAAAGGCATGAACATAAGGCTGTTATATTCTCCGACTCGCAAGCGGCTCTTGAATTCCTCTCTGCTAATATGAAAGTTTGGTTAGACAATGAGATAATCTGTTCCATCAGAAGATGTCTATTTAATTTGGACAGCATCAATAAACAGGTGTAATTCGTTTGAATTCCTGCACATATGGAAATTCATGGAAATAAATGTGCTGATAAACTGGCCAAGGAGGCCACTCTTTCAGGAGTTTTCCTTCATAAATTCCATATCCCGTTGTATGTCAAACTTAATATGGTAAAAAAACGTACGAATTCTATCTGGACTGCACAATGGATGGATTAAAATAATCAAAGATCCAAAAGAACGATATCAAATATCTCTAGAATGAGCCTCACCTTTATTCAGATTGAACTTAATAGATGCCGTATTAAAGTGTGGTGCCGAGGAGGAAACTCTTGATCATATCTATTTTGCCTGTCCATTGTGGATCACAATTTTTTTTTATAGTAATCTCGTCAATGGTAATTTTCAACACCCGGCTAACTTGTGTCATCTTCTTTCCTATATAATAAGCAACTTTTTTGAACGACAATGGTATTGACTTGTAATATAATATTTCCTATTGTACTTTTTTCTATAAAATATAGTTTTAATTTGATTAATGGCATTTATCACTTTTGAAGGGTGGATTGCCCATTTAAAAGAAAAAAAAGAAGAATAAATATTTCGGATAAATTTGGGGAGACATTTTAATGTTTGTTTGTTTATATTTACTTCTTTTAAAGTTAATGATGAAAAGGATGTATATATAGGATTTATTCCCGTTATTCAAAATATCATTATATTACTAAACAATTCTCGTGCCAGTTTAAACACATTTTATATCAATCTCACAATTAAAACCGCATTAATTACCATCCCGACACTTCAACTGATAGTAGAATTGTCCCTCGTGAATATTATTTGTTCAATACTATATCAGGACATAAAAATTTATAATTATATTCACAAAAGTTAAAATAATGTGACATCGGTCATTATTAAAAATCAGATCTTTCTAAATTGGTATCGAAAATACTGCACTATTAGAGCCATCTCGATTTTTAGATTACTATATTTGTTTTTAGCTCGGATTAAGTTTCGTTTGGTAAAGATCTCAGATATAACATATTATCTTTACATAAATCACAAACGATTTAATGAATACCATGTTTATACTTTTAAAATTAGCAATATTAACTTTGTGGTTAAAATTCATATTTTTATTTATTATCTTTGTTTTATTATCCACTTAATTGAGTTTAAATACATCTACCGGTTTCGAAAAATACCATTTTCTTCTTCAGTATGTCATAACTAACATTATTATGATGGTATTTTTATAAACTCAATTAAGTGGTTAATAAAACAAAGATAATAAATAAAAAATATATATATAATACCATGTTTGTTCTATCGTTCTATAAACAACTAAATACGTATGTATAATGAATAATTAACAGAGATTATCCGCCAACGCGGTGCAGAAAAAAAATTGAGCTGAGAACACGTCAACCGACTCGCTCGAGTAGACTTCTGCGATTAAAGTAGTGTCATGGTTGATGATTTAAATTAAAGCACAAACATCAATCGGTCCACATAGGTTTAATTGAAAAGATCCCGTTACTGCTCCTTAAAGAAGACATTCCCAATTTGCGATGATAATGAGTAACTTCGACGTTCAATTAATTTTAAATCGAAGCCGGCTCCGCCGAATGGACGTGAAAAAAATTGCAAACTGTCATGTGTTGGACGTTATCATTAAAAATTTACATTGTTCGTCTGATTACGCCCGAAATTGTGTTTCGGGGCTGATGGATGATTCATAATATAAACATACACGCCAGTGGTGGCTGGCGCCTGTAAAACTATTGCGGTGCACCAAGTCTGAGGCATGTGTGATAAGAAATAATTATTATTCTCGATAAAATAATATTGTATACAGTATTACTCAATATTATTTTATTGCAAGACAATATCCATGCTAACAGCAACTCACCCCGAGCAATAAATCACGGACACAACACAAGACAAACAACGAACATCTACACGCTCGTTCCGAGAGCAACAACGACATTTTATTAAAGATTCTACATGTTCTTAGCTCCGAAACTGTACAACACATTCAGTACTAATTGAAAATTGTTCAACTCCAATAAGATTACACAAATATGGACCCAATATATGATCCAATCGGATAAAGAGCAATCAGAAGCATGGCTATCCAATATTCTAACACAATCATTATACAGTGCCTACACTAATAATTCACTAGTTTTACAACACTCCCGCTACATTTTTATTAAAATTATAATTTTTTTATTTATATTTTTATTTCTGTCGAATCTTTATTAAATAACACCACAACAGCACGAAAAAAACTGGCTACTTTAACACAGACTTCAGTCTAGTAAAGTAGCCAGGACACCGCTGTATATATCAGAGGTAGAATCTACTCCATCCAATACAATAAACTACGAGTATTTAATTGTAATATAATTGTACCTTATGTTTATCATATTATATTATAATATATTCACCTCTGTTACAACAAAAATAAGTATGTCAATAAAGTCTAAATAAATAAATTCATTTAGCCGTATCGAAAGCAATCTTTAACTAAACAAAACTAATGAAAACATAATCAGCTTTCAAGGATGAATATTCTTCCAGACCTTGAAATTGCCAAGGATGGATACCCTTCCAGATATTCCTTTAATTTTTTGCGAGAGGACAGCGTGACTCAAACTCGTGATTGTCCTATCTCCCGCTTAGGGAGTGTATCGCAAATTGTCACTCTTGTGATTGCCCTATTCTATTTATGTAATAACATCACTAATTTATGATTGTGACAGTTAATGGATGTATAATAAACTTTGTATTTAATCATAGTATTACAAATAACTCTGTATCAGTATCTCTTTTTCAATGCATTGAAAATTATTCTTTAAGTTGATCAACTGTAATTAACTATATAGCTGTATGTTGTTACCGATAAAGAAAGCACACTGGGGCGTCGAAAGGTGTAGTTCACAAACTAACATCTTGTATAATACATCTTAAATAATTGCATATAGATTCTCGGAAGTTAAACTTTTATTGCTTTTGTTGAGAGGAGCCGGTACGAATGAACACTTATAAAACGGTTCCGGGAAAGGGTGGGGTCCTTTAGATGCCTTTCGATATCTCGCAAGAAGAGAAGGTAGCTTCGGGAAGCTTGTTGCGGTTGGCCATTGCGAAGGATAGTAAGAAGGATATACCAAGTGGGTATGTAAGTAAGCAGTAAGCAATAGGTATTTCTTTGGTGACAACCTTCAGATCTGCACGCGAGAATCCATCTGAGATGCATCATCCAAGTTTTCAGAGACAGAGAGGACGATAACATAGAGAAGCTGTTGGCAGCGCCAGTGCTAGATTTTTTGCCGCCACAGGCAGGATTGTTTTTTTTTCACCCTAGAAACTTAAGTGAAGCTGATGTTTTCCGCCCCCTAAATCGGTCGTCCGCGTGCCAGGATTAGGGGCGGTATTTTGTTAGGCTGGCATTTTAAAACTTGCCCAAGGGCGGCTTTTTACCAAAAGACATTCTGGACACTAGTGTTGACTACAAATTACTGCTTTATGAGGAAATAACTATAACGACATTTATTGGATTTGATTTTTTGGATTGTATACCTGGATTATTTTATTACAAACTATTATCATTTTGCAATTTGAGATTTTATTTTTAAATTTTTGTACATTTTTCGGCCGCCACATGCAGGCGTCTGCTCCGCCTGTGCGTAACGCCGGTGCTGACTGACGGTAACTAGAAAGGTGGATATTCAGAGGGGAAGAGTACAATTTTCTGTTCGATGAACAGACCAGATCAAATGAGCTACGGGCTATTCTATGGGAACGGCTATCCGAACTGCGAGCTGCACAGAAACGTGACGTAAAGGACATCAACAGATCACAACATGGGGAGTCACGATCCTCGGTAATGAGCGAACCGACTTGAAAAAAAGATGATCCGTAAAACATCTTTGCTGATCTCAACTCACGTGCCCGTGTACCACACATTATCTACGCTTGAAACGGGCTTTACAAAAATGTATTTTAAAATTTATTTATTTTATAACACATGATTTACAATATACCGACTGGTTACTGGTGGATTAGGTAGACGCCCGTGTTCCACCAGATTTTAAAATAAAAATTAAATTGGATTATTCGGAAAAAAATATAAATTATAAAATATTTTGAACTATGCATTCATCAATTCATTAAAGTAATTGATAATAATTTTAACGCTCGTTTGATTTTAATTATTAATTAATTAATTATATTATTAATTCAAAAAATAAAAATACTAATTTTATGTATCTTTAATTTAAGATCTAGTTAACATTGTGAAGAAAAAAAATATATTAACCGTATTAAGAACAAAAAATACTTTGAAGGCTTAGGAGCACTTTTTTTATGCAGTGTACAGCGATATTTATTTATTGAAGACTTTTGAGCCATTTAAATACCATTTTTTTGTATACATTTGCTACTAGGTAATATTTTTTGATGGTTATTAAATGGTGTAGGAACAATGTATGTTGCATGTTTCTGTTCTATTCCTATTGTAGATTTTTTCAAAAACAACTTAAACCAGTATTATTGTTATGGATGGATATAAATGAAACAATGTTATAACTCTACTTGAGTTTATTAGAACTACTCGAGTTTCGAGAGAAACAGTAACTCTCATTGACAAGTGAAGTATTAAACTAACTACACACAAATATAGGAGACAAGGATTATGTGATATTGTTTAACAAATTAATACCAGAAGTCAGATTCCTTTTTATTTCTAAACTTTCAAAATTATTCATTTTATTACCTTTACGCGTGACGGGATGGAGATGTTTAATGGTACACGAATGAAAGGAATGATTCAATTATGAAAGGTGGTTCGCGAATTCGGAAAAGTTGTTACTAGTTAGACAACGACGATGCTCTTTTAATCTAATATTGAGATTTCTAGAGGTTTGTCCGATATATTTACTATTGCAATCTCCGCATGAATAAAATATATGGTAAAAGTGAGAGAAATATTCAAAGAATACTAAAGTAATTATTAATACTTCACCTGTCGATGAGAGTTACTGTTTCGAGTAGTGCTAATAAACTCAAGTAGAGCTATAACATTGTTTTATTTATATCCATCCATTATGATGAAACTCTACAAAGTTATAAAATTATTGTTATTTACATCGCGATTTAACCAAAAATAGAGATGTGTACACAGAATACGCTTATGCTATAGAAATATGAATAACTTGCCGGTCTTCTAAAACAAGGATCGAACCTCAAAATGCTAGATCACTAGGCGAGTGTTGTAACTTAAACGTAACGTATATTAATAATAATGGTTCAGCACACGAACACACTGTTGAACGAGCCGCCACTGACATAGACATTATATTCATCGCTTCCTCCAGGTTTTACTTTCGATGACTTTCGAAACATGTCAGATGGTCAGAACTTTGATTTGATCGCTGTGTTGAGAATGACTAATGTTACCCTACGCATTTGAAATTTGTGTTTGTATGTTACGCTACCTTAAACTTCATACCAACCTTGGCATTGTATTTTTACCTGGCCGTGCAATGTATGTATTACATCAGATATAATTGATTAATGAATACTATTTCCTAAGATATGCACGGCCATTAGACGCAACAAGCGAACGTTTATCTTTGAATAGAATAAGAAATGCCCATATACATAATTTAGAATATTGTATGATTGAAAATCTGATCTGAGTGAGAATGTCATTTGAAAATTAAGCGGTATAAATAATTGACTTGATAAGGCATGTTTTTAAAGTGTATCAAATGTTAGAAGGTAACAGCTACTCGCTAGACATTCGACTCATCTTGTATCTTCTTGATCCTCGGCGTAAGACGCGAGATGATGATTTAAGCATTGTGTTGTAATGATGGTAAACCGTTTTGTAACTGTGATTGTGACGATGATTAGAAACTGAGATTTAACGATGATTAGTAACTGAGATCTAACGATGATTGGTAACTAAGATTTAACTGTTGGAGGTTTACTTTCTAGCCTACCAGTCATTGGTTTAATAATCAAGAATAAAATCAATTACCAATCATCGTTATAATCGAATACAATCACAGTTACAATAACGGTTTAAATAACGATTTAACCATCACTATTGTGTTGAACACAAACTTGATAGCTCGTGTCTACGAATGTAATTTTCAACACGAGACAAATTGTGAGACAGGGATTATGCTTCCACGAGATTCTTTTGAAACAAATCTCGGCTTTCGTAGTTCACCGAATACGCACCAAATCTTAAAGATCCGAGCTACTTGTCTCGAACCTTCTTTTATGTACGTCAAACGTCTATTGTCAGTCATCATGTTCCGATCGTTCGTTGAAAAAATTTGAATCTCCCCTGTAACAGTTGAAACAGAATAAATGTTTGTAATTGTATGTCTATTGTTTGCCTAGGTGACGTTTGTTGTCGTCAAATCGAACGCTGCGTACACGGGTCGGTCCTATCAAGCGGTGATCTCTGAGTTTAACTACAGATCAAAATTTTTACAACTAAATCTCACAAAATTATCTCATCGTACCTCATTCCGTGAACACGGGCCATAATGCATACGATGCTCTTGTTTTCCTAAATGATTTTAGGTGTTGGTACTCCTATATCAGTTTCACTTAGTAAAGCAGCTTTTTCGAAGTTACTGTTTAATGTTATTAATATTACACGTACACAGAAATCAATATTGATTATTGGGATGGAAATCTAGCACGGATCATGTGCGCACCTGACATTTTAGATTCTTATTCCATAAACCAGGGAGGAAACGGAACATTGGGACACCGCGATTCTGTTGGATGAATAAGATCCAGAGAAATCCGGAGGGTCTCGGGGTCAATGATTGATGAAGCGTGGCTCGGAACAGAAAGGACTGTAGGGATTTATTTGAGGCGGCCAAGGCCAGTAGTGCCTTGAATGTTGTTATACATTCAAAGAAAAAAATGTATTCTATAAAGAGCTTAATATATGTTTACAATATTACAATGTTATAAGGTAGATGGCGCTTTACTTGGTTCATGGTTTGCGTCCATGGTGAAATGTGATAGAAGATGCTTAATCAACAAATTTAAGTAGAATATATGGCGCAATGAAATATTTATGTTGTTTTTAATTAAACGAGGGCATAATTAATTTTCCGTCATCATTTACGTGTTATATCTAGTAAAATATATAATCCGAGTTTTCAAATCAATACTGTTTTAAATATGCGTCGTTTAAACTGCTCACGATAACTAAAGTCAAAACTGAACCCGGAAAAAGACAGAAGGTAGTGGAATTCGCTGATTCCTGATATATTACAGCGCAAAAGTTTCTTCCGGAACTCTGCCAAATAGTACCGAGTCGCGTCTGCCACTAAAATGTTGGCGATTTAACGGTCGGCAATACTTCAACAGCGATCAGAAGGTGATTCACCAGCATGATTTGGTAGGCTGTGGCCTATTATGAATATATAAATACACATATATATATATATTCATAATTAATCCCACGAAAATCAATGAAATTGAAGTTGCATGCACACAGAATTAAAAAAAAACTCGAATATTTAATTGAATTCAAAGATTGTACCATTAGTTAGAATAAGTTATTCAAATCAATAAAAATTTTTTATGGATTTAAATGAATTATTTATAAAAATGTAATTTTTTAACTGAAATATTTTTTCAAATGGTATGTTTTGATTTTGTTTTGTTTTGATATAATAATTGAATTTAGAAAATAACATATTTTGTATAGATCACAACTACCACTGACAAAAATACAGTGATATCAAAACCTGTCGATGTCATATTAATTAAAGTAGTTTATACAAAATATGTTATTTAAAAAATAAATTAATAAATTCATTGAGAGGTAATTAATAATAATACAATTCAGATTCTCATGTGCGATTTAAAGTAATATAATAAGTACTAAACAGATTTTGATAAATTTTTCCATAGAAATCAAGTGAGTTAAGAAAGCAATTATGTATCATTAAACTTTATTGAATTTTAAAAATAAAAGATTTTTTAATGATTTAAAATATATATATTACATTAAATGTAATCTGAAATATTTATACAACTTGCATTGTTTTCATAATTAAGAGTTTATTAACTTTGTGTTTAAAAACCACTATAATTTATATATATTCACCAACCGGTTTCGGAAAATACCCTTTTCTTTATCAGGATGATTAAAAATCTAACTAAGAGTCAAAATGTTCTTATGTTGAAACCGATAGATAACTCAGAGTAGTTTTTAAAAACAAAGTCAATAAACTATTCATTACTAAAATGAACCACAACATGTTTACATTAAATATTATACATATATAGTTTTCTTTACCGAACAACTGGTAAAAAGCAACAAGATGCGACCGGCTGAAGCTATTGAGCCATGTTTGCTAAATAGTCAAGTTTATGTAACTGTTAAAAAATTACCGTCTCATCGTCAATGGATTGAGTTAGAACTTCTGCATTCTAGCACAATTCTAAAAAGTACATATTTAATATGGAACACAACTATATACGGTAGAAAGTTATCTTAATTCGTAAAAGAAAAGTGAGCTTGTGAATTTTAGATAAGTAAATTAAAAAAGGATATTTATTTTTCTTTTTATTTAATTGATGATTGATAACTAATTAATGTAATTGTTCGGGAAATGATTGATACACTAGAAAGTAAGTCTCAGACAGTTAAATCTTAGTTACCAATCATCATTAAATCTCATCATCGACAC
Source organism: Eubasilissa splendida (assembly GCA_031772225.1). Taxonomy (NCBI): domain Eukaryota; kingdom Metazoa; phylum Arthropoda; class Insecta; order Trichoptera; family Phryganeidae; genus Eubasilissa; species Eubasilissa splendida. Next base: position 11,516,668 of record CM062853.1, on the reverse strand, counting down.
AATCACAGTCACGTGACGGTTTACCATCACTAGTCACTCGCATTCTTCTTACAGGTTTATATTGATATTAGCCGTCAATCTACGTCTCGGTGTTGATCATATTGGCTTGTATATGAGAGCTTTGTGCGTTTTACGGGACTCATTTATTCTCATTAAATATTTCGCCTACTGTAGTCTACATGCTTTCATCTGGGGAGCCATACCATTCCAGAAGTTCCAGGTTCCTTTACCTTCTCCGTTCTCCGATTAGGTTATCACGTGTCGTGCCATAAACCTTGCACAAGACTATATTGTTGAAGACCTGCAATCTGCTTTCTTGCGCTGGTGAGATCCCAACATTGTATCAGTGTTGTATTAAGATTATCTTGAAATTCTCTGATAACAGTGTCGACGACAGCAATTTACATGGAGTAAAGTAAGAAGCGTTACCTGATTTTTCCCACTATTTATTTCTTGTTAGATGCCATTGTTCCTTGTCATATTTGAATTGATTCAAATGTTGGATCTCATATGATGCATTACGATAAAGCGAAACAAATGTATTCTTGGTATAAGAGTATGTACTTGTAAATACAAACATATGGGTCATATTTTATAATGATGCCCATCTACGCCGAGATTAAAGTATCGAATTATCGTGCTTTTCAAACGTGTTGTCGAGATTGTTCTCGATGCTGTTACACCTGGCTAATATCTAGCAACTTTGTTTAACAACACTAGATAGGTCTTAAAGTCATGCACATGTGCACGCGAACCGACATGACAGCGTGAATTTCTTAATGGTCTGGTTTCACTATCAAGTCACAATTTTATTACGATTAGATACATTTTGATATTTAAATATAGATTTCAAGAATACTGTAATTTTTACACGATTATGTAAAAATATAATAACTGTAATCTACGTTATGTAAGCCGTTAAGGGTCTGTTACAGATTTGGTTTTATCATGATAACTTTGATAAATTGATATGCTGTGGACGGGTTGGTATCTGAGTAGGAACACTTGCTACTTACCCCTTGATCGTCGCTCCCGGGAGCCATAAATATATGATATTTTCGTAGGATAGGACGCATACACCTAGTTTAACTCTCTAGTACACGATTAAATAATAAAGATTTTGGAGGGAAGTGTCCACAATAATGTCATGTAATAGTGCTACACCCTAGCGTTATACTGTAGAACTATTTAGAGCGATCAAACGATTTACAGTAAACGAAATTCTACGAGAAGCATTATAAACTTTTAAACTGACGTATTTTTAAGACCTTATATGAGGGTTTAATGTACGAGAGGGTTAAGAACCGAAATTTGTCGTTTTTCAAGAATATTTAAATTACTGTTATATCAGAGATGGTCATTAAATTTACAACTGAACTTACCATTGAACCTTATACAGTACCTATATTATGTTGCTTACATATTGTGTAACCGTTGCACACATCTTGATTCTAGTAATAATTTTTATAATAAAGTTAATTTTTTTTTGTTTTCTTTATTAACTATATAAACCTGTACTATATATAGTCTTATTGTCCGAAAAATATAGTACATTTAGGTGTCATTAAATTATTCTGGTTACCTCGCAGCAGTGGGTACATGGATATAATGAAGTAAATAATTGAACCCCACTAATGTTTTATAAGAAACAGCACGCAATCGATTTATTAATATTATGCCGATTGCGATGTGGAGCATATTTGATCAGGCGGTAGTCGCGCCACTGCGGACATAAAAGAAAATAAACAAAACCAATATTGAATAACTGCGTTTTTGAAATGCAATTTTCATCGCGACTAGACTGCATTCAGGTGCATTAATCAATCTTCGGCATTCTTAGGCAGCTGATATTGAATACGTGAGATTGACTCGAGACCTTTGGGTCATCATTCCTTCGAAATTCTATTCACTTACTTTTCATCGCGAAATTCCGGATGCGGATAAAATCGCCAATCGATGAGACTCTTGCACATTTCTGTGAAAAAAGTCAAAATTCTTAGGAAATGACGATTCGTTTTGTGAATGAGTCATTAATATTGAATATTGAGGAGTGAAATATAAACGATAACCTTTATTTTTTAATAAAATAATTTGTTTACACAATCAAATGTAAGTATCTAAAAAATATACCGGAAGAAGTGACGTCTCACGGTACACATTTATAATTAGGTATTGTTTTAGAATGTTCTCGATAAAATCATGCAGAATCCACAAGGATTCCTCGAAATATGTATAATAAAAATATATTTTCATGTTATGATGTCTCATTAAAACTCGGATACTTTCTTATGAATGGGTGATCTAGAGTTATGGATAAGATTAACATAATATATTGTGTGTTAGATCAAATATCACACCAAAATACGTTAACCCATTCACCAGATGTACCTAATGTATATCTAAATTGAAACCAACAATATTAATTAAAAGGTACTTAAATTAAATAAAAAAAACAATGATAAACTAAAAATATCATATTTATTTTCATATATAAATTTCTCATTTATTATAAACGTACAAAATGAAATAAAAATATGTCGCAAATAAACGTGTAATTAAACTTAAGGCCTCAAAAAAATATTCGTAAATAATTATTTTTTCGTACTACACAATTATCATGGCAATTATTTTGATGACATTATGAAGTTATATTTTATAAGATATTAGAACTATTTAAATGCAAGAGAGAGTTTATTTTTCATATACGTAATATGATTGTTTATATAAATGAATAAAATAACTTCTCGAATACCGACGATCGGTTGGAATCTTGAGCTTGCGGAATATACAGCTGTCTACATCGCTGGAATCATAAATTAAAAATTGAGGAAAAATACACGAATGCCATATCGACCCCTTAGAATAACATGGTTTCAACTAACATTTTGGACTAATTTGAGTTATTGTGTAAAAAGGGTGCCAAATGCATTATCCTTTATTTCTTCTATACACACCAACTCTATTTAACGGATATTAAAGGAAATAGCAAGAGTTGCAGTTCCAACTGCATCTGTTTATTTATTTCAATTTATGGATCATTATTGTTAATTTATAATGTTTTTATTTATATTTAATTTCTCTCATCTTACAGTGGTCATTGATAATACTGAAAATAAGTTGCATACTCAAAACAAAATATACGTAAATATATATTGAAATTCAATCAACACATTTGAGCTCATTATCTCAAAACAGTATCAGTGTCAGATGGAACCATGTTATTCTGAGGAGTCAATATGTTAATGATGTAATTTTTCTTATAGAAGATTCAATGTGTAGCAGGAAGAACACCTGGTTTATTAAAAAAATATTTGACTCCAAATACGGCATTTTTTTTTCATGTAAACTACAGCAGTAGTGTAATAATTTTAATTAATTATAATCGTGCAATAATTACAATCGCATCTTAATTTACATTTTTTCATTAGATTAAAAAAAAATTAAAGAGTACCACAGTGGTGGACCACCTTACCTAGCTGGAGAGGCCCTGGAGTCAGGTGTGAGGACCAAGACTTGTGGAGGTGCATTACGAGTTGTATCTCATTTGATTGAGGCCACTTTATGTCAATACTGATGTGAAAGAAGAAAAAAAAAATATTTTAAAAATATAACACGATATTTTTGTGCAAGGACTAGACCGCAGGACCTGCCAACATATACAATTTTTAGTAAATATTTAACTCGAACATTAAAATTATGTATGCTTATTAGTACATCAATTTGTAAATATATCAAGACGCCACCTTCCATTTAAAAATCGGTGTTGGATTACAAAATAAAAAATATAAGCCGACCTCTTTTCATCATGGAAGCATGCTAAAAAATTATTATTTTTGAGGGACTAAAAATAATCTTCTACAAATTTTATTACGACACATACTTTAAATATTCCAAAACGTTTTAAATTATGCACTCGGATTCGAAAATTTCAATAATGTGTAGGTTTTATCTTCATAAATGCTGTAATTCAATACACAAAACTCACCAAGTGTGAATGTACTCTCAACCAAAAATGCTTATTTGGCAAGTGATTATCAATATGATAATTTTCATAAACTGGTTTTGAGTGAAGCCACCATATTTGTTCAGCAGATTCCCTATTGTTAGGGCTCGTGAAGTATCGAACAGTTAGCAAAGCGAGTTGTGTGTATAACTTGTAAATATATTACGGTCGTTAATCGAAAGCGCATGACCCAATAAGGGGCAAGTTGCTGATGGACGGCTGAACAGCTCGCGAGGGAACTTTGGAGCATCACACGAGTGTCACCGTTGGCCGTTGCCAGTATAGATTTAACCTTACCATACCGTGATATAAAATACCCGAACGCAGCCATGCTGTCAACTCGTGTTACCGTAAACAACAGTTAGAAAAAATGTTTTTATTAGCTTAAATGGCTTTAATGGCACGAATTTACTCTAAATATTGAGCATTCAATTTTAAAAAACTGATAACAAATATAATTTAGAGCATTTATTAAGTCCTGTATTATGTGTTCTTTCTTCTTATCTCTCTTCGTTTAATTAGTGAGAAAGAGATAATTATATTTGTATGTTTGTTGTTCTTTTCACTTCAAAATAGTGTGTGATCTTTGTCTTTCATATTATAAATGGTATTTTTACCAACGTGTTAATTTTACAACGGATTGAATGGAAAAAATATTTATTTTTGTACGAATCCCTTATCATAATTGGTTTTTCACTAGCCATTCCTAAGCGATGATATTTTCTTTAGGATTATCTAAAATACGAATTTTACATTGCTTGTATTTACCGAAATATTCTAAGTTTAATTGTGATGGTAGACCTGTGTTACTGCACGGTTTGGGAAGGGTTAAATCATTCATTGAACGGATAAGAAATAGATCGTCTAAGAGCTATTGGTTCGTGATGATTAGGGTAGGAGATACTTTTTTAACATCACTTTCCCAATCTTCTTCTTCTTTCATCCTAGGATCTATAGGTACCTAAGAATCATAATAGATAACAAACTCAAATAGAAATAACATATTACTAAGCTTAAAAACAAAATAAGGTAAACTGCCTACATATTTTTAAGACTCAGAAACATCTTATCACTTACAAGTCTGAAAATAATATATTACGTGTTTGTACAGTCACATTTACAATACGGTATTATTGCATGGGGGTGAACATATAAAACATCAATAATCACAATTAGAAATCACTAAAAAAATTATGATAAAAATTATTCTAAAAAAATATGACTATCCAAGTATCAAACTCTTTACAGATTTCAAAGTACCTAAAATAATAGACATACAAAAAAAATTTCAATAATCTAAATTTTTAAAATTAAAAATAAATTAAATATTAGAATCGAATTTCGATCTACAAAATTTAGAGACATATTGATATTCCAAAACTAAAATATACCGTATACTATATTTATCAAGGAATCAAATTTTTTAACAATCTCCTAATCAAACGTACGTACTCCGTACGTAAACTAACTAAACATAAATTATTTCGTATATACTACTTCTCTATGCACGAGTCTTACTTTCATAAAGAAGAAATAAATGTTAAAAGAAATATGTATATATATATATCCTACTGATTATTTTATAAATGTATTATACCTTCTAATATTAAAAAAAAAAAAACATATTTAAGAATTGCGTTCTCGATGCAGTGCTTTGTCTCTGTCCTGAACAACACACATATATTGTTGTCTATAGATGGTGTTGTATTCGCCTTGCTCATTATTCTCCTCAGTCTTCTTCTCGGTCTTTCCCTCAATTACATTTATGATGTATGCATTGTATCTAAAAATATGTCCTTCGTCTTCTTCTCGTTTCTTATCCGTTTAACGGAAGTTGTTTCTACAGTACAAATTTTTGGCCAGTCTACTAATCTGAGGCAATATTCTTGTAGGTATGTTCTCCTTCTTCCAGGGCCCCGACTTCCATCAGTCTGCATTATGGGCTGGAAGATCTCAAACTTTTCTGAATGTCTCATCACATCTCCGGGTTATCAAAGTTTTCGAATTTTTATTGTTTTAAATACTTATTTTTCTTTATTCAACAGAACCATAACGCCATCATTGCAACTCTATTCATCCAGCTTGTTTTGGGTATTCTTTTATAGATCCGCAAGTGTCCAGTCCATTGGATTTTTGGTTTGGTATCCATTATGGACCCCTCTTCTTGTAGGTACTCTCCTCAGATCAACCTTATTTGTAATTCTTTCAGGACAGCTTATTCTATTAATTTAAACTATACATATATAATAATAAAAATAAGTAATACAACATGTGTAGTGTATACCTAAAACAATATTCCTTGTATGTGATGGTCCTTCAGAGTAAGAAACTTATCATCAACTCCAGATATAAAGCCAGCAATTCATAAAATAGCATTTAGGTACCTATTCCCATTTAAATCCATGAAAGTACCTACCTGTTGATAACAAATTAAAGTTTACAATTATATATATATATAACAAAATATAACTTTTGCAGCTTTAATTACACAAGCAAATTTAACATAATTTTATAAAACTGTTAAATGTTTTTGTGAGAGAAGTATGTGTTGGTAGGAAAGTAAATGATTTTGACCCTCATTAAATCAAAACATTCCAAAATAAAAGCAAAGAGTGACTTGAATAACCTTTTCCTTAAAAAGTTAAATTGTTACACTGTTACGTATCGTTTATCTTGGTTTTATAATTTTTAAAAACATTTTAGTTCGCTTGCTGTTATGATTTTTCTGTAAAATTATTCTTTGTACTGTATATCCTAATCTTCGCCATTTCATGACTGCAGCCCATTGTATCCGAATCCTCTCTTTACAAGTTTTCTATCTGTTTTCTTTACAGGTTTTTCATATATTTTCTCTATTTTTGCCTGGGGCTATTTCTTTCTGGGATCGCCAACGAAATCTGTTGTGGTAATCTCTCCACTTGCATTCTGAATTCTGATCACATACCCAAGCATCAAAAGAAATAGAAATTCATTATGAAAAGATGTCGGGGTTCCATCTCTTGCTACATATAAAGCTTTTTACTCGGTACCATAATATAGGGTGTTCAGCAAAAAAATTTCAAGATTAAATTGTAAATCACAACAATACCCCTCCCACTTACCTCACCCTGAGGGGTATTGTTCGCGTGCGTGATTTGCTGATTTGCCAGTCGCAATGAGTCATTGGTCGGGAGCGCATTGCGCGTTCGCGGTTGAGCAATATTTAAAGTGCGGTGATTCATTGGTTGCTTTTTGTACTCACTTTAATATTCGACGAGTAAGTAATGGGCCGAGCACGCAACTTATCTGGTGTTGTGTTCAAAAGTTCAGACAAGAAAGGACATTGTGGTTAACCAAACTCCTCCGGGACCATTAACGTCAGCAGCGACGCCAGAACATGTGGCTCAACTTCGACGTGAAATTATGCGCAATGCGCGTAAATTGATAAGGAAAATTTGTCTATGCCTTTTATATAAAAATTGGCTGATCTAGTATCAAAACAGTTATCTAGCCAATTTTGAAGGTCATCGTCGTTGTTGAATGTAACGCCACGCATTTGATTTGAGAGCGACCAAAAAAGGTGATAATCTGACGGAGCGAGGTCGGACTGTAGGGTGGATGTGACAGAATTTCCCGGTTGAGTCCCTGGATGACTATTTTAACCTTGATTAAAGGTGAATAGAAGTATTTTCGTTTTTCTCATCTTGACACTTCATTATTTAAAGTCAAAAATAAAGAAAAATTAATAGATACAGGAAAACGGCGACACTGACGTTTTAGAGCATAAAAAAAACTCACTTTTATTTCACAACCCAATATAAAACAATTAAAAAATATTTGAACACGCCTTGCGGGACAAATCAACTTTCGTGTAATTAATAAATTTCACATATACGTAAATCAGTTTCCATTAGATGATAATGCGTACTATTCAGGTAAGTATATACGAAGACGCAGATGGATGCTGTACGTGAGAAAAGTGTCGATGTTACACATATCTCCACATTTCTAAGGCAGATTGGAGCCCGCTGTCGGATACCGTGCCGGAGAGACAGGTATCGGCGCTCAGATTTTCACTGCTGCATTTTTTTGCGATCGTCTTCAAGAAAGTAGAGACGGGGGATAAAATCGAACGGAAGGCTGGCAGACTTTCTCGGAGGCTGTTAAATGATCTGCAGAGCGACTGGTTATTTATATAATACCAGCACAAATGGGTCAGCACGGTAATGCTCCTAGTTTCTATGCGGCTCGAAGCCAAACGGAAGCGACGGAAGGTATCAGAGATTTATGGGATCCCGGTACAATTTTTATACTCGTATGTGTGTACACACATGCACACGCATAAAAACGATACTTGTATTATTTGAATGTAGATTTTAATTATTTAGTAGATATGAAGTGATGAACAGAAAGCAGTGAAGAGATATTAAACGAAAACGATAGTCTTCGCATGAGTGATGCTGGTTTATCAGAGTGATTAATGATCACAAAACTAAGAATAGGCATTCGTATTATAGCTCTTAGCACATTAATTGTAACTAGCAGAATGCAATCGGATTGCTGATTGCTTTTGTTAGGTAGTGACTGCTTCGCTGTCACGAGCAGTGTCTCTGTGAAACCTAATTTTCAATGTTGAAAATAATGTTTTTTTATAGTGTTCAGAAATTATCCTGCACCAATGCAACGAGCGGGAGAGAGGCGGGAGGTATGCTGATCGCAAGCCGCGTCCTTGAAAATTCAGTCGCTATGGAGCGTTTCTCGGAAGCGGAGCGTGCGTGCTGTGTGCGTGAATTTTATAAAACAATAATTCTGCCGTTATTGCGCGACGAAAATTTTACAATGTTTATCGATTGCGTCACATAAATAAAGCACCGAGTAAATTTTGCCTCCCGCTTAGAAAAGTATCAGTGAAATAAAGGATTACATTTAGAAAACATAACTTTTAAGAAATAAATTCCCAGAGACTGTACTTAAATGCAACATAAATATTTTTTTAATAAACCCATTCATTATTTTATTACAGAATTTTTATTATGAAAAAGACTTTTGGGACACCTTGTATATCACATTAATATTTGATTTAGATTTATTTTGCAGAAATTATAGTCATGCACAGCTATTTTGACGGTATAGTGCACGCCCCTGCTGGAATATTCTGGATAATCGGTGCGTCAGGACGCTTCGTGATAATATGCCACCGGTATTTTTGCACTGCCCTCAATTTCCAACTCAATAAAACGATAAAATTTTAAAGCTTCATTACCTACCGACTATTTGAATAAGGTGTCGATAAAATTTTAATTGTCTGGGGGAAAATCCGCAAAGGCGACAGCATCTGGTCATCTCCCGCCATTTGCGTGCGGCCAGAAATGCAGTCGTTAATTTACCCAGCGCGCAAAAAGCCGCCATCTCGAAAAAGACTTTCGGCTATCGGGATTTCGGCCGACGAAATTGGTGAAAGTCAATGTCGGTATTCTCAGGCCCTTTCGGGAACTGCCGGAATAGTCGAAGATGATCTCGGCCGGGCCTGTCCGACGGTGAAATCAGGCCCGGCGACAGATATGTTGGCGCCCGACGGTCTGATGGTTTTGATAGAGCGACAATGTCCTTAAAGACGTATAAGTATTAGAGATTTAAAACTAGAGAGTGCAAAATAAGGGAAAATTCTTGAGACCATGACTCTACAGTGGGTAGAGCTAATTGTGATGATGATGATGTTGATTACGAGCAATAATGCTCCGGGAAAAAATTAAAATAAAATATTTTTAATATTTACTGCAAAAATACAAATTTTTAATAAAATAATGCAGTAACTTTTATCATAAAAAAATAATATATATATAATTTTATGCAGTCAGATAGGTACTAAAATTATTTTTCTAACATTAAAAAAAAATTAAAACAAAAGATAATAATTTATTCTTTGGTTTTAGTTTTTATCTCCCTGATGAAGAAAAATGTTTTTTTCGCAACCGGTTGTGGTGGGATAAGATCCCATGGACTGTATCGATTACAACGTCGTCGTTTCAACCTCCAGTTGATTCGTACCTTTTTAGTGAAGAACCAAGATATCACTGCACTTCCGGAGCTGTTTAGAACACTGCCTCTTCGTGGTCCTAGCGTAAAGTATGGCGCTGCTTTCGGACGGTAAAAAATTAACACATATCTTGACAGTTCGGTGTCAGAAGGCAATCTGTCTCCCCGTCGGCGAAATCCCTAAGTAATTAGTTGGCCAGAGCGGGACAGAAGGTATATATTGGAAGGACAAAATGCTCAGGGAGTAGGTACTCGACTTGCGTCAACAGGTTGGTTCATATACAAAATTCACGTGTTTTTTCCTTAAAATACTGCTTTTTTAAAACCATTTTGTTTAATAAAATAGCACATTTGCAGATTAGCAAGTGAGTGTGAAAAGATTCGAAACGTTTACTTACAGACACATTTTTATAAAAATAGACTATTTTATATGGTATTGTATCGGATCCCTTTCGACTAGGGGCCCAGTACAGTTGTCCCCCTCCTAGGCCACCCCTGTGTCGGGCCTGATCGGAGACGGCCTCGTCCGGGCCCGTGCGGCAGTGAAATTACGGCGTTTAAAATGTTCGCAGCACACGTGACGGAGATCTGTTCGGCCGAAACAATGTCGTGACATATTTTTGATTGATTTGTCGATTCTCGTTTTTTATATTCCGTTTATTAAAGTTTCCGATAAGTGTTCGTACGATCTTATCATTTAATGTCGAAACACATAAAACTTTCTACCACATGCTTTACTGCTGCTGGGCTCTGGTATCTATGTACGTACCGGTATATATATTTATGGTACATGTAGGTACATACACACATAGAAACGACTGCGCGAAAGTATTTATTTCAGAAATACTTTTGGTCAGAGGGCCAGAGGCCAGAGGGCATAGGGGGAGATAGAATTACGCCAGACAATAATTATCTACTAGCAGAAAGCTGTCGGCTAACGTCGTTGCTTATTGCTAAGTCTTATATTGTGCCCTGGCCACTTCGCGATCCAGTGTTTCCGTAAAACCTATTTTACAATGTTATTTTATTAATTATTTTTTATATTTTTATTTTCAAATACGTAATGCACCGATCCAGTGACGCATACGACCGCCACGTTTCATATCCAAAGGACGACTGCCGCGCTGCCGTTTTACGGTGCCACGCCGCCTGGCGACAGAGTAAGTATACAGATTGTTGTTTTTTCTTGTTGGCAATGCAAAGTCTACATCAATACTGCTGTCGTCTTTTATATGCTATATACGCACACAAAAATAAATTTTAAGTACAGTACAGTTAGTAAGTAGAGAAAGTTTTTTTTTTAAACTAAGCATAAAATAATTTTTTTGGTTAAATATCTTAATCAATTATACCATTGTCTCAATTTTGGTGTAATAATATATAATAATTAAGGATTATACAGGGAGATGATTACGGTCTATATTATGAATTAAAATATGTATGACAAAAAAAAAAGCGCTGACGTCACTGCTAAAAAGCAAATGGCAATGGATGGACAATTTTCTTGAATGATATCCGCTGGACAAATAACTTAACTTTCCAGTGTCTCGATGGATAGACGAAATAATCGGAGCAGTGGGTGTAATATGGCAAAGATAGACGGAGGACCGAAGAGAGTGGCAAAATCACGGAGAAGTCTTCATCTAGCAGTGGATGGATAAAATGATTGAAGATGATAATAATAATTATACTAAATAAATGTTTTTTATAATTTTACTGATGATTTTAACTTTGAATGTATCTCTCTCAAAACTGTATATGTTTAAGAAAAAGTTAAAATTACGCGAGTCTGATACGCCATCAGTTGTTTATTGCAACTGATGCATATCGACTTTAACCGCCATATTTCTGAGATCACTGTGCAACGTTTCTTCCGTGTACACGCACCCTTACATAAGGCAACCGGAGAATACAAATAATGATTCAAGATTTCCAAATTACATTAAACTCTCGTGTTCTACAAATGGTGCTGTCCTAATGATGCGTTTACACGGATGAAACTTTACTCTCGAATCTCGGAAATTTGTCCGTTTGCGTCAGTTGGTCGTTCTACTTTACGTATGTATTCGTATTTATGTAGGTACCAACCTCACGAAGTAGTAGAAGCATTTATTACTGCCAAAGATTAAAAATTCCCAAATCCGAAGATATTCTTTTATAATCTAATTTTTAATTGATACGAAGGTGATGAAAATATAACTTTAAATGATATTGTTATAATAGGTGAATATTGTGTTCCAGGCCGACGTTGTTTTTGAATAACTAAGAAATGAAACAATTTTTTAATTTGATTTTTATTTGTTGATTATTTGGTTTATTACAATTATGTATGGAATATGATATCGGCCAAATGGCCGCCTCTGGCAGCGGCTCAAATGCGTGCTCTTTTAACCATACTTTTCATAACATTCTCGCACACTTTGCGTGTTATTTCAGCAATTTTATTTAGAATATTGTCCTGTAGCATCGGATCTGTTTGTTAGATTATTAGCGTAAACCTTTCCTTTCAAGTACCTTTACAGAAAATATTTGAAAGTCGTCAAACCAGGTGATCGAGGAGGTCAGTCGATATCACCACTTTTTGACATTAGGCAGCCGGGAATTTTTTTTTCGCAAAATTTCAAGCGTAGCTCACGCTGTGTGCGAGGTGGCACAGTTCTGATAAAAACGCATGTATTGCAGGTCCAATTGAGCCAATTCGACCACCAAGAAGTATTCCAAAATGTGACTATAGCGATGACCATTAATGGTCACAGCGTTTCCATTATTATTTAGATAAAATGTTTTAATGACTTCTACACGTTATTGAATCATTAGATGATTCATAATAAATTGTAATCAACTTCTCTCTACGACTACCAAATTCAAACTGACAAATGTCTGCCAAACCAAAATAACAGCCAAAAAAAAATCGACCTGCAATTTAATATTCACCTGTATTAATTAAAAGACTTAATCATCTACAGGTAAAACATCTCTGTTGTTACGTTATGATGTGAAAAACACCTGAAGTATGCAGTTTGTACCTCATACAATAAAACTGTGTTGCCTTGACCGAAAACACTAACCATCCAACAGATGGTGAATGTAAAAGCAACATATTGATAAATTCACGGCTTGTAATCAGTTATTAAAGCCTTGGATATTGAATGGTGGAAATTGCATAACGCTTTCACACGTATGCAAATTATTATAGCGTCATAGTGACAGTTAATTCGTCCTGGTACGGAAATTATGTCAGGCGAAGTAATGGCTGGTAGGCTGTTGTGACGCATGCCTTTCGACGGAATCAGAGAAATTGAGGCCGATTTATGAGGCACTTTGACGATCGTACGTAATTATGTATCACAAAAATACACGGAATGTTATATAAGTTTGAATTTCACAACTTTAAATATATAAAGGCAGTGCTTTTTTATTTATTTATATTATATTTACGCTCTTATACAAAATTATTTATAAAAACACGTGCAACTCGTATAAAATAATACATTATAGTAAGAACAGTACAGTAGAAATACACAAGTAACATCAGAATAACTATATATATATTTCTTCTTTTAAATAGGCAATCCACCCTTCAAGAGTGATTTGTGCCATTAATCAAGTTAAAACTTTATTTTATAGAAAAAAATACAATAATATATTACAAATATTATATTACAAGTCAATACCATTGTCAACACCATTAAATGTGGCAAGTTAAGGAAAATTACCATTGACGAGATTACTATAAAAAAAACCCTGTGATCCGCAATGAACAGGCATAAAAGAAAATAATAATATAATTTTAAAAATTTACAAAAAATTTTTTTTTGCAAAAATACATAATATTAACATGAGTGTAAGTATATATATGAATTTGAAGAAATTATAAAAAAATATATATTTAACAAAATTAATTAAAAAAAATTAATCAAAAAATATTTTTTTTAAGTTAAACACAGAATGGCTTGAATACCTTAATCAATTATACCTTTATCCTCAGTACAGCATCAAAAATCTGAATATAATATATAAGTATGTTCAAAGAGTTGTAAAATAAATACTAAAATTCTACAAATATTCTAAATATCATGTTCAAATACTCGGAAAATAAATACTAATATTCTAAATAGGCAAGGTTCAAATAATCGAAAAATTAATTCTAATATTCTTAATAGGCAATGTTCAAATAGTCGGAAAATAGATACTACAAATCTTCTTCTTGATCGTTCAGGTCATGAATAAGCATTTTGATTCGATGGAGCTGCATGTAGAACATGTTCTGACCATTTTGATGGAGACTGTCCTCTTGCCCTTTGCACTTACAGCGACCACTATCTTCTCAAAATTGTCTTTGTCTTTTCAGAATAAATATTTTCCTGCATATCGATGACAGTCTTGCAGTCTATGGAATGAGTAGCGTTCTGTTTTAACACCACATTTCTAATGCATTTAACATCTTTTGCTTTCTTGCTTAGAGTCTTCGTCTCCACACCATATAGCATGGAGATTTTACTAAACTGATAACCAGTATATTAATTTAAATAGACTAGTAGGTTTCCACAGCAATCAGACGACAATAGAATTTCTTTTAGATTATTTTGCCGTGGGTCAGTTTTTGCCATAGCCGATATTTGAAGCCACATTTTAGTGCCCATAATCTTCATATGAGCTCTGATGATAGCCAATCCAAGGCAGAAAAACTCAGAATAAATTCTGTATTAAATTAATGAACTATGAAAGCAAAAAATGTGCAGAGTTGAACAAGACAGGATTGAGCGGTGATATATTCAATGTTCCCTTTATGTTTAGATCACAGTGTTTTCATAAAAAATCATTTATGCAGTTTTGAGGACCAATGGTATAAATTTTAAATATGAATTAAATATATTAATTAGAAAGATATACATATAAAATCCATTTAATCGAAAAATATTATTGTTGCGCCACCGGGATATGGTATAATTTATGCACTAGAGGAGAAAATAAGAACAACATTACCAAACTAGTATAAAGCTACTGGTAGGGTCTGAGTTGACCACGTTACCAATGAAAATGTATTAAGATGCATTATTAAGTTAGTAAGCATAATAAGAGAATTATTAAATAATAACTATTAAGAAAAGGGGCGTACTTCGGAAACATTCTTAGCAATGAAAAATATGATATTTTATAACTCATCATAAAGGAAAATAGAATGTAGCAGAGGTGTGGGTAGAAAGAAATTATCTTGTGAACTTAGAAAGTGGTTCAATATTAAAAATGTTGGTGATAAATCAACATACTGCAACATGGTCGCAAATCTTCGATAGAAGGCGGCACACGAAGAAGTGTTGTTAAAAATTATAAGCGCGATATATATTTTTGTATGCACTATATCGTTAAATAGTGTGCGCGTGTACACTTTAAAGAGAACATTGATTATATGCTCTCTGCTTGAAAGAAAGTGTATTTAAAAAAAAATATATTGTTTAAAATCTTTTTGGTGCAGTTGTCAGTTAACAGTAAAGTTATCACATCACATATTTTAAAATTGGGTTTGGACACTTTATATTTTGAATATAGGATTAGATTACGACTGCAGAGAGTGCAGGCATTTATTCACAAAACCGATCAAACTAGACGGTAGATCAATAATAATCTTAGAAGTGTATGTATTAGATTTTGAGCAATGGCACAAAACAAAACGTATTTAATGCTTACCTATCGAAATTAATAATAATTACTGGTGGGCTGGCAGATCTTATGTGGGTAAATGACAATACGTGGTTTCCAAAAATATTAACTGTGTCGAAAATGTGTTGGTTATCTACCCACAATATAGCCTTAACCTAAATAAGTGCCAAGTACACTTGACAAAATGCCTGATGCATCACACTTGTAATTCGGTACAGTACAAACAAACCGAACTGCACAAATATACTTGGTAACAAATAAGGATAAGGCGTGACCGGAATACGGAATCAATCGAATATTTGAATGATTGTATAAACATTGTCTGGTTGACTGATTGATGAATGGCTTCACGTACCGGGACACCCGACTTCAGGAAAATCGATAAACACCAGCCGCGGTCGCGCGGGTACACGCGTCTGAGGAATTCATTTTTGTGTTGGCAGCCTTGTTGTTAATCAAAACAAACCGAGTGTAATTGGCTAATATAGAACGTGAAACAATTTTTCATAATGTGTGCGTACCTCGTAAGCCAAGGAATTTCAGAGAAAGTGACATTAATCAATATGAACTACACAATATGATAAATCATTCTAAATTCGTAAACTAATTTTAATGCTTTTTTTAAACAATTAAGACTATTACTATCATCTTTATTCTAAATTTTGTGACATGAAAATATGAAATCTAAAATATTAATTAATTCTGCTACCGCTAAATCTATTAAAACTATATATAGATAAAAAGGGAGGGTAATCGCATTTATTATAAATACCATTTAGAGCCTTTTTTTGTAAAGTGATGATATCGTACAATGAAGTTGTAAAATATATTTTTAAAAATTATTATTGTGAAGTTGCACTTTTTTCAGAACACAGTTCTGTGGTATTTAAAACAAATTAAATTAATCAACTAGAAAGATATATATAAAAAATCAATTAATCGAAAAAATATTTTATCCTGGTAGCAACTAAAATATTTTTTTGATAAATTGTTTTTTTCTGTATATATTTCGAGTTGATTAATTTAATTTGTAATATATATATTTTTATTTACGATTTTTAATATTGAAATTCCATGTCATTTGTTGAAGCGTTTGATAATGACATGTGTACTTTTAAAATATTAC
The DNA here is from genome assembly GCA_031772225.1 of Eubasilissa splendida. Taxonomy (NCBI): domain Eukaryota; kingdom Metazoa; phylum Arthropoda; class Insecta; order Trichoptera; family Phryganeidae; genus Eubasilissa; species Eubasilissa splendida. Next base: position 11,499,863 of record CM062853.1, on the reverse strand, counting down.
TGTGTCAACACTCCACAACATATTTGTGAACAGTTTTAACATTAAAGTAGATTATGGAATTAAAAGATTTTTTTCCTACTAACATCATTAACTACACTTTTTTATAATCAAATGAGTATTTTATGGGAGGCTTATATTATATATGTGCAAAATTAAAATCTTTAGAGAATGTTTATTACTCAAGAATACATATTTTTTTAATTTTGTAAATTGAGTTGGAACACGTTTTCATTCTAACGTTAAATATAATATAGTAGAATAATTATAATTATAATTTAAATTCAATTTACAAAATAATTATGGGGTTTCACAAGGTTTCACAATTTTTTTTAACAGCTATCCTTTTTCTTATACGGTTATAATTTAAGATTTTTCAATTTATTAATTATATGAAACTGACCTATTTTTGTGGGTAAAATAGGTGGAAAGATGTCTAATAGCTACACGATATGATTATATAATACTGTCAATAATTTATCAAATATTTTATTACAATTCAAGAGCTTTAAACGAAAAGCGAATGATTAGACTGACTGAAAATTTTCTGTTGATTCAAGTTTCTGTTAAAAATGGATATACGAGTAGATAAACTAACTTGATTTATATTTTTTTTATAGTACAAGCGCCATTGGTTTTGTTTGATTGAAAATTTAAAAAAAAGTCTCTTTTACCACGAGTGATTGACATAAAATGTACACAATAATAATAAACAGCACATTTTATTTAAGAGAATTGTTTACATTGAAAATGATTAATGACATTTAATACATTATATTACCACCGGAGATGTATAATCAAATGCCTCGCTCAAACAACAGAGCTAGATAAATCAAATTTATATATATAGTATAAAATATGTCAATCGTGTAATTTTGTCAGTATTTTTAAATATAAACTGTTGATATAATATTACAATACGATTGAAGTATTAAAATATAGTAAGACTTGACATCAAACCGTGTGTGATTGAAATAAGTTGAACAACATTAATATTTTTGTGTATACACGTAAGCAGATGTTGGTGTGTTAGGTGTAGGTACCAAATACGTACGGTTATGTTTATTGCGAGGATCTTACTCCATGCGCCGTGAATCACAGTATCACTTGTGGCCGGGAGTTTCCCAATGTCAACAATGCGTTAGTACCGCCAACCTTTCACTCTTATTCAAACAGATTGGAGTTGGCATCGAGTTGTTTAATTTCTTAACAATTATTCATACGGTTTCTGCACTTGGCTACTGGAGGCGTCCAATCACAAACAGGGTTGTCGGCCGGAGAAATTATTATCGGCACCCTTAGGCAACAAACAATCAACTAGCAATTGTGCAACTAACTTGTAACAAGTAATAAAACTATGCACATACAAATATTTTTAATTTTTTTTTTAAATATATTGAAATCAATTGTAATATTAGATTTGTATTGGTACCGTGTCTTTATAGATTTACATAGTTTATGAGTAATAATCAATTTAGAAATTTATAGAGAACTATAAAATATTTAATTACATTTATTATATTAAAGTGGGAAGAGGATGAAGTGCAATAGATTTATAAAACCATCACCATTTCCTGTGTTTTAATAGATTTATTAATCTAATAAATCCAAGCGGAATAGGTTTAGTATTAATTGTGATTCGAATGGAATGGAATGGATTCTCGCTAGAAGAAAATAGGGCGTTCCACGATTTTGGTCATTATTTATTAAAAAAAAAACTGGAAAAATTTAATTGTATCTACTAGAAAAAAATAATAATTTGTGTAATCAATATTTTAATTGATTTACATTATACATATTTGAAATCCGCGTAAAACCTCATAAAAATATATATCAAAATCATATATACAATTATTAAGGAGGACACATTCTTATTGTGAAGTTGTAATTATTCAGAACAGACGGTCTGTGATGTTTTAAATACTAATGTCGAAAAATATTGTTTTTGCGCTACCGGGATTCGAACCTGAATCCCAAATCCGGATTGGAAATAGAGATCCAGGTTCGATGTATTAATGTATTAATTATAAATATATACATATAAAATCAATTTTGTCGAAAAATATTGTTTTTGCGCTACCGGAATTCGAACCTGGATCTGTATTTCCAATCCCAATTCCGGATCCCGGTAGCGCAAAAACAATATTTTTCGACAAAATTGATTTTATATGTATATATTTATAATTAATATATTAAATTAGTATTTAAAATATATACAATTCATAAATACAATACGTGAGGAGTTCTAATGATAATTTATCATAATAATTATGAATTATAATTACAATAAAACTATTACAAGTCAAATGTGTCGAAGAATGATTGTAATAATATTTTGGAAACGAAATCAATCGTGAAGTGCCATATTTTATATGAATTCATCAAGCGCGTCAACAAATGTCAGGCGTCATAAGTTTTGAAATATTGATTTCTAATATAAATTATGAAATATTCATTAATAATAATCTTTTTATTTCATTATCATGAACCAGTATAACAGATATTACAAACTACACATGCTTTAATTGGCAAATATTAAGTGTAGTTGTTTTAAGGATACGAAGTACCAGTTGCGCCGAGAGTGGCGGTAAAAGTTGGTTAGTAACAGTCAACACTTATGTAGATATTCATTTAAACATTAAATAACTTCAAATTTATGTTACATAAGTTAGTAATTTCTAACTTTGTAAAAAGAATTACAAAATATGAAGACGATACAGCTAGCTGTGTTTAAAGATATTTTAATTTAAATACCAATTAATATTTTCTGTGCTGGGAAAAAAGTAGAAAAGCATCAAAAAGATATTCCTATTACGTAATTAATATTAATGAAAGAGAATCCAATTAGGTAGGCATATGAAAAAAATACAAAAAGATATAATAAATTATAACAAATTGAAATTCGCGACGTATTCTATGACTGCGTATAAAGTGCTGGGTAGACAAAAAAAAACTATTGCAATAACTCACACGCAAACGTACAAACTGGTGGTACCGTTAGTGCTACCAAAATATGTAGTGAATAATATGACAGTTGGTACATACCAGTAATAACTAACATGATGAAAAACTTTAATTCTTTAAGAACTTCGAACCAATAAAAAAAATCTTTTTTAAAAGTGACAAAAATAAACGTTACCCTCCATTTAAAGTGCATCGAAAAAAATATTATGTACTTACTAACAAAAAATGTTTTGTTTGTAGTATCACAAAAACAAGTAAAAAAAAATGCTTGTAAAGAAAGAATCAATCTAACATTTAGCCACTACGCGATTATTAAGCAAAATAATTTAATATTTGACAATCGTAAATCAAATATTTTTGGTTGAAACATGGTGAAATTTGCCTAAAGATGAGGGATCCTAAATCACTTAACTCTAATTTTAAAATAGTTAAAATATTGAAAAGTCCACATGTACCGGCATATCATAAGAATGTTAACATTTCTCTTTAAAAAAGTAGAATTAAGCTGACAAAATGTAGAACTGACCTGACAAAACGGAATGTCTTGTGATAGCATAATTGCATTTGATTGGCAACCATGTTACTGAACCACCAGTGAAATCGGTCCAACGGTGAAATGCAGCCTGGAGCTCATGTTGAAGTGAGACAGCAGGAAACAGGACCAAACTGAGAAAAATATATATAATTTTTACAATTGAATTGTTGAAATTTTTTTTGTGTAATATGTATTATGTATATGTGTATTCGTAAAATAAAATTTGTAAAAACTTCGAAACAAAATTCAAGGATCTAAAAGATACAAATCGGCCTTCTTCTGATCATAGAAATACTTCCATTTACTGATTTATCAGAAACAGAGAAGTAAAATATTGAAACAAAGGATATCATTTATATTTAGTGTAACTATGAGAAAAAAATATGAAGTAAATTTATATTGATTTCAAATTTGATTATTGTTATTACGTCATGATTATGGAAGGAAATGTCCAGATTAAAATATATTTACTTAATTTTTCAGACAACTCTCTTGCCGAGAAATACAAACAATCATAAAATAAAAAATATTTTCTTTTATCAGCAATGAGATTTCGATATTAAAAATCACAAAATCGAAATAGTGTTTTATGGATCCAGAGGCGGCCCTGGCGAGAGGAGGGCAGCCGCAGCCTCTGATCAGATGGTTGACAGCACACACGCGACTCTCTAGGAAGTCAGTCAGGCCGCAGCCTTACACCAGAGTGGACGTGTAGTGCGGCACACTCACAACCTGCTGAACGCACGTGTACCAGTTTCCCCACTCGCAAACGTCAACAGATCGCGAGTGTCAGACCAAATACAAAAAAGTAAAAAAAAAATGTTTGGATTTTAGTGATTGATGTCTACATTTTTTTTTTTTTGGAAAATTGTGTTTGATTTATTGTGTCATTGAATTTGTTTGACGGTGAGGTCGGGTTGTTGGGTTGTTTCTTGGCCCGAAAGACGGAAACGTGGTGTTATATTTGGTTTTCCTAGGCCATGGGGTTATTGGCTTGCTCATGCGAATCCGTCTAAAAGGTGAGTTTATACATTATTTTTTTATTCCTGTTATGTTAAGACATGCGGTGAACTGAAGAATATAATACCCGAGTAATAGAGATTACCTCGGGTCAGTGTAGTTTCCGTGTGTTGTTTAATGTAAATTGTTCGCGTGTAATGTAAAATCTCACGAGTTGCGAATTGTTGTCAATTAAAACAGATGCTTTGAGAATTTTTTTTTCAATTTAATGATCCAATTTACAGTTTGTTCCGACTTATTTTATCAGTATCCATGTAATATGAAATGCCAATAATAAAAATGTTATATGTATTGAGAAAAGATTAGATCTAAGGAGAAATAAAACATTAAGAAGCAATTTTTTCTAATTATTTGATAAAAATATTGAACGGTTAATAAAAATTATAATAATGTAAAACGGTATTAAAAATTTTGTTGTTAAAATTTTGAAACATTCAATGTTATCAAAATATTTTGAGTACGTTAATACATATAATCCACTGATTGAAAAAATTGGTAACGAGTGATTTTAAGTCATTATCAACTTTTCAGGCAGTGTTTATAAAAACAGGTTGATTTGTTTTTATTTTTAAGAACGCATTTTTGCTGTGAAGTTGCATTTTTAGAATAGTTCTGTGATATTTTAATACAAATTAAATTAGAATATTTGATCAACATTGTTTAATTAATGAGGCTGTATTATTTAGGTCACTAAAATATGAACTATTTAAATGTGGAGAATGATAAAGATATTAAAATGAGGTTCCGTTGATCATGAAGCTATTATAAATGTAATAAAAATCTTATTATTTCATTTGACAGTTGGTCTGAAAGATGATGTATTCTGAAAATATAATTTGCGATTTATTTGTATGCGCTGTGTCTTAAACCGTAGCATATATTTTGTATGTAGATACATAAGTCAAAGAACTTTTCTATCGTGATTTGAAGTGCGACGTCCCAATTTCGTTGCAAACCTGAGCAGAGGTTTGATCATGGCCACGATTGTACCTAAGTTGATAAAGTGTCCATTACCGTCATACCAGACACACGTCGATGTTTGCAACCTCAATCACCAAATACAGAACTCCCTGTACCACCAGCTTCAGTGACACGGGCGGCAGTTTTCACCGCGGGCAGCATCATCTGTCTTGCTTATTGGCGGTGTAATAGATTTATGATAAGACTGCGTACTCGCAGCAACAGCTTCAATGAGAAACGTTAAGGAATTTCCAATGGATTATGTCTGGAAATGCGTTAAGAGCCACCGTTTCCGCTATCATAATATCGCATCAGAATATCAATACACACTAATGGTAATATGTAGGAATTGTAACGGACGAATGTAGAAATTTTCTAATACATGGTTACCAACCTATTTATCAAAAATATTTCACTCGCGGGAAATCTCTAAAAGAATGTGAAAACTTTTTTGCTTCAGTAATAATAAAATTATTCATGCTAATGAATTAGATTTAAAAAATATATTATTAACTTCCTATATACCTACTAAAAATTTGATATGATGTTTTTTTAACAATTTGATGTTAAGATTTATAGATAGATTCATTACTACGCATAAAAAGTTAATTAATAAATTATTTTTCAGTGTTGTTATGTAGAGGTAATTCATTTCAACTATTATTTTATACATAAATAATTTAAAAAAAAAATAGAAATCAATACTCTTTCACATTTCACAGAATATAGCTAAAGTAAATTTTTTCATTTGTACCAAACAGTTGAAGTAAATAGTATAGAAATCTTTATATTTACTAATATTTCATGTAGCTTCTAACATCAAAATATATAATATCCCACTAATTTAAAAGAACACTAAACAAATGGTAAAAAAACTACAAATTGTTAAAATTATAAATTTAAAATAATGAATAAATTGCAATTTATGTACAATAATAAAAAGATGTAAATAACGGCAATTAATAGTGTTTGGGTGTCACTATGTGGTACGCATAATACAACCTTGCTAGCTAAAACATGTTCTTAGGTGGTACTAGGAAAACCATTATTTCAAATCGTGTATACATTACAAAGGTGTAAGATTTATAATTATAATATAATTTATATGATATATGAACATACTCAAATGACACCAAATTTAATATTAGGAATATTAAAATTTTGACGTGAAAATGCTTAGGTATTTTTTACACATAAAATTACAATTATGTTATTTCAAAAATTTACCATCTTCTATTTATCACATTAATGTTTTGCCTGCAATCGTTTGTTACAAAATCCAATCTAAAAGAGGTTCAGTATGTAGATTTAGAATTTTTCAAGATGTGAAATTAAAAAAAAATAGGAAACTTGAATTATATTACCTCAGAAAAGAGAATTTCCAAACATACAAATCATACCTAGATTGTCCGCTATTTTTTTTCTGATTACAGAAGTCTTAGAATCTTGTACATCTCTTAACGATATCCAGTAGATTATTTCTATTCCTATTCCAGATAAAAAGTATGGTAGACATACAAACATAAAAACATTTTCACATTTTTTGTGCATCTGGTACCTATCATGTACCTGCGTAATGTGTGATCAGTGCAATAGTCATAGTAATCAAGAGGGTTCTTATTGATAATTTTCCATTTACCAATTAATCACGTTCCATGTAGGAGTACTTATTAGTAGCGGAGACTCCTCCCTGAAGCAGCAAACAGAACATAAGTAGTGCCAGTATATAGAGTATTAGCAGAGTGCTGGATACGCGTGCGGTAACTTCCGTTAAATCCTGAAGAACAACCTTTGATATAATCTTGCTGATGAGCGAATGCGTCTGGTCGTGGCGCCATCAGCACATTCCTCATAAAACGATACTGTAGTTAGTACCAACATACCGATAATAAATTTCTCTAAAGGGGTAAATAGTGACAACATGGAAACCATAATATCATTACATCACATTTATTTACTACAACATATTCAATTTATGGTGGATATGCACGCCCTGATGGGGCACTTTTACAGTTTTTTAAAAAAATGTTACATCTTGGCGTAATAAAATGATTAAAAATGTAAGAAGTATCTATACTTGGATTTGTATGAAGCACATATATCGCTAGTAATGTTCAGAAAAAACCGAATTTTAGATTATCTTGGGATTAGTTAACATAAAATTTAATATTTTTAAAATTATTTTTATTTGTCAACTTTGTTTTATTAACCACTTATTGAGTTTGAATACATCTACCGATTTCGAAAAATACCATTTTCTTCTTCAGGGTGTCAATACTAATCAAAAACATATAGTATTGTTTCTTTAACATAATCATAAAAAAACGATTATTATTTAAAAAAATAAATTTAGTACTTAACTCAAATTGTTAATTGATACAAAATTACTAGTATAAAATTTACTAACTCAAAATTCAACAAACTATTTATTTAAAATTGTGAGTGATCTGTAGATCTAGAATATATGCCCTCTCGGTCCTAACAGTCTCCCATATATTGTTTCGCTGTATCTCCTGTATTTAATGTGACACACGTATGATTTATTGTGACTTGTGCTATACATTTCTTCGCTGCTCGGCCTCCTGATGTCATACCTTTCCAGAGAAATTTTTAATATGCCGAAAAAAATTGTGCCAAAATTGGTTCGTTTGTAGTAATGAGACAGAAAGGGAAGTCATACGATCACTCTTAATTTTTTTGTAGAATTATCTAAAAGATTTCTCATGTTACCAAAAAATTAATATTTTAAATTTTTTTTGAGAAATAATAACAAAGAATGCTTTACACGTCTTGGACTCATGTATAATACTACCCTTATATATTTTTTCTACATATTTCTTCCTTGTTGGTATCAAGAAAGATACTTAATACTCGTAACAACGTTTTATCTATTCGTATGTCCACTCGCAAACCTGTAAATTGTCATGAATTTTTTCAACGCATTATTTCTAACGTTCTATTTTAAACAGAGTTTTGTGACATGTTACACATTTTAGACGAATACTAAACATGTATATATAAATTTTTCATCAATAAGTAGGTAATTATTATAAGTATTTTATCTATTTAAAATGACTCGTTGTTGAATAAAGTAGATGGCTTTCAAATAATGGAACGATAGATGTTTCAATTTTAAAAGTGGTTCAAAAATTTGTCGTCAATGCACTGTGTTGCTGTAACATAATCGGTTAATGCACGTTCCTAGTATTGGATGAGTTCCAGGTTCGAATCCCGGTAGCAACAATGATATTTTTCGATAAAATTGATTTTATATGTATATCTTTCTGATTAATATATTTAATTAAAATAAAAATAAAAAAAAGTGTCTATTTATGTGATCACTCGTAAATTTTTTTCTGCATGTAACAGCTGATTATTAATTTATAATTAACAGCTACTGCGAATGGAAACACCGAAGTAATGCTTCAATGCGAATGGATCCATCGAAGTAAAGCTTCAATGGTGTGGAAACCATTTTGAAATGAGTAAAATACCTCAAACGTAATGATAAACCTTAATTAAAAAATATATTTACTTCTCTAACGGTTCCGGTGCGGGTATGACGCTTACTTTCTCAGTAACACGGTAACGGGTAAAGTGCGCTGATTGAATAAAATATAAATAAGAGTTCTTCTGACGCACGTATAATATTGTTACATTTGGTTTTCAGTCACGTGATGTTGATATCATTCTTAATATAAATTTTTATCATCAAATCCAAACCAGGTTACTTTATTTATTAATCCCAGGGTCTGAACCTACCTGCATATAATCCTGAATCTTTCAGAATTAATTTCGGAATACTTAAATTAGATCAATATTAAATGATAAAATATTGAAAGCTTTTCTATTATTTATAAAAATAAAATTAAAGTTATTATTTATCAATCTGGTATAATATTTGTTCTTTTTTATGTTATTATGTTATTTCAAAGAATTCTTACTCACTTAAATATAAATATTTTACATAAATTGTATGTATTTGTTCTTTATGGTCTTTTTTATAAATGATTAATGAGCGAACTAATATTTTCGAATTCCGGGACTGATCCTGACTAAGACTGGAAACTTCACGCTATTGAATATTTATGATAAATTAAACAATCTAGATATCCAGATGTGTTTCATAATATTGCGAATTAGAGTTTATTTTGGTACCTTCAGCACTAAATCATTCTAATTATTAATTAAACAAACCGGTTAATAATTTTTTTGGGGACATCACTGTTGCGGAGATTAGAAACTGCAGAATGCGATTGCTAAGCTGCCAAGACGTAAGCGCTGGCCATACTAAGATGCGTTAATTAATATTTAAAATATATTAAGACGACCGTCTCACGATCTAGTTTCATTTAATCGAATCCGTCATTTTTGACGTGCACCCACGCAGTTTGGTGCCTAACCATCCCGCGGTCAGCGTCTCGGGTCGGTCCAGGTTGTATTCTGTAGTCCAGCATGTCCAGCGATTAGCCGACGGCGCTGCGATAGCCTATCAGACTCCGCGCCCCGCCCCGCCAACCTACCTACCCGCGATATCCCTGGCGGTTAGCTTAGTCCCGACTAAGCAGATGAATTTATCGGGAAACAGTACTTGACAGATTGTGTGATGTTATAATGAATTTATCATTTATTATTACTCCATACTTACTTACCATCACGCCATTTCCCCGCGGGGGTAGACAGAGAGGATAGAGCGCCACACTCTTCTGTCCTGACACACAATTTTCGCCTCATTCACATTCATACACCTTCTCATACAAGCTCAATGATTATTGAGGCTTCTAACAGACCATCCTTCAGTATCTGGTTTGCCTGGTCATGCCAAGTCTTCACTGGACGTCCTATACTTTTGGTGCCATCAACACTTGCGTCATATATCTTTCGTACCATTCTCTCCTAATTCATTCGTTCCATATGACCAAACCACCTAAGTGATCCTTTCGTTAATCTTACTCACTATATTACGATCAGCTTTACATTCTTTCCTAATTTCTTCATTCTTTACTCTGTTATAAATAGATTTTCCACATATACGCCAAAGTGATCTCATTTCCACTGCATTCAGCCTACTTTCGTTCCTCTTCTGCCTGCTCCATGCCTCAATTTCATACACAAGTGTCGGTACCAGGACTCCATTGTGAACCGCTAGCCTTGCCTCACTTGACAAGTTTACATTATCTATAATTCCACTCAATGCGCCGTCTACTTTATTCCCTGCAGTCACCCTCACCCTCCTTTCGATATCTTTCTCAGTCTTTCCGTTTCTATCAAACATACTTCCCAAATACACAAACTCATCTATTACATATTATTAATTCGATTAATCTATTTTATAATTTTCTTACATCTTATAATTTCTGGAGATAATTCCTTATTTTTATTGTTGACATATTTTTGTTCAGGTTTTTAATTGATTTTAAAATTGATTTATGTAATAATTGTTAAAAAATGCTCAGTTGGTTTATCATTTATCAAATATTTAGCTATTATCAAACTAACGTAAGAAGTATTTTTGATATCGTTTTTATTTAAAGAAAATTTATTTAATATTTCAGTGACTATGGTTGTATTAAAAAAAATACAGAGATGTTAATATTATTACATTTTTTAAACATAAGTAAGTATTTGTGCTATAAAAATTGAATTAACTTCATGGTCTAGAGATGACGATCATTAGATGGGTATATCAGCGATAAGCAGTTTTAGTTTGAAATCTATAAATATTTATCTTATTTGCTATATTGATACATTAAAATATCAACAGAAGCTTGATACCCGATTCATAATTGTAATAAATAAAATAGAAAAATATACAAAAAAAAATTATCTATCGAAAAAATAATTTAGTTGCTACCGAGATTCAGACCTGGACCTATTACTATGTTCTGATATTGCAACTTGACAACACAAATGTGTTATCATTAAAAATTAAAAATCAACGGCCCGTTTAACAAATCATACATTAGACATCATTCAGATATAATTAATGATTTTTAAAAATTATTTCTTAAAAACAAGTAACGATTTATTTTGAATGTCAACCATGGTATTATTATACAATAACTGCTACTTTAGGCACGCTGGGAGCACCCCCCTCTGCTTTGTACCAGGGCTATATAAATTATTGATGCAATATAGTAGGTACATTATCTTTCTGTCTGAGATCCAGAGATTCAATACCAACTCTATTGAATGGTCGTTTCTGCATAGAATTGGAGGTTTATCATGCACAAGTTCGATAGCAATAACCGTTCGATGATCAAGTGAATGACGAATGTATTGGGCAGAGCGTGAAGAGTTTATTAATTGTTCATTTTATTTCAATTCGAACCGAATGATAGTTATTGTAATTTACAGACCTGTTAGTCGCCGTAAAGATAATGTATCTGGACACGTGCGCCAACACAATCCGTCGACATTACCATCCGCTGTTATCTCTCGGGCGTTGAGTGGCGCAGAATCCGGATCGATTCGTGGTTGGCAATTAATATAATCAATGGTTTTATTTTTCAACCATAATAACTTCATTCATTTATCGTCGTTTTTATTGCAATGTAAGTGTTTTTGGTTTCGATTCGAAAAGTAAAATTTTGAATATTTTTTGATGACTGAAAATGAAGGATGGGGATTACTCTACTGTACTTTACTTCTTATGTCTTTAATTTGTACTTATATATTTACTTCGTTTTTTTTTTACTTATACTCTTCCTATCTTTTTTTTTTGCTTACTTCGCATTTTAGTTTTTAGAAATATTAAAAAATAAAAAGTTAATGAAATCTACCTCAGTATAGGTACTTTATATGCACCTAGCAAGGTAGAAAGCGGCTAACAGGCTTGTTCACAAAAAATATTTAATACTTTTTTAAATTAAAATCTGAAAGATTGATTAAAAGTATCATAGAAATATATATTTTTTAATTTGTAAACATCTTGGCTCGCGCTTCTCCCCACATTGTACTACCTAGGGGAATTTCAGAAAAATATGTAACCAAAGAAATATGCTGTTACTATAGAAATAGGTAGATATGTGTTGCATATATTAAATTACAATTCTAGGTAATGAATGCAATTTTAAAATTTCAAAGATAGGTAGATATAATAATTTTTCATTAATTGCTTCCTTTTCTATCCTATACCTACACATAATACACACGCACGCGATGTACATTACTAATTGTACTCCTTGATTTTTAAAAATCATTTTGAACATACAGGTGAATATTATGTTCCAGGTCAATGTTGTATCATTTATCAAAATTTCAAGCGTAGCTCAGGCTCTGTGTGAAGTGGCATCGTCCTGTTGGAACCACATGTGTTGCAGACTTAATCGATCCAATTCGGCCACCAAGAAGTTTTTACAGCATTGCCTCTTGCATCCTAAAAAATAGGGCCCGATGATTCCACTGACTCGCATAGCGCACCGTACAGTAAATCTGCGTGGGTGTAAAGGTCGTTGGTGGATTAATTGAGGATTTTCAGTGCCCCAATAACGGCTGTTTTGTTTATTAACAAAACCCTCCAAGTCGAAATGACTTTCGTCGCTAATGATGACTTTTTTCTAAAAGTCGGTTTCTATTTGTTTTAATGACTTCAACACGTTGTTGAGGCGTTAGATACTTTATAATAAATTGTAATCAACTATTCTCTATGACTACCAAATACGAATTGAAAAATATTTGCCAAACCAAAGTGGCGGTCAAACAAAATCGGCCCGGAATACCATATTCACCCTATAGTAAATTAAGATAAATTTTTATAGCATATCGTAGTTATACGTATGTCAGTAAGTATGCGTGTATATCTTTGTGAGTGATTTATCGGTTTAAATATATCGCGCACATATCAAATAAAAACCGGTGATTTCTCCTATTGGAGAAACCACAATAAACATCTTAAGTATCTAGTTTGATTTTGCGAGCGATTCATGTCATAAAACCGTGCGTATAAAATGCATCAATTCACGAACGGAAATTTCAGAAATCATGCATTACTAAATTAGATGCACTTTCCAGCGTATCGCAGTCACTCTCTGGGAATATAATTATCTTCGCTTTCAGTAAATTTAATTCGCACGCTGTCATGTTATGACGTATTTATTATAAGTAGGGGTGTTGGCGGTTTCAATTTCTTATCAAACTATTAGGAATCAGGGATTGGGGATCAGGTCCAAGATACGTATTTATTTTCATCCTGATGTAATCTTACATTTTGTGCTACGGAATAAATATTAAAACTGGCGATACAGCTTCTATAGATGCATATTATAAAAAAGTTTTTCTTCATGTAAAATATTATAGCTGACAACGTCATTTTTAGTTGTTCTAGTATTCTGCACATATTTTTATTACATACATTATGTGTCAGTAAAAAAAATTATTACACTTAATAAATTATCGTTTATCATTATTTGTGAAACACTAAAACAAACATAAATTACTTTTTTGTTAAAATTAATTAGATGAATGCAGTAGAAAAAAATCTATTGAAAAAATATTTGGTTACCACCGCAATACGAACCCGAAACTTTTCTATCTGGGGAATTGCATTACCAATATTTACGCTACATTAACCATTTAAGTTTACTAGTTTCAGTTTAATTCAGTAGTAGCAGCAATCATAGACCTACATTTTAAAAATTGTAACTTCACAATAAAACGTGTTTTATTAATATTTTTCATTTAAACTATTTGTTTTATTTTCCTGTCCTTATTTGCGGATTGAATCGCTACGATACATTATGTAAGAGTGGACGACAAATCTGCGAAATGAATTATTTTAAAATAAAAAAAATATTAAGGAGAACACATTCTTATTGTGAAGTTGTAAACCGGGATTCGAACCTGGATCTCTATTTTCAATCCGAGGAAGTACACTACCAATTGTGTTATAGTGTAAGTATTTTTCATGACAAATTTTCGAACCTATATGATGTTACACTCTTTTAAATTAATACGTCTGTCGTTCCATTATTTGAAAGCCATATACACTTTTTTTACGGAATCTCAAATGCCTTTAAGTAAACTGACTTAATTTTTTATCATTAAAAGTTTTCAATTTGAATGAGATATCGCCGACTAGTCACTCTACACTAAAGCAGCACCAGGCGAAGATTGATACATATTGATGTAGCTATTTTCCCGATTTTAAACATACTTGAAATGAATAATGTGCGGGCTAATAATTTAATTGAAATTAATCTTGTATTAAAGTTAATTTGTGAATGTATGAAATAATGTAAAATTAATAAACATTAATAATATAAAGATCTAATATAATAATACACATGTAAAGGATGCATGGAATACAATCATGCACATAGAATTTAAAAGTAAAATATAAAAGACAACTCCATTTTGAACTAATTTGTCTTTTATGTGCTGGGCCTTACAATTGTACCGCGATGTAAGTTTTATTTGAGTAAAGGAAATAACTTTGCGATAAACCTACATAGATTATGGGAGCGCTGCATTTCGTGATAAAACACAAACTCAAAAAGCTGGCGCACGATATCGTGGTAAGGGGGTTACCGATGCATGAGTAATGATTCAGATTGAGTGCATACAATTAAAATGCCGGAGATAAGAGAGGCTAAGGTAGTTTAGTTGATAATACAATCTAAGATTTTAGAATATCGTGGTAATTCAGAATAATCTTGTGTTAAGTAATTGTTTCATTATTATTTGTTTCATTATACTCAAATTCAAATAGTAAATGTACTGATGAATGCATTAAAAATCTAAAATTAACGCCTTTTTAGTTAAATATTATAACTAAATTACTCTTACGACTCGTATATACGAGTAAGACTTGTCTCGGAAATCAGTTGAGTATGAAACGAGATACGATTCATTGCTGCATGTATTTTGTACGCAGTCACCATTGAAATTACAATTTTCACCATTAAAATACTATTTAAATAAAATAAAATTGTATTTGGTAACAAATAAAATATAAGCGAGACGTCAAAAACAAGCTGAGCTTACTTGATGTTGTGCAATCTTCGGCTTACACGTTCCGTGGAAGGGATACGATAATTCGGGATTATTGTTAGGTGGGGAAGAAAAATGAGAAATGGGAATAGGAAGGTTAGTAGGAGAATTCTATCGAAGGACCAGTGGTCTCGGGTGACAGGGATTTGAAAGGAATGCTCGGCTTACCTCAAGTACAACGTCTCCGAACTCCTGTAGTTTTCGTCAAAACCACATGTGTGAGGATGTCCACTTGTCTCCTGAAATATATCTACAGAAAAATGTATCCAATTTGAATAGTTCGAAAGTTCCGACTCTGATGAAATTTGCCTTTGATAAGGCCGACAAATAGATATAATAAATGTCCTCAAAGTTACCACATGACCTCACGATAGGGTCCGGAGCTAAACATATACGTTTGATCTGATAGTGACCGCACGATAGCGCCGAGAACCAGATTCATGGCTAGGTCGAGCACGAGAAAGGGATCGACAGGGCGAGAATAGGGTCGCGGACATGACAGGGTGACAACAACATTCTTCGCAGTCGATATTAAAACGCCCTAAAAGTGTGCATGATAGGAAAACGAAACATATGTCATAAAAAAACATTTCATACATTATTAATATTAAAATTTATAATTCGTTTTGGTTGAATAAGTTGATGGAATAGAACCCGTTACTCCTTATCGCAAGATACGAATAACATGGATTGATTGCAAACAAGACTAAAATGAGAATAATTCTCATAAGAAATTAATATATAGCTGATCGAGGATTTTAAAACACCTCATCTTTTATACCTACCATTAAACCACAGGCGGGCAATTATGGTATAAAGGTAAAGTATCGGTAAACTAATCCAACCATTAGATTCCTGACGGATGCAAAATACTTTTTTTTTATTATGAAATAATAATTGCATGTGGACTGACACTGATAAATCGCTCCATAGCTGTAACCAGTGCATTTCTTGAAAAATAATTAAATAAAAATATACTTAAATTGTACGAAAGACGCAAAAAAATTATTTATCACAGAATCAATAGTTTAACTTGAAAATAGTAAGAATATTTATGACATATATTCCGTGTTCGCATCTCCATTATTAAATTTTTTTTTTTTCTACTATATACAAATGCAACTGTTCAATTTTAAATATTCTTACAAACCAGACAAATTATATTCACATGATAAAAAAAAATAATTTGGCAGTACAAAATACAAATGTAACAAATCCTTAAAAATGTTCTCAGGTTTTCACGGTCATTCAAAATCTTCAGAGTACAGTTTTCGAGGCTAATTTGCCGTGTACATCTGACGGCACGTATATATACTCGGCAGATTAGTCCAGAAAACTGTACACAGAAGTAGCAAATCCTTTCTTATGTGTTTATACAGCATTGGTGATATGTGCGGACTTATCAAATAAAAAACACATATAAAAAGATAGACAGGTAGTTGCGTTTTTACGAATCGTTCCTGCGATTTATGGTAAGTACTGTCAAATTTAAAAAGTATTCCTAAATAGTGTATATTTGGTATTTTGGACATATTATTATTGTGCTCTATTAGTCTATTGTTGCCAAACTAGTTATTAAATAAATGGGCAGTTATTTTCGTTATGATTCTCGCGTCTAACACATTGTGGGAAAAATTATTATTTTTATGTACATACCATCATTTTCCACCTTATTATTAATCATTTATTACCTCCCACGGGAAATAAAAAGTATCGGATCTCGAGGCCGCACGGATCAATGGTTTAAATGTATCTTCACGACATCGGTAACACGGAGTGGTTTTATAAAAAATATAACAAGGTCGCTCTCCAAATCGTGATAAAGACAATGATTATTTTATGGTCTTGATAATTTTATTTAATCGGCTCGTGACTCTCGGTGCTAAAATATACCACCTCTATCTAATGAATAATCTATATATACATACTATATTGTGCAAAAACCTGTAGGATGCTGTATAGTTTGTGTTTCCAGCAACAAATAAACATCAAAGTAGCGTTTTTATCGAATTTAATGGTTAGCTAAGATTCAAACCACACGGTTATTTTATTGGACTATTTAAAAGCAGGCTAATGCAGGCAGAATAATAATACTGGCCGCTAGCACGGCGAGACTCGGAATGTGATCTGTCGCCAGGCGGCACGTGTATTCAAACCATTTTATAAATATGTTTTATTGGGTATTTGTTAATGTTAATTACTTTATTCAGCTCAGCCGTCAATATTATCATTATCTAGCAAAAGCAATCGGCACGGAAACACTGGCCGAGGTCGCGGAGTGACTACTATCTGGCAGTAATATATTATATATAGGTACCTATAGATATATTCTTATGAAATTTAAAAATACATTTCTGTGACAATTTCTATATATAAAGTTGGTATACACAAAACGATTATTATTGCCAAGCAGTAACCACACAATTAATTACTCATAGTGTTACCAATATAGCTACTGATCACTATTTACCGCAAGGAATTGCTGACGGAATAATTCGTGTCTCCTTATAAAGATTCAAGTGAGTACCTAATTTACCTCATAGTTTCTGGTACCGCCACTACGGGAATGTGTTCAATAGTTATTGTCTATGATTTTTGATAATTTTCCGTATCGGAACAATTTCTGTCATTAAGAATTTTCACGACATTTCATTATACAATCTTATGCTGAAGTTGAATGTGCTCAAATTATTTACTACACCTAGAACTCCAGATGCATAATGACATATTACTTCCGTACATAATAACAATGTAATGGTAATTAATCGATTGTGAGTTTTCATAAACGTTTGCGTGTTCGTTTATTATCCGAATTAGATAAAGTGCATCTTTCATCCGAATTAGATAAAAGTGCATCTTTCGTGTGATGATGAAGCGGTTAGTTTACCAATAAAGCTTCTGCAATAATGATTCACAGACGCGTTAAATCTTTCAAATTTTTCACTCACGTTCCTGCAGCTGCTTTGCGCTTCCAGTGTTACCAATATTGAACGGGAGCTCAATACTGGCGGGAGGTCAATAAAGATAATTCTCTTCTGGCCAGCAATTCTTCGTGTGAGATATTGTTTTTTTAATTTGGACTTAAATATGATCAAATTAAGAAATCTTAACATAATTCAATAATTAAATATTTAATTAT